>ML781548.1:782418-804329 GCA_009831015.1 Picea engelmannii | reverse complement strand
AGGGACCCTGGACATGTATTATATCTCCTCCAGCGTCTTGGGACACATTTCCTTAGTTAATTTGAAATGGATGGCCAAAGGTGTACTAATTGGTTTTGCATTCTACATTCTAAACCTCTCCAACACCTTCTCTATGTACTCACCCTGAGACAATGTCAATTTGTGATTTTTCTTGTCTCTTGTTATTCTCATACCAAGGATTTTCTTTGCAGCACCCAAATCCTTCATCGCAAATGAAGTAGCTAATTTCTTCTTGAGCATATTTATACCCTGCATATTAGACCCTGCAAAAAGCATGTCATCTACATACAATAGCAAGATAATATAGCTTCCATTTTCTAGCATTTTAAAATAAACACAGTTATCAGAATGGCATCTACTATAACCTTGTTCTGTCATAAACCTGTCAAACTTCAAATACCACTGCCTTGGAGCTTTCTTTAGGCCATACCATCTCTTCTTCAACCTGCATACCAAATTCTCCTTCCCTTTGACCTCATACCCCTATGGTTGTTGCATATAAATCTCTTCCTCCAAATCCCCATGGAGAAAAGTTGTTTTTACATCTAATTGTTCAAGATGTAAATCTTATACTGCCACAAGACTTAAAATAGTCCTAATTGAATTCATTTTAACAACAGGAGAAACTATTTCATCAAAATCTATACCTTTTTTCTTGTGCAAACCCCTTTACAACAAGTCTAGCCTTGTACCGCTTTTTTCCTCCATCTTCTTCCTTCAACTTGTAAACCCATTTATTCTGTAATGTTCTTTTTCCTACAGGAAATTGAGCCAAATCCCAAGCCTGGTTATTTACCAAGGAATCCATTTCCTCTTTCATTCCTTGCTCCCAATTATTTTTGGTGTCTACCTGCATTGCCTCTTCATAACATTTTGGTTCACCAGAATTAGTCAACGATAAATAATACAATGAAGGAGAGTATCATTCAGGGAGTATGCTTAACCTGGTAGATCTTCTAACAACACTTGTAGGAGTTTGAGGTACTTGTTTCTCCTGTTGTTGTACATTTTGATTTTTTGGTACCTTTGGAATTTCATTTTCAATGATCTCACTAAGCACTATGTATTCTGGTTTTTCTTTTACATGTTTCTTTCCCTACAACTGATCTTTGTACATGACCTTCTCATTGAATATGACATCTCTACTCCTAATGATTTTGTGATTTTCATAATCCCATAAGCGATAACCAAAATCATTAACATCGTGTCCAATAAAGGTACACTTCTTGGATTTTGCCTCAAGCTTTGTTCTATTTTATTTATCAATATGGACAAATGCTTCACAACCGAAAGTCTTCAAAAAGGAATAGTTTACCTTTTTACCTGTCCATTCCTACTTTGGAATTCAACCATCCAAAGACCTTGAAGGTCCTATGTTTATTAAGTAAACAACAGTATCTACAGCATCCATCTAGAACTATAAGGAAAACTAGCATGTAATCCCATACTCCTTGCATGCTCCATGATTGTCATGTTCATCCTTTCTAACACAACATTTTCTTGTGGTGTTCCTGGAACTGTCTTCTCTCTACGAATCCCATGGTATGAACAGTAATCATCAAACTCCTTGCTACAATATTCACCTCCATTATCCGATTTGAGACACTTCAACCTTTTTCCTATCTCATTCTCAACCAAAGCTTTCCATTTCTTAAAAGTATCAAAAACATAAGATTTTTTTCGAATGCAATAAACCCAAGTTTTTCTAGTTGCATCATCAATAAAAGTAACATAATAGCGAGAGCCACCAAGAGATATTACCTAAGTTGGTCCCCATACATCTGTATGCACAAGCTCTAACCTTTCACTCTTCTTTTCTTTTCTGACTCTGAGAAATCTGACTCTCTTTTGTTTTCCATAAACCCGATGCTCACAGAAATCCAAATCAATTTGTTTAAGATCTGGAAACAAATTTATTTTGTGAAGTATTTGCATCCTATTCTCACTCATGTGTGCAAGCCTATGATGCCACAGTGTTGTATCCACTCCTGCAGAAGCTAAAGAGATAGAAGAGTCAGTATTACCAGTACATAAATACAATGTACCTTCCTTCTCTCCTTTTTCTATCACCAATGACCCTTTGGTGACCTTCCACACCTTATCTGTAAATATGGATATACAACCTTCACTTTCCAACTGCCCTGTTGAAATTAGATTTTTCCTTAGATCTGGAACATGTCTTACCTCTTTCAACAACCATTGGTTTCCATTCATTTGCTTTACTTTTACCTTTCCCATTCCAACAATTTTTCATGGTGCATCATCACCCAAATGAACCTGTCCAAAATCACCTGAGCATAATCTAGAAAATGTTTCCTATGGGGTGTGGAATGAAATAAATCTCATGAATCTACTACCCAAGACTCAGAAATATTATCTACAGAAAGAAACAAAGCATCTTGTAACACATCACCTGTTATATTTGCTTCTTGATTTTTCTCCCGATGTCCATCTCTTTGTTTCTTTGGAGCTTTGCAGTCTTTCTTCATATGTCCTTTCTTCCCACAATTCCAACGCTCTATCTTTCCAAGTCTGGATTTGGATCTACCCTTCCTAGAATTTTCGCGGTTCCCTGAGCCCTTTCCTCTATCCTTTTGTATTCCCTTGTTCTCCATGTTTAATACATTACCTGATGTCTCACCTGTGATTTTCCATCGCATTTCCTCACTAAGGATAACACCAACAACATCATCAAATTTTAAAGTGTTTGAACTAGAGACAGAGTTACTTACAAGCATGACCAAGCTATTCCATCTTTTTGGTAATGAGCACAATATTAGAAGAGCACTGACCTCATAATCAAAGTCCACTTTTACATAACTTAGTTGATTAGTAACCGTATTAAATATATTTAAATGATCTGCAACAGACCCACCTTCTGACATCTTCATATTAAATAATCTCTTTATTAGAAATACCTTATTGGACGTCGAGGGTTTTTGATACAGTTTAGCCAATGCGCCCAACAGCTCATTCATTGTCTTTTTTTTCGAAATATTGAAAGCCATCGACGCTTCCAGGCTCAGCCGTATCGTTCATAGTGCCTTTCTGTCAAGAACCTCCCATTCTTCGTCATTCATGGTCGTCGACTTCTTTGCTATTCCACCCAATGGTAGAAATAAATCCTTCTGATATAAATAATATTCCATTTGCATCTTCCATAACTGGTATTTTTGGTCGTTAAATTTCTCGACCCTAAACTTTCCATCTTCTGCCATTACTCCCACTCGAACCAGGAACTCTCTTTTCTTGCGAGTTACCTTTCGCTCAGATACCATTTGTCAGAAAAAAAGGATCGTGGAGCAATAAAATAAAGCAAATGTGGAAATAAAACACAAAAGATACACAATACAATAGAGACACAGATATACGTGGTTCACCCAGTGTGGGCTACGTCCACCAGAGAAATTGCGAGGTCCTTCCTTTATTATTATTCAATAAATGAAGGGCTACAACCTGCAACACACTCATTGTAACTTCCTCTTCTTTCTCTCATAGTCTCCTCACTCAGAATACCATATTTGCAATCATACATAGCCGCAATACATTTCCCTCATAAAAGAGGGTTTCCTTCTAGGGAAAAAAACCCTAACATAACTTCTACCTTCATATCTGCGACCTTATAATGAACGGTCCAGATTTACTATGAAATTACAATCTACATTTACAAGGAAAATTTTCCTTTGGGGGCTTCACCCCCGAACCCCCACTTTCCCCCGGACCCCGCAAGGGGGCAACCCCTCCCTACACTTCCCCGACTGCAGGAGTGTACATACTTCTAGGGTGTAAATTCTTCATGGGGTATAAACACGGCTGAAAACAAATACCTCTAAATCAGGAAGATAATCAGGCTCCACAACCAACAACAACATGTAGGAATGGCTTCTAAAACAACTTATTCTACTATATGTTCTTGTGGGGTATCTCATTCCTCTCAAGATGATAGTTTTCCTCCCCTCCCTAAACTGAAGCTTTTGTATGGAAGGGACAAGAAAATAAGGTTGTGTTAATATACAATTGGGCTATGGTTTATTGGAAAATATGATGCAAAAAAACATATTTTAATGTAGTAAACTCACGGATTAGGTAAGAAAGATATGGAATTAGAAAAAAATTGTTGTCCCCTTCAATTGCTTATTTTTTTTCGTTGGTTCTTGTGGAGAAACAATAATGCCTTATTTTTTCCTTACTGTTGACTCTTGTGCAGCAACAAAAAGGTCTTTTATTATTCTTATTGTTGGTTCTTGCGTGCTTGCAGCAAGGCCTTCTATTGTTGGCAGCGTTGAATCCTTCTCGTGCATGGATATTAAGTGGAGATGGATAATATGGAGGGGGAATGTTATGAAGTGTAAAGGTGGTTGTATTCCCCAAAAAAACTGAAGAGATCATCCACCCTTGAGAAATGGAAAAACATGAGGAAGGAGGATAGGGGCCTAAGTGGCTTTCCAAATACAAATCCATAGCATATAATAAACTTAGATTAAATAAAATAAAAAGAAGTATACATGCACTTACCTAACTATTCCATATTTTTTACAACATCGTCCTGAGAAGCAAGAGATCTGATATGGTCCACCATAATGTAACAAACTTTGTAAGAAGGAGTAGTGTGGAGCTTGGAACTTTGGAGCACAATATGAGTTGTAGACTTAGATATGGAACAACCTTCTGATGTAGCAACGAAATTGGAGATATTTATTCAAAGAGAAACCTTGATGGAAATGTTTATTTCATAATTTATTTACAAACCTTGTCTGCCAACAAGCTAATTTTCAAACAATATCTGTCTGACTGCGCCCAAAGGATTTTCACATTCAGAAATTTTTATTTCCAAGGAATTCCTTCCACCAAGTTGGTTTTCAAGAATTCCAAGGTCTAATGGCACCTGAGACACATTTTCACCATCAAATTTATTAAGTAAGGGAATGGGATAAGAAGACACTCAACATTGTAAGTGAGTTGAGTCACTTTATTGCATAGGTTAGGGATGGTTGGAGCGGGAAGTAGGAAGTGATGAGGGTGAATTTGTGACTTAATAGTAGTCATTATCCAAAAAATATTATAAGGAAAAGATCAAGCTTCAAGAGAAACCACATAATCAACGAAACTTCGTGAACTTTAGCATGCAATTATTTCAAATCAAAAGGGAGGAATTGCATAGGTATATCGTGGTACTGATGAATGAGCAAAGATAATTCATTTGAAGTAAGGCTAGTGGAACTTGATTTTGGGAACACTGGTCTTCACATATTCTTCAAAATAATTCTTCATTTATCTTGTTCTTGATCTATCGATAAGACAAGAGAAGCAACACACAATTAGAAACAATGGTTTAGCAACAACTATAATGTGTCGTAGCTTCTACGTTGCAGATTTTGTGAAGTGTTGCAGCTTCAGATGTTGCAAGAATGGTGTTGCAACAATTGTGGTGTAGTTGTTGTGTTGCAGCAAGTGTGATCCAACAATTTCTATCACGAATTGCAATGCAGAATAGTTCCCTTGTGAGTTGTGTTGATGTTTTAACATCGAGTAGATATTCTCCCAGATTGGTCGTACTGATTTGACCAAGGGAGGATGATACATTCACTGACATGGCCATGTTTAATTGGCTAGTGGTGAATGGCCCGAGATGTTGATGTTTCTCCAGTTAGCAGAATCGGGAATACATTCTCCCATATTGGTCATGTTGATTTGACCAAGGAAGAATGATACATTCACACACAGGGCCATGCCGATTTGGCTAGTGGTGAATGGACAAGTGAGTGATAAAGACTCAAGATGCTCTAACATTGCCTACTCCAAGGTGGAGTATTCTATTTTTTATAGGGAAGGTTTGACGTGTTTACAAGTCTAGTATAATGTTGAAGATGTAGGCTCAAGATACTTTTTTTGATAAGGGGCTTCTTAGTGAATCTACTCAACATTAGAGCCCTATATTAATTAGACATGCATGTGAGGAGATGACACGTCAGCAAGGTTCATGGACAACTTTTCTAGTAAAGAAGAAATGTTAAGAAGACAAGACAAACCATTGAAGAAACCCCGAAAAGAAATTAAAGAAGTTATTCAAGACAAAAGAAGAAGTTGGCCCCACAAGGAAATTAAAGGTGAATCGGTTACTATAAATAAGAGGCTTGATCATTTCATTTTCACATCATCGCATAGCTCTTCTCATAAAGTGTGCATTAGCCAGTTTCCAGTTATCTGTGAATCATTATTTTTGGAGGGTTCGCTATATTTTCATGGTTCGCTACTTCTTGAGGGTTTTTCCTCATGCTAGGGACAACTTGTGCTAGGAATTATTCATTGAATGGTGATGTACTTATTGTCTTGAATTCTTCTTAACAAAATTTGTTGGGTTTTCTCCCACGGTTGGGTTTCCCAGGATAAAAATCTTGTGTCTATTATGCATGGCTATATCTCTATGATTCTATTGTTTATGTTGCAGTTTATTTTGGTTGACATTTTCAGTGTGTAATTATTCTATGATAACAATGGCATGAAATTCTATTTGAAATCATAAGGAAATAATTATTAGATCTGGAAATTAAAAATTCAACATGGTTTCAGAGCTTTGTTGAAATTTTTCGTTGCATAGTCTCAGATCTTAACTTTCTTTGAAGGTTGTTGGGACTTATTTTTCCATCGATCAACTCACCTTTCCCTAGTTCATCTACTGCTGCTCTCATATTGACATTTGGTCAAAATTGAAATTTTAGGGTTCTAGGCTTGTTGACATTCTTCAGGTTGTTGTGATTTAGATTCTAGACTTCTTCTTGAAAAAATGGTATCCAGTCTCAGATTAGAAGAAGATTATTTCTTGTTTTCTTGTCTTTTTTCCGGAGAAGGTTACCATGGAGGAATAAGAGGTATGATATGAAATTTTCCATCCATGAGCCTCGTATTTCTGCGATTGTTTTTCTTGTTTGGGTAGGGACCTTGGTGGAGCATCCCTAGTAAGTACGCAGACCTTTGGGACATTCTTGTAGTAATTTACAACAATCTACAAGGATGGAATAGTGCCCATGAAGGCTGAAAGGTGTACAACAGCAAGGGCAGAGACAACAGGTCTAAGGAGTAGACCTTGAATAGTTGTATTGTTGATTGAGGAAGAATTTTCTCTCTATCTCAACGTTAGAGCATAGAGGTTACAGAGTTGCATTTATGGATGGTCAAGTTCTTGTATGGCCTAAGGGATCGAGCATAGACTCAGCAGGAGTGATTGGTGTTCGATGGGGAGGACTATACATATTATCAAGACTACCATCCGGGCATTGGTACGTGAAAGTATCAGTTTATGTGAGTTATGGAATTGGACATTTGATCACCTGCATTACAGGGCTTTTCCAGTATTAAGGAATATGATTACAACTATTCTAGAGCTTCAAGTAGAGCATGAGGGTGTATACAAGGGTTGTACACCTGGAAAGAATACCAAGGGACCTTATCCAAGCAGTGATAGTAGATCCAAAGGGATATTAGATATAGTGCATTCAGATATATGTGGACAGATAATAGTATCATCCTTGGTTGGCTTCTTGAACTATGTGACATTCATTGATGATTTCTCTCAAATGACATGGATCTACTTCACAAAGGCAAATGATGAAGTCTTCAATAGGTTCCAGGAGTTTAAGGTTCAGGCATAGAAATTGGTGGGGAAGAAGATCATTTTTTTAAGGACAGATAATGGAGAAGAGTATACGTCCATTGACTTCAATGATTTTTGCAAGGAAGCATGGGTCAAGAGGGAGTTGACAGTTCCTTACAACCCTCAGCAGAATGGTGTTGTGGAAAGAAAGAACTAGTCCATTGTGGAGGTTTTTGAGGCAATGATTCATGATCAGAATATACCCATGTTCTTATGGGCAGAGGCATCAAAAACAATAGTTTATGTTCAAAATAGGAGTCCCCACCGAATATTGGGAGATAAGACTCTTGAGGAGGCATTCACAAGAGTGAAGCTAGAGGTCATCCATTTGAGGATATTTGGTTGTCCAATATTGATTGAAAAAATCCTTAGATAATAATTGTTCTTTAATACACACACATCTACTTGATCTTTGAAATAATAATGATCGTTTGACTCATTGCAAAATGCATGTGAAATTACTTATCTATACAAATTCACTTTAATGATAAACAACTTGCAATTAACTGAGCAAAATAGAACAAAAATACCAAAATCACATACACAAGTTTGTTAACAGAGTTCACCCAATTTTGGGCTACGTCTTTGGGTTCACTTCGAATAGAAACCTCTTTATTAATGCCCAAATTATTTTGTTTTACAATGACCTCTTTACACGTTGCTCAAACTCATAAACATAGTGCATCATTGAATTCCTTGCGAAATTTTCAGAAAAATGGGTATAAAGTTCATAAAATTCCACCAGCGAACCTATTGGCATGCATTACGATGCAATACCAAGGTCTTGATACCTTTGACATGAACATTGAGACCTAATCCATACTCTACAAAGTGATTATCCTTGACATTGTCTACATGCCCATTAAATAGGGGTCAGGCTAAAACCACCACTCGAACTTCATGGAAAACCTTAAATATAAATTCGTTGGAATCCCTTAATAGAAGGTGCCTTTGGTGCAACAGTTAAGGCATTGGCAAGCATGGAGGAGGTTGTGGGTTCAATCCCCTCAAACATCTCCTTTCTGTGCGCTTTCTTTATAACATATGATTATGATATGGTATAGTTTGGTGGTATATTCGTTAGCACCCCCGTAGAATATGGTACATGGTTACATTTGATACCATGTGATCGTATACAATATGAGTTGAGGGATAGGCCCTCGACCCTTTTTCTACCAATGATACAATATAACAAACTTAAATACATATGACGTCATATATGGTTAAGACTTAAATGTTTGGTGTGACCATGAGGTCGTTGGGATATTGTGTGAGAGACCCGAGTTTGATCCTTCGGGCTCCCAACAAAATTTTGAACAACCTTATCCATAAATGGCCGATGGGAGGCTACCATGTGGCAGCCTCTCATTGGTATATCGTTTCCATGTGTCAAACTACAATTGGTCCACCTATTCCATATGGACGCCAATTCACCTGCTTAGATAGACATACGGTGTACCATGGTGTATCCATATCAGCATCGTACAAATGCATGGTCATTCCACATGTCACCGTTGAAGTGGTGACACGTGTCACCTTTTACCCTTTCGACTTTGACTTTTTGCCATGTTGTTATAAACTTTGACCATCCATAACTTTTTCATATAAACTTTGTTGGAGGTGATTTTTGCATCGTTGGAAAGCTATCGCCAAACTCTACGCATTCATGTCATTTTTAGGACCATTTGACCCAATAAATTTTGATCATTTATGAATCCTTCTGGATCTCTATGAGCGTTTTGAATCTTCCTAGACCTCTGTGAATGTTATGGATCCTCCTGGATCATTCCTCCCCATTGGAATCCTTTTAGACCACCAAAATCCTTGATTACTCAACAACCAAGTGAGGTTAAATCTCCCTCAACTTCGGATCTCGATCCACTTTGCTTTACTTGGTTTCACCCCTTTAAGACCAATTCAGAGATATTTCAAATCACCTCGTTGTGAAGTCCTAATTCTTTTGTTGGGAATAACATCTTCCTGTAGCTCATACAAATATTTTGGAGTAAAATCATCAACTTTCAGAACCTGAATACTTTCATCTTTGTCTATAATCATAGGAGGCTCATAAAGTTTAAAATTCTCAACATTCATCACTAAATACATTTTCATGTACGCTGGTAGATCTAAATGAAAGGCATTAGTGCCAATCTTCTCTAAGATATTGAATGGACCATATCGGATTGGACTGAGCTTTTTACCTTCACCTTTCATTTTTTCCTTGTTGATATGTAACCATACTTTATCACCGACTTGAAATTGATAATCAACCTGATGTTTATCATTCCTAGCCTTGTATTTGGATTGACTCTTCTCCAATTGGTCATGTACTTTTTGATGTGCATGCTAGATCCTATGAATGAACCTTTCATCTTTATCTATAACATTATGTCCATTATCTTTAATTGCTTCTCCAAAAGCAAACTCCATAGGTGATTTAGGCAAGTGCCCCAAACATACCTCAAAAGGAGTTCTCTGAGTAGAATAATGCATGGCATGATTATAAGCATGTTGTACATAGGGCAACTGTTCATCCCATAATTTAGGATGCTTGTTGCAGTATTCTCAAAGTAGATGTACCATTATTTTGTTTATCACCTCTGTTTGTCCATCTGTCTGCAAATGAAAAGTTGTGCTCTTATTTAACTTAGTGTTCATTAGCTCCCATAAATGAAACCAAAACTTTCCAAAAAAGGGAGATTATTGATATGATATAGTAGATGTAGGCAACCCAAAATGAACCCAAACATTAGCAAAGAACATTTTTGTTCTTTGTTCAACTATGACCTATTTCTTGCATGGCATTAAAACACACATCTTATTGAATCTATCCACAATGATATATAAATAATCACGACAGAGCACCATCAAAGAAAGGGTGAGAACATTTCATTATCAAATAAGAATTTCATAAGAGAAAGAGTCCAGCCATTAGAATGCAACCAAGCTTYTGATCAACAAACAAATATCTTCAATCTTATTGTTTCTTCTTCTTCTACACTATTTTATCAAGGCCCTATGCGCTTATTTMTGAACCACGCACAAGGATGATATTTTTGAGTTTTTTTTTTTTTTTKGGTTATTCTTACGAAACTCTTTCTATCAAAAGAKCATGGAGTATTTTACAGTCATGCATGTGACTGCTAAATGTAAACCRGGATTATCTATTTAATTCATGGGGATTTATTCCTTGTGTTTGACAAACTTTGTTTTTAAAGTACTAGTCAATTAATTTACCAAATGCTTTATAATGAGAAATATATTTCATTTAATAAACTCTATAGAGAACTATTTTGGAGMATAGATTTAATGATTTCTCAGATCTTGGGATTTCTGAGTGTTATATTTTTGGATTGTGCCTATCAAATTYTTTTTAGTTTTGAATGCAGAACTCATTTAAAGTTCTCTGGAATTATCAAAACCACTTCGTTCTTTTTCTTATGGAAGATATTGATGTATCCTCTACTTGCATGTGATTTAAAGGATTGTATAAATTATGTTGAGTATACATTTATTCTGMTATTGAAGCCTTCCTTCAATCTTTCCATTGTTACGAAGCTACTCATTGCACATAAAGAGAAAATATGGTTCTCAAGAACCATTCCATATAAAACTAATCAACAAGTTTTTGGGGTTTGATGTTTAACATTCACCCATTTGGTAGTCTTATTCAAGAACATCAAGCTATATCAGTCAGATCATATAGAGGAGTAACACCTCTATGGAAATGCAGGGGGATTCATATCCTTGTGAGCTTTCTTTTTGGATCCTAACCAATATAAACATCAACATTTTTTGTGACTCGACTAGGGAATGATTTATTTTCAATACATCTGAAATTTTGTTTAAGATATGATTGAGGAACTAGAGTCTCCATGGTTCAAAGTTTCAAAAATAATGTTCAATAAGACTGCTACTTATTCTAGATGCACAGGGCTTATAAAAATATTCTTCATAGATATTTGAGTGACTAAAAAAGAGCCAAGAACCATAAAATATTCGTAAGATTGAACTTCTTGGCGATTCCATTAAAAGAACTCTTAAAATCCCTCCCAATTCTATTTGAAATATTCAAGAATCTTAAGAAGATCTATATTATGACTCCTCTAAATATTTCCTTTCAGGTCGTGATGCTCCTTTTCCTTCTCCACCAATTCCGTCAATGGCTTTGCAAGATGCAGAAAAAGCAAGAGGTACCCAAAGAAGGAGGAGACTACATAGAAGTCCTTTAAATCTTCTTGAAGTAGATTTTTAGATGCCTCATATTCCTATTGAAAAAAATTTCACATTCTTTGGGAATATTGTAGAGGATGCAGAGAAACACTTGTTTAGATTCAAAATCACATGTGATGTTTTAAATCTCACTAAAGATAATGTTCCATGTCTATTATTTGCACAATTTTTTGTGGGAATGATCATAAATGGTTCTATTCATTGTTTCTTTGGACCATTACCAGTTGGGATGTGTTGGAAAATTCATTTGCAGAAAAGTTCATCCCAAATGATTTCAATGTTGTTTCCCACACACCCTCTCCCATATGGACACAATAAAATGAATATTTAAGCTTCTCATATACTCCACATGAGAATCTTTTGAGTAGCAGGTTTGAAAGTGAAATTGAAGAGCCTCCACGAAATGCACAATAAGATTTCAGCCAACATGATCATGTGGAAAATGTTACAACAATTTTGCAATGGTTCTATTCATTGTTTCTTTGGACCATTACCAGTTGGGATGTGTTGGAAAATTCATCTACAGAAAAGTTCATCCCAAATGATTTCAATGTTGTTTCCCACACACCCTCTCCCATATGGACACAATAAAATGAATATTTAAGCTTCTCATATACTCCACATGAGAATCTTTTGAGTAGTAGGTTTGAAAGTGAAATTGAAGAGCCTCCACGGAATGCACAATAAGATTTCAACCAACATGATCATGTGGAAAATGTTACAACAATTTTGCAATGGCCACATATCAATGATGAAAATCCATAAGAATATTGGTAGCAAGAACAATTGGTGGAAGAAAATAATTTTGGGAACAATCATGGGCAATATTTTTGTTGCGTGAAGGAAGAATGTTTTCAGGGCATTGCCAATGAACCAACAATATCAGATGGGGATAAGGAGGGAGATGAAAGCATTTTCATATTAGAAACTCCTCATCTAATCAAAGACAACATCATTCTTGAGCAACTAAAAATTAATTATATTGAATCATGGTTCCAAAGCAATGTTGGCCAAAAAATGCAATCAAATTTTCACCATATCTAGTTGAGTTTTACTTCAACATTCTTAGGGCATGCTTTTGACCCCTTGATAGTAGCCATGATATGTTGCGCAATTTTGGAGTTCATTCCACAGACCAGTCGGATGCTTTAATGGATCCATTGGAAATCTACTTACACTTAAAAAGTGTCCCTTTTCTCCAAGTAGATTAGGGTAGGTAGATCTTTTGTGTACATAATTTGCTTCTTCAGTCAAAGTTTTTTATAAAAAAGTTGTTAGATGGAGGTAATGTTTGAAGATGAGTCCATGGATGAAGAATTATAAGAATTTATTTTGAATATTAATCCATATCCCAATGGATAAGGAAATTGGTCTTCAGATTTTGTTGTTCTCAACAACTCACAGGGGGTCATTGTCCCACAATTGGAGCAAGTTGTTGATTAAAATTTGGTCACCTTGATTTCCTTGCTCCTGGAATAATAGAAAAATAAATAAAACGAAATCAATTTTGAATGAGAATAATTTCATGACATATCCATTAGTCTCAACTTCATAACACATTTTACGGATTCAAAATATGAGTCTGTATGCTCAGGATATCCATGTTTTTTCCTAATCGCCCAAAGAGCACTTCTTCTATGTGGAGAAAAACTATTTTTTCTTGTAACCATACTTTTGTTCTTGGAATTCTTTGAAACATGATGAATTCTTGGAACTACAATACTGTAACTCTCATTTCTCCCTCTACCCCTCTTCTTCTTCTCCATACTTAGAATTTTTCTTGAAATTTTATTATCTCCATTCCCCACTTCATACCCTTCTCCTATTCTCCATTCTTAGAAATTTTTCAAAGTTATTCACACTCTTCAATTCGCCACTCTTCCACACTTAGAAATTTTTTCACACTCCCTCACCTCTCTTCACTCCCCCTCACTCCTCTCTTTTTATACTTAGAATATTTTCAAAGTTTTTCATTCTTCCCTCTCTCCTTATTTCCTATATCCCTCTCTCTTTACTTAGTCTATTTCTTAATTTTCTCTCCCCTCCTTATCCCTCCATACTCCTATTATTATTATTATTTCTCTATGCTTAGTTTTTTTTGGGTGCATACAGGTTCGGATACCCTTTCCCCTTCTCATCTCTCACCTCATGGTGTCGCGAACCTCACAACCTACCATACCCTCCACACCCACCATAATCTCACCGACCCGCCATTACTCCTCCTCTCTCCTAAATCACTTCTACATTACATTTACCAAATCCCCCTTCCTTAACATATTTCCTAAGTCCCTTTCCCTTTAATTATTAACCATTCACATGACGACATGTGGCAGGCATGACAACTAATCACACCAAGACATGTGGCATCATATCATGGTATTCCACATGGAAACCAATCATATTATGAAACGTGGTGATTATTGGCATAGTGACACATGACGATGATTCAATTCATTCTCGCAAATGACTCAGTGTTAACTGGGTGATGACAAGGATGCAAGTGCGCCATCAAAATTTTGTTAAAGTCATGAATTTCCTAAGGGTCGATGAATTTTATTAAAGTCATGATATAAGTCATGTGAAACAATTTACTACATTCATACTTAACTATAAACTTCCACAATGCATGTGGCCCGTGGGATGGATTATTTTTAAAACAATGTGAATTTTTATCAAGGGCTAGGATTGACCCACGAAATCGATGGACGGTGTTTGAGTCTCGGACTTCTTGAGCTCATATATTGAGTTCCCGACCTCCGTTTTCATCAAAATATATCTTGTTGGAAAGGTAATTCCACAAGGAAGATGATGGAATAGGTTTCAAGAGGTTAAATTGGTCATAATTCTCCCATAAATTGAAATATCAATCAACTATGTTTTCATATTTCGCTAATAAATCTTCTTGGAACCTCAACTTCAGGAGCTTATATATTGAGATCTAGAACTCCAAATTGTTCTCAAGAGGACTTATTGGAAATATGGTATGATGAAGATTGCATATAGAATGGTTTCCATGGTTGAAAGGTCAAATATATTACTCAAAAAATTAAAACACCACCTTTTTTAAAAAGGCAGTGAGTTAAAAATTTTCAAAATAATATTTATTGAAAAAAATAATTAAAGACAAAAAGGGCCCCACTTCAAGGAATGAATTTTAATTAAATGAAATTATTAATGAGGCTTCAATGAAGAATTAATTAAATTCGTTATTCCAAGAAGAAAAGTGTATGGAAGTTCTTAGAAAGACCAAAACCCTAACTACTTCAACAAGCATTGGAAGCATATTTTAAAAGAGACAGATCACCATCAAAGAAAGGGTCAAAAGGTTGCAATATCAAAGAAGAATATCATAATAGAAAGGGTTCATCCATCATCATGCAACAAATCTTCTAATCAACAAACAAAGATCTTCAATCTTCTTGTTTCTTCTTCTTCTACACTATTTTCTCAACGCCTTATGCTTGTATTTCTGAACCGAGCACGAGGTTGATATTTTTGAGTGTATTTATTGTATTCTTTTAAAACTGTTTTTCTTAAAATATCATGGAGTATTTAACAACCATGCATATGAGTACTAAATGTAAACTATGATTGTATATTTGATTCATGGAGATTTAGTCCTTGTCTTTTACAAGCTTTGTTTCTGAATCACTGATCAATTGGTTTACTAAATGCTTTATAATGAGAAATATCTTTCAGTTAATAAACTCCATGAAGAACTATTTTGAGGAATAGCTTTAATGATTTCTCAGATCTTGGCGTTTCTGAGTGTAAGATTTTTGGAGTGTGCCTATCAAAATATTTTCAGTTTTGAATGCGCAAGGACATAGATGATTTACAAAAGAAGGAAGTAACAAAATATGAACTACAAAGGATGATGGATTCAACTGAAGCTAAGATGGAAGTGATAATGGATACTAAGATGGATGGTTTAAAAGGGGAGATCATGCAAGGACTACAAAATTTGCTAATAGAGAGGCCACCTGAAAGTGACAATGTATCCCATGAAATCCATGATGAGGACAAAAGGAAGATGAATCAAGACTGGAGAAACTCCAACTTTGGGTTGAAGACCAACCACTTTCCTAAGATCAATATGAGGAAGTTTGATGGAAAGGTTCCAATCACATGGATACTCCATATGGAGCAGTTATTTGATCTACATGATGTGCCACACACACAAAAGGTACGAATTGTGTCTTTATATTTAGAACCCAATCAATTTGTGTGGTATTGATGGCTTTGTTCTTGCAAATGACTTGTCACTTGGATAATTTTAACGGAAGAAATGATAACACACTATGAGGATACAAGGAGCAATACCTTCTTAAGCCAATTGATAAATCTCAAGAAAAATGGTTCAATTGTGGAGCATATTGAGAACTTCCAAAGATTGAATATAAAGGTAACAGATATTCCAAATGAGCACTTGATTGATGTATTCATAGGAAATTTAAAGGATAACATTCAACATGAGGTTCGCCTTTGGGAACCCAAATCATTGGAAATGCGTTCAGGGTGGCGAGAAATGTTGAAAGCAAAAATATGGCTATGGCTACTATAAGGACCACTCCTAATATCTATCGAGAGAATAATGTTCCTTCTTCTAAACCACCTCGACCTACAAGGTTGACACCTTCACAATTGGAGGAAAGAAAAGCAAAAGGTTTATGCTTTAATTGTGACAGCAAGTACAGTAAGGCACATAAGTCTGGTGAGAAGAAATTATTCTACATAGATTGTGAAGAGGAAGAAGAACAAAAACGAAAACAAGAACCATCTCAAGATGAAAACATAGAAGAGATTTCTTCTGAAGAGTTGACTCCCACCATATCATGTAAAGCATTGGTTGGAATTAGCACTCCTCCAACCCTCGAGATCGAAGGATATATCAAAAAGAAAAAGGTAATAGTCCTAATTGATTATGGTAGTACTCATAATTTCATTCACTATAAATTAGCCAAAGCTCTTAATTGCTTTATATATCCAGTGCCAGAGTTTCAAGTAATGATTGCAAATGGAGGAACTATCAATTACTCAGGAAAATGCCATAAGATCAATCTTACTATGGGGGAATATGTAATGAATAGTCTAGGGATTGATATACCCATGGGTGGTGTTGATGTTGTACTAGGAGTCCAATGATTACAATCATTGGGAACAGTGGATTTTAATTTTCAAGAACTTTTCATGAAATTTCCATTGGAAGGAAATGAGATTGAGTTAAGGGGTGTCACAGGGAAACCCAGTAAGGTGATAAGCTCTAATGGTATGACAAAATTATTGAAAAAGGGGCATCAGGGTGTAATTATACAACTATTATCACTAGATGTTCAAACATTTAAGCCATCTATTCCCCTAGATCTCCAAGGGATCATTGATAAGCATTCCAAAGTATTTGAAGATATCCCCAGAGGTCTTCCACCCAATCGCGTTAATGATTATGCTATTCACCTAATTCTTGTGAGTGTTCCTCCTAACATCAAGCCTTACATATACCCCTATGCTCGGAAGAGTGAAATTGAGTGTATGGTTGAAGAAATGTTAGAGGTTGGCATTATTAGACCTAGCCAAAGTTCTTACTTTGCACAAGTGGTAATGGTGCTCAAGAAAGAGGGCTTGTGGCATATGTGTCCATATTATAGAGAGCTCAACAAGATCACCATTAAAGATAAGTTTCCCATTCTCGTCATTGATGAATTGTTAGATGAAATACATGGATCAATCTACTTCACAAAGTTGGATCTTCGTTCAGGGTATCATCATATTAGAATGAAGGAAGTAGATATCCCAAAAACAACGTTATGAACTCATGAAGGCCATTATGAATTTTTGGTTATGCCTTTTGGCCTTACGAATGCACCTTCCACATTCCGAGGGATGATGAATTATATTTTTAATCCCTTCCTTCGAAAATTTGTGCTATTATTTTTTTATGATAAACTAATCTATAGCAAATCTTGGGAGGATCATGTTCAACATGCACTTGACATGGTGCTACATCTACTAAAGGAGCAACAACTATATGTCAAAACATCCAAATGTTTCTTTGGGGTGAAGGAGGTAGAGTATTTGGGTCATATTGTATCTCATGAAGGTGTCAAGGTAGACCTTAACAAGATTAAGGCCATGATGGACTGGTCGATTCCCAAAACATTGAAGAATCTTAGAGGATTTTTGGGTTTGACATGTTACTACCACAAGTTTGTTCGGAACTATGGAAGAATAGAAACACCTTTAACGACGTTAACTAAGAAGGATGCATTTTCATCGACTCCAGAGGCAACTCAAGCCTTTGAACAACTTAAAAATGCGATGTGCAGAGCTCATGTCTTGACCACACCAGACTTCACAAAAACCTTTATTATGGAATGTGATGCCTCGGGAAATGGCATTGGTGTTGCTCTAATGCAAGGAGTAAGGCCCCTTGATTTTGAAAGCCAACCACTCACGGGAAAGGACTTACACAAACCCATTTATGAGAAGGAAATGATGGCAATACTGCATGCATTGAAGCAATGGTGCCCTTATCTAATAGGTAGGCACTTCAAGGTCAAAACAGATCATGACAGTCTTAAATACTTCTTAGAACAAAGACTATCTTCAGAAGAACAACAAAAATGGGTGACCAAGATGTTGGGTTATGATTTTGAAATCATCTACAAAAAAGGGAAGCAAAATGTTGTGGCAGATGCACTCTCAAGAAAGGATGAAGATGTTGAGGCCTTTCTCTGTGTTATCTCGATCATCCAACCTGATTGGATAACAGAAGCAAGGGATGAATGGAAGAATGAAAAAAAAGTGTGGACTCTCATTCAAAGGTTGTAGCGGGATTTCAGTGCATCGGATACATTTACATGGAAAAATGATTCACTATGGTACAAAGATCGCTTATATTTATGTAAGAACTCCCAACTCAAACAAAAGGTACTTTTTGAATTGCACACCTCTCCAGTAGGAGGGCACTCGGGTTTTTTCAAAACCTATCATAGGGTCAAGAAGGAATTTTTTTGGGATGGCCTTAAAACTGATGTTAAAAGATTTGCAGCAGAATGTTTGGTTTTCCAACAAAATAAGGTGAAAACAATTAATACCCCGAGTCTTTTACAACCATTAGCCATCCCAAGTCAGCGTTGCAAGTAGGTTTCCATGGATTTCATCACAGGGTTACCAAAGTCTAAAGGAAAGAGTGTCATCATGGTGATTATTGATAGACTAACCAAGTACTCGCACTTTTGTGCACTCTTTCATCCTTTCAAAGCTAATATAGTTGCCACCGCATTCATGGAGACAATTCAAAAGCTACATGGAATCTCAAAGATTATTATAAATGGCAGAGAACCCATCTTCACTAGACATTTATGGACATAATTATTTTCTTGTTTGGGTACTCAATTGGCTCATGGCTCATCTTATCATCCTCAATCTGATGGACAAACATAGATAATGAACAAATGTCTAGAAGGCTACCTTCGTTTATTTGTCTCTGATAAACAAACACAATGGTTCAAGTGGTTACCCTTGGCAGAATGGTGGTATAACACTTCCTTTCATACTACAACAAAAATGACACCATTTATGGCGCTCTATGGATATCACCCACCGTCCATCACTTCTTCTCTAAAAGAAAAGGCTAAGGTTCAAGCAGTGGAAGATCACATTGAGCATCAACAACAAGTTCTCCAACTCTTAAAGGACAACCTGAGCATAGCACAGAGTCGCATGAAACAACAAGCAGACCAACATCGTAGTGAAAGAAGTTTTGAAGTAGGGGATTGAGTATTTTTAATACTACAACCATACAAATAGATCTCCCATGAGCAAGCTAAGAAGGATAATAAATTATCACCAAAGTACTATGGCCCTTATAAGGTGTTGCAAAATATTGGTACTATGGCATACAAATTGGAGTTGCTTGCATCTTCACGAGTACACCCAGTTTTCCATGTTTCATTCTTAAAGAAGGTTATAAGTTACAAGATCCCAGTTCAACTATATTTCCAGAACTTTACGAGGAAGGAAAAATCATATTGGAGCCTAAAGTTATCACTACCACAAGAATTCGTGAGTTGAGGAATAGATCCATTTCAAAGTATCTCATTAAGTGGAAGAAACTACCTAATAAATATTTCACTTGAGAAGATGACTCTTTTATACAGACGCATCAAAAATTACTCAAGTGTTGCGAACAACACTTGTCTGAAGGGGAGGGGCATGTTAAGCCCTAAATAGTGGCACACTACCCCTTAATTGGGGCATGTTACATTAGTATTGTTATTTTATTTATGTCGGCATGGGTCCATTAGTTGTAATTGTACCTCCTAGTCTCCTATATATACAAAGGAGACTTTTTCATTTGGAATCATCTTGTAATTGTGAATTCATATGATGTATTGATGCAGGAGCATCGCTCCACCTCAGCATGCGCTAGTCGGATAGCACGAGTGGTGCGCATTCAAGGAAAGGAGAGGCATCGCCCTCCCATTTTACCTCTAAGAATCTAAGCGTGATCAGGGCATTTAATGTTGACAAGCTGGAAGAGCCAAATTGTTCCTTCACACAAGCTAGAGACAAGGTCTCCATTAAGTGGTTGATGGTAGGAGGGATCTGCATTCGATTCTAATCATATTCCCATCATTGTAATCTGCCTCAGTAGTCAAGCATTCTTAAATGGTGATTAGACACCACTAGATTAGTTGGGAGGGAAGCTCGTCGAGCCCCTCATGTATAAACTCTTGTATTATTACCAATAGAGAAAGGCGAAGATATAGTTAAGGGAGAGCCGAGATTTCGTTGTAGTCCGGACACACATATTGTAATGGATATTCCACCATTGATAGAAAATGACAGTTTTTCTTGTTTATCAATCTCTGTGTAATGGATGTTTAGTTGTGAATGTCATTCGTATGTGTTCACATTGTAGATACATACTAGAAATCGTCTGCAGGGATAGTGATAAAACCTTATATCTGTAAGTGTGTTGAATTAAGTCTGGTTCTCTAGGCTAAGTACAAGGAGTGCGCGACAAAGGGTGGAAACTCTGTGAGCCGATGCAAAGAGTGCGGGTCTGAACTCAGTAGAGTCAGAGGAGAAGCTGCCAGGATAATTCACAGACTCGAGAATAAATTTCAAGGTGGTTAAGTACCTTGGAAAGCAAGACCATGTAGGAGGAAACCAAGTTCGGAGTTACCGAACACTCTGGAACACTCTGCCAAGAGGGCATAGAGCAAGTACGAGAGCGTATAAGAGCAACTCATTCTGAAGTGTTGGAATCCTTAAGGAAACCTTGGGGTTGTTGAACACTCTGAGGAAGGAAGGCTTTGGAAGAGTGCATCGACAAAGGAAAGGAGATGCCTTAAAACCTTCAAGAAGGCTAAGGGAGAATCGTCGAAGAGTTGAGTCGAGTGGAAGGAGTGCGCCAGGGATATTGTAAGTTCATCTTACAAAGCTTAAGAGGAAAGGCGTTAAGTTACCAGGAGGGCAAGAGAAAGTTCACTGAAGGATGCAAGGGAACTGAGGACCTTGGAAGTTTTCAAGTCAAGCGAAGTCGCAGAAGATTTTGTGTAGAACTCTGTAAGGAGTGCAGAAGAAGTTCAAGGACAACTTAAATCTCGAGGAGGAAATTGTGCTAAGGGTGCAAGGGTGGTCAAGGACTTACGAAGTCTCGAAGATCTTCACAGGGTCGCGAAGAGCAAGTTGACCCTAGTCGTTGGTATTGGGAAGAGCACGTGGCAGAGATCCATGGATTTTGGAGGAAAGAAGAGGAGAGAATACCCGAAGAGATGGGAGCCGAAGCAATCCTAGTAGTCCATTGAGATAGGACACCTGGCGAGAAGTCAACACTTCATTGGTTCACAAATCGAGAAGGAACGAGTCCAAGAAGTATAGACTCGCAAAGTCTGAAGTCGCGATTTGATCTTAGCCGTCGATCGTGAGCAGAACGTGGACTGTAGATTTGGCCCTGGAGGATTCAACGATTTGGGAATCGGGAAAGAGGAAGTAAGTA
>ML781548.1:745956-767460 GCA_009831015.1 Picea engelmannii | reverse complement strand
AGGCTGGTTTGGGTAGGTCGTCCAATGTCTCTTTAGGATTATTCCCCTCGGATCCAGCGCCTTGTGCTCTGCTGGACTGTTATTTATTTATTATTAATCTCTGATTCGTTCCGTCCGATTTCATAAGACTGCACTGTATTCAACCCAGCTCTTGATTTCTATTGGATCTTTTTCTGCGAGATGTCAGAGGGGTGTGTGACCGTTTCACACCTTTAATTTGTTTTGGGATTGTTTTGCGAGTTGTCTAAACGTTCTAAGGTTTAGTTTATAGTTTTGTTTTGGCTTTGACTTTTTTCGCTCAGCGATTTCATTGGTAAAGTCTACGGAGGTATACATATGGTACCCTCTTCTGGATTTGAACTTGTGACCTCTTAGGAGGAAACACATGTTCTTAACCATTAAGTTCACTGGGGCATTTACTATGACTTTGTTTTAGTTTAATCGTCATTGAAGGGCATTTACTATGGTTTTGTTTTGGTTTAATCGTCACTTTGGGGCATTTACTATGGTTTTGTTTTGGTCTAATCGTCATTTAGGATTAGCAGTCGTTTAGGGTGATTTCGTAAATATTTCAAAATGTATTTTTTTAATATAAATGAGGACGAAATCACAATTTTTTGTTGTTTATATTGTAGTTTTTAATTCATAAATGGATTCAACGTGCTAAAACCCGTGGGGCACTCACTACGGCTTTGTTTTGGCCTCGATCGTCACCTATGATTGGTAGTCGCTCGAAGTTGACTTTGCAAACATTTCAAAATATATTTTTTTTAACAATAAAATGGTGTGTAGTTAGGACGCCTATTCTTTGAGCCTCATTACAATAAACCTCATATAGATAAATATGTACAACTTCTGTCGTTCATTAGTTTTGAATATGTGATCTTTAAGGTAAAAACACATATTTTTAATTATTAAACCCACTCAAATTGCACAAATATTTGAAAATTTATTAATTTACATTGAAAAGTTTAAATATAGTATATTAGTGCATTTTCTTTCTATAAACTTTTATTTATTTATTCTATAAATTCAAATTTTGTTTAAGAGTCAAATCTTATTTATGGTATGTTTGTTTTTTTTCTTTTTTATTTAAACAAGATTTTATTCTTTTTACGTAAATTTAAATCTTGTTTATTGTATGTTTGTTTTCTTGGGTTGATTGAGACTAGCAAGGTATCAACCATCGTCTCACACACATTCTCTAAGGACTAGCAAGTTATCAACCATCTCACACATCCTTTGAGTCATTTTAAGTCAGGGGATGAGTTTGAATAGTTGAGCGTTTTGAGTGTATGATATAAATAATTTTGTATATAAAGCAACAAGTTTCTTTAATGTATATGCTATAAATAATCTTGCATCTATAATTATTGTGAGATAAAATAGGTTTATTTGGTATTATTTATATATATTTGAAAATGACAACATCTTCCTTCATTTCAATGTTAATATTGTTAGTTGTAATACTTCGTGGGTCCTTTTAGCTTACAATTGTTTTTTTAAGAGATATATATATATATTTTCTTTGAAAATGATAACATCTTCTTTCATTTCGACATTAATATCGTTAGTTGTAATACTCGTGGATCCTCTTAACTTGCAATTGTTTTTTTAAACTATATATTTTTTTCAATTCGAAAGTGACAACACTTTCCTTCATTCGAGTATTATATTGTTAGTTGTAATACCTTGTGGGCCCTCTTAATTTGTAATTGTTTTTTTAAGAAAAACATTGTGAGGAAACCTAGGAGATGCTTATGCACATTCGTGGATAACATCCCTAATAAAGTTATGGATGTAGACTCGTGCATCTCACCTAGGGGATTCAAACCAAACACTTATTGCCATGAAGCGAGACAAATGCCTAATAACATTGACAACAAACACTTGAGCTAACCCTTTGGATTGTTTACCTTACAATTATTATTTATAATATCCATAATAATTACATGTTCCATTAATACAATAGTATATCTTTTTATTGGGATTTTAATTCACATTAATACTCTCTTTCTAATTGTGCATGTTTTGAATAATTCCACACTCATCACAACTCTGAAATAAAAGTGGTTTACACGGTATTGTCTAAATACAATTTTTTGTGAATTTAATTGGTTTTGAAGTAGAATCTCTAACAACTTACTTCACTCTTTTTTAACAATTTTGATATCATACTTCATAAAACCTCTTTAACTTGTAATTGTTATTTCTGCGAAATCCATAATAATTACAACTACAAAATAATGTATAATTGAATAAAATAATCACATTAAATCACTAAATACAAAGCAAAATGAAAATATGCATATTAATTAACAACCAACAAATACTTTGAACCCTCTTCCACTAAAGTCCCTTGAAACTTGCCCTAACTTTTTTTCCAGTAGAAAAAATTACTCAATTATATTTGAAAAAATATAATGTATTCTCACATCAAGTTACATTAACATAGGGATCATTTTCAATTACATCTTTCGCCTATAAATGATCAAATAGCCAAAAAATTGGTGTTTAATCAATAGAAGGATGAGTGAAAACCTTCATTTGATGCCTGGGCCGCAGCACAGAGTCCATCTAAAAATAGAGTTGTTGCTTATTTTAATCAGTCCACATACGCCACTCAAAGTTCCACTTTGTTGTGTTGCTTCGCCGAACCATCCCGTCGGAGTATCCTTAAGAATA
Organism: Picea engelmannii; assembly: GCA_009831015.1. Classification (NCBI taxonomy): domain Eukaryota; kingdom Viridiplantae; phylum Streptophyta; class Pinopsida; order Pinales; family Pinaceae; genus Picea; species Picea engelmannii. Next base: position 764,775 of record ML781548.1, on the reverse strand, counting down.
AGTGGGTTGCTTAAAGTCTTTTTTTTTTTGCTTTCCGGATGAATGTCTTTCTAGTTTTGAAATGGGCCTAGAGATTTATAAGCAACAACACTGAAAGAAGGTTGCTTATCTTCAAATATTTTTGAGTTTCTAGCCTTCCAAATAAACCAGTTGACCAGTGGAGGAAGAAGTTTGTAATAGTGTTTGTTTGAGGTCCATTGATCGAAGCAGGATGAGATAGAGGTCCCTGTCCAGTTTGTGTTTGATTTGTTGTCCAGCTTGATCCTGTCCCGAACAAGGCGGGTGAAATGGCACTGAGAAAATAAACTTGCCCTAACTTACACCACGTATTCATGTCTCAAACAAATTGAATCTTGGTAGATGAGTCGACATGCAACCATATTCATCGTTAAACCCCATTAATGATTGTGTGATCTGTTATAGTAAAAGTACTAATATTTCTGGTTAAGCGATGGATTCGAACTATTTCACATGTTGAGGAGGCTTGGGAAATGAATTAATTAGTCTATGAAGCATGGCTGCTTCATGGTTGATTGGCAGTTGAAAATGGTTCCATAAAAAGCATTTCATTAAAATATTACATTGTTCATGAGGATAATGCCTTTCCTTATCAAATGGGTTTACATGTTATTTTAGCAATGAGTAATATAGAGAGTAAATTCTCATGATGTGAGGGGTTTAAACATATCAAATATTTTTATTTGTTTTTGTTGTTTTTTTATTTTTTTATTTGGAATTTTTTTGAAAAAATTCGAGCACTTCTTTTAAATTTGAGGATGGTACTTAGTGTAAAGCAAGTGTCATAAACTAGTGTGTATGATTCCAAGGAAATCAAATTGAGGACCTGCACAATATGTTGGAGGAGAAAACATGTCACAAGTGAGATTTGATTTTGGGTGGGGAGGATAACACTTTCTCCTCCCAACCACCCAAGCTAGATCATCTTTTTTCCTTTTATTTCAATAGAAGCTCCCTATTTTTTTGTTGGAGTGGGGTCAATATATTTGACAATAAGTAGTTTTTAGCATTAAGAACAATAACTTATCGATTTTATGAGGACATCATTCCATTTATTATAAATTAGGTTTTTTTAACTGATATGACTTAAAATTTTAGTATTTTGTCTTTAATTATAAAGTTATCTTATTATTTATAACAATGATTGATAGATAGGTATTTACTAAACTACCCACGAGATCAAGCATTTATATTTTTTCCAAGGAATCCCTTGCAGGAAACCCTCCCAGTATTTCCCCATGTTTTGTGGATGGTAAATAGGGTAAATCGTCAACCCTGATTATAGGGCCTAACCTGGTGGGGACATTGAGTGAGGCCCAACAATCTCAACAAATATCAACAATATAGTTGGTCGAGGACTTGACCCCAAGGCCTTACGCATTATAACCACATCACTCATTCACTCGAACTAACCCACCGGGGTAGATCGAATGCTTATATGGGGCAACATAGTTTACATTTTGTGAGGAATTTTCCAATAGATTAAAAACAAGTGATTTGATAGCCAGAGATGGTGGTGTAATGGTAGGACCCAAATCACGAACATGGTCTACTTTATTCAATCCAATTCACTTTGTTTTGCATTGAGGGTTGGCACTCCCCTTAACTCAAATTTCAACCATATGCTTCTTGCTTGCATCATTTTCTCGACCAACGTTATTGTATCTCTTACGAGATCCTCCTAAAATGTGAATTCCCAATCTTCGATATGTAAATTCAACATCTCCTTGAGTTGTGAGTATGTTGTGCAACAAAGGAGAAAGTGTTGCTAAGCTTTTACCTTCCCATTTCTACATACTAGGTATAACTTTTCATTCCATGAATCTCAAGAAAAAAATTAGGGACTAAATTTTGCTATTGGACTAATTTTCCATGTTTTTTTCCAAAAAGATTTGTCAATTTCCATTTTTATAAAATGATTCACCCAAATTTTATAGGATAAAATTATTTTACTCTAAAAATTGCCAAAATCTAGAAACTGTATAAAATATTAAGAAAATTGAATAATTTTATAAAAATATTGTCAAACATTTTATAGATAATATTTTAAGAATTGATAAGAATTGTGTCGTATTAGATTTTTGGATATAAACTACTTATGGAGTTTTTGAAACATCTTATAAACTATGAAAACCTACATACTTTGATTGATAAGATTTGTCAAGGTTTCTACTCTTGAAGATAAGTATTAATCCTTAAAATTTCCCATGTCTACTATTCCTTGTGTTGTTCACATATTTTCGTATCACATTTCAACCTATGTGAGTTGGTTCAAAGTTGTGTTATTTCCATCTTTTCAGGGGCCCACGAGATGTTGAGTTTGAAGTATTTTTTCACTTTGATCTCCTCTTGTCTGTTGAAGTTGTTTGTGTAGTATTATTGTTTCTTTTGCATGCTTTCTTCATTTCCATTCTTGTGTTATTCTTGTACATGGCTCTTCATGGCTCATTTATCCATTGGGAACTTATCTTCTTCTACATATCATTATTTAAATTGTCACGCCCCCACAGTCTACCTGGGGATCCAACACAACTTAGTGCACCCAAGTCGCTCGACACATGAGGGTCGTGCAATACTACGACGTTTCCAACTCAATGACTAAACCAAACGGAGAGTATGCTACACCTGTTTCACCCAAGGTCTGCCCATATCTACGCCTTGAACTACTAAGGTGAGTCAAGTCTCCTCACTGAACTCTTGGCAACCAAGGCGCCCACCCAACCAAGCACTTCATTACCTTACATTCTTTAGAACATATATAGTTAATAGTGCTATACTCAGCCAAATATGTGAACAAGAACATGTGAACACCATACACATGAGAAAGAGACATAAGTATATGGTTGGGAAACATTAGATGTGCCTGACACCCGTACAAATACTTCACAATATACAATATGTTACAATGACAGATCACTCATCTCAATTTACATACAAGAGCTATGACATGCATGTGACAACTTTCGTTAAAACCCAAGTACAAAATATCCCTAAGGTGTGCCATATTTGCCCCCTTTGTGATTATCCATCACTTCCGCACCTTGCCTCACCAATTTTGCCCACACTTCGGTCCTTTGACGACTACAGGCCAGGGGGTGTCTCTGTCCCTAGCCTTGCCTTTGCTCGACCTCCAAGACACCCTGCAACCAAAACATGCCCCAAAAGATTCACCCCTTCTCCGTTCTCCATCATATACTCCACATGGTGGCACAAGTCACCTGGTGTGACTCGGTCCCTTGGGAGGAGCTTACCCTTGTCTGCCCAACTCACTACAGATTTCCTTTTCTTCTCTGTTTGAGTTGTTCCCCCTTAGTTTGCCTAGCTTGCACCCTATATATGTAACTCTCCTCCTCAAACCCTCATGTCCCTTGGGTGAGGTTGAGCCGACTCACCAAGTCACTCTATCGTGTAGAACACTTCGCTGCGATGCACCCACCACCGTGTCGGTTGGTTGGGTCATGACCCCAACTTGTCTGTTGCATGAGTCGACCTTGCCTCAAGTCATCCACACAAGGCGCCCAAAGGTGGCATGCCCGAGACATTCACACAATGAATGTGCCCATTGGTCGCGATCTAGGGCGACATGTGCCTTAAGGCACCAAGCTCGTCCATCGCAATCCCCAAGCGCCCATCCATACAAGTCTCAGTTTGCCTCCTTAGTCGCCTAGCCAAGTCTTCCCTCCACAAGTGATTCCAATTTAGTCAACTCGTCGCACACCTACCCAACCATAGGTGCGCTCGTCCATCCAAGTCACCTCAACAACCCCAACATTTGCGTCTCATCTTCATCTATGCTAGTTGAGCGAAGGTGCGCACACCCTTTTCATCAAAGGCCTTACATCCTCCCCAAACAACAGTCTTTGTTGTCCCTACAACACACAAAATATGTTGTCTCCAAGTCTCCGCCCAAACTCATGCCCCAATACACAACCAAGTCTATTGGAAACCCCAAGTTTCGTGCCAAATGGAAAGCCCAAATTTATGTCAAAGTGGAAACCCCAAGTTTCCTTGCGAAATGGAAACCCCAAGTTTGCCTGCAAAGTGGAAACCCCAAGTTTCCAACTCACACTACAATCATCTGCAACCTCATGCAACTAACCACACTGCTTTCTGCCCAAAGTTGTGTGCAACTAATCTGTCCACTACATTGGAAGGACATCTCCTCCCCAACTATGTGTGCAACGCCCAAGTTGCCATTGTTATGCTACAATGGTCACTCTCCATTTTTTTGCTACTGCAACCTCGATCAAAACTTCAAAAGTGTCTAAGTGTTGAAATCTTGTGAATTCACTATTGTGCCCATACTTCAACCAACTCTGTCATGTCTCTGCATAATGTTATAGCCTCAATTCCTGCACTAGTTGGGTAGCTAATCCAACTGTCATGTCCAGTTCTTGAAATGTGCATCTCCATGCCCAAACTTAGTCTTTTATGTTCACATCTCTGTCACTCCATCCAACTCCAAAGACCAAGGCAAATGTCCGCCCTCACCTCATTACTATTTTCATTGTCCAATATTTGTCAAGGAGATCCTCCACATCATCTAAGTGTTGCACTTTGAACCTACTAGCGCACCCATACTTTGAACTCTTAATCATGTTCCCATGCACTAACTCTCCAAGTGTTGAACTATCACGTTCATTCTTTGAGAATGCACGACATGCCCAAAGCTTGGTCACTTCCTTCCGCAATTCATCCCATCCACACAACAACCTCATACCATGGTAAAGGTCACCCCTTGCCCTATTGCATTGTGAAGTCACCCCAAAACAAAGTCAATCGTGACAACTTGACTCCACTGCCCTCCTCATGGCGCAATTAGTCAATCTGTGCAGCTCACATAGTCCATGATACATCAAAGTCTGCCAAAAGTCAATGGAAATCACCATACATTTGTTCTATGAATTTCCAACCAACTTTACCCTTGCGACTCAAATTGCGGTCAAGTCCACAAGTCTAGCTTCCTTAGCCGAATTCTCCCCATCCCCTTCATCTGCGAATTCAGATATGAAACATCCCATCTACACCAACAACTGCACGCCCAAACTGCCTTTGCCTCATTACTTCACCACCCGACCATGTTGCTATGTCTACCTCTCCATGCCTTGAAATGGTCAGGCTTCATCCTCAACCACATTGCCCAAGCCAAGAAAAATGCCCTTACCCAAGTAATCTTTTCATGTTGCAATCTACCTATCCGCACAATCCTCAAAACTAAGGCAAGTCCTCATCTCTCTTTCTTCCATCATCACTTATGGGTGTCACAAGTTTATCCTCTTCTTTTAGGTGCTCCATGACTATTGTAAGGGGGCAGGGGAAGCTCACGAGATTCAAACCAAGGGTATGAAATTTTTTGTGCTCCATCACTAAACCCAAGCTTATTAGTTAAGCTTCTTTTTACTTCTTGTATGTGCACGAGCACTTGTGTACCGCCTTTTTGTCATGTTTATGTCGATTAATCACTTTTCTATCAAATAAATGTTTCCATTAATAAAGTGATGTACACATGACTTTTATACCCAAAAAAATGCAAGTCCTCTAGATAACAATATAAGGGAGTGGTTCATCACGATCAATGGAAGCTACCCTAGACAAATAATCGTAGGTTCAAACTCCACGATACTTTGCTCCTATAAAATGTTTTTGGGGGTTAGATGGCTTAGTAGTCTTCGAAATAATAAGTGTCAAGGTCTAGAATTTATCAATCTATACCTATTGAGCCTTTACTCGCATGACAAACCTTGTGACGTGGTTTGCACTTTACTCTTTGATGTTGCTTTGAACAAATTCACTAGGTTAGTGATGCACTAGGTGACTCCTTATTTGTGTTAAGGGGGGCACCTCCCCAAAAGTCAAGACATTATTGCAGGTGGTCCATTTCCACCAAGATGTTCCTTGAATAGTTATTTGCAAGGACAAGCTTGCAAAAATTAGAGCACATGTGCCCCTTATTAAATAAAACAACTTTTTTGTTTTTCCATGAAAAAAAAGGATCTCTACATGAATAAGGCGTGAAGCATCATGGAAAACTACAACTTAAGTTTATCTCATAAGGGGGCAACACTCCAAGAAATGGTCGCTAAGTATAGTTTACCACACAATGACTCGATAGTTTCTTAGGAAAGTTAATAAGGGGATTAAGACCCAAAAATGTGTTTAAGCATTTCAACACACCAACGAGGATTATGGACATCGAAAAGAGCAAGGCTCTTGTTTACAAACAATCTTCTCCTTATTAACGAAAAGTCAAAATACATTTTTTGGGTTATAATATTGTCTTCCATAAACCACTTACCTTGAACAACTAGAGTTTTTACGTAGAGTTTTGCATATGCATTTAAGCATCTTGTCTGCCACCAAAATATAAGGGGGATAAAAGTCTAAATCTTCCCCTCCAAAAAAGATATCCGAGACATCTGTCCAAAATTTTTCTATCAAAAAATACCACCATAATTATGGGTTTGATAGCCTCATACATTTATCTAAGGATTCACAAATATAAATGTTCAAGATACATCAAAAAGTTTCAAGCTGTCAAAATTTCAGAAGTCTATTTTGATCTATGTAAAGTCTAACCTACAAAAACACTCATTTAAAAGGAGAATGGAAGTATTCCATTACTTGACCATTTGAACTTCTTGAATATTCCTTCGACCATAGTCCCATTATAGACAAGCCTTTGAAATACCATTTGCATCTTTATTTCTTTCCCTGTATATATGATGAAAAAAAACACAGTTAAAATTTGTTTTGAATAGATGTATCTCTTTAATATGGGCCTTAACATATAGTTTTCTAATCTATAAATGCACCATGTCCAATTTATCACTTCCATAGAGTCACCAAACATTTGAACAAGGAAAAATAAAGGTTTAGGGGCTAACAACTCTATAAAATTATTGGTACCTCTATCGAGCCTCTTGTTGAACTTAAGAGAATGTGAATCATTATGGTGTATGACCCCACTAGCTCCACGAATAGAAGGGATCCCTTAACTAGCCCCATAAAAAAATGCTCGAGCACTTGATATGTTAGTCACCTCAACCATTACTTACCTCTCAGCCTTTTCCTTTGTTATTCGAGGAAAACTAGTCAATGTAGATTTACATTGGACAACACATTGCAGAAAAGGAATATTTTTGTCATCAAACAACATTGCATTTCAAGCAAACCATATGCCCCAAGCCACAATCGCGGGAATAACTTAACACTTTTTCGACATAGGATTTATGCAACAAGATCTTAAGCAACTAACAAGAGAGTCTCAATTCCAACCATCTCCAATACTAATGATGTCACCTAGTTACTTCTAGACTTGAATAGTATAAGCACAAGAAATAAGAAGATGTTTTGTAGTTTCCTCCTAAGCCTGACATAAAAGACATCTACTTGGACCTTGAAAACCACATTTTAAGGAAGCCTCCTGAGTAATGGCCTTATTTCTTATATATAGCCACACAAAGATTTTTTCTTTTAGTGGGCATTCAATTTCCATATGCCTCTTTCCACTGTTGTTGAATTTCTACTACCCTATTTCATTCACATAGAACCAAATAACTTGCTTTTGGGGAATAACTTCCTCCTGTTGAATTTTTGTACCAAATGAGCTCATCCTCATTCTCCTTAATTCTCACATGACATCTTTTAGATCATAAATGTAATTTGACCCATTCCTCTTTATCTCTACCCCGAAAGCCTAGTAGCTCAGTGGACTTCCATATTGGATTCCACATTGTTGTAAGTTCTTGAGAGGTAGCTTGCTTTAGGAAGAAGATGCCCCTCATGTAGTAATTTGATAAAATTACCAAACAACTTAAAAGCCATCTCGATAATCGACCCAAGGATCTAGACCAATACACATCCTTCCCCCATCCCCGATTTTCCACACCAACCATTGACTAATAAGAGGAAAGGCAAGCACCGTGGACTTCCATAAATTGGAGACACTGTGAAGATTTTTTGTAGGCTTTCGAATCAAATTTTCAATAGAATAAGGTTCAATGTACTTCTAAAAGACAACTCGACATCAAATTCCCTACAAAGAAATCAACCTCCATTCACTTTTAGTTACAAGAGCTTTAACAAACAAGGAAATATTATTTAAACCCCATCCACCCGACTCCTTAAGTGCTACAACATTTTGCCATTTAACTAAAGGGATACCTCTTTTTTCCCTTTGGTGACACAAAAAAAATCTAAAACATATTCTTTGCAACTTTTCTTACACTCCCTTGGGAATGTGATCCATAGAAAACCAATACACAAGAATAGCTTCTAATATCAACTTGGCTAAGATCAATCTCCCCCACTTGGATAACAACCTACTACACCATATTGCAAGTCTTTTTTCCATCTTGAGAGTGAACCAATTCCACAATCATTTGGCTTCAAATAAAACCTTAAATACTTCGACTTACTATTACAACCTATCTGATTAAAAGAAAAACAATGACATCTTCCCCCTCTACTTTAGAGAAGGCAATGGTACATTATTGAAGCCGATCAATGTTCATGTAACTACACAATATAAATCTAGCACCTCTAATAGCTTCAGAGCATCCCTTCTTAAACCATCACATGATAAGAGAATAGTTGAGAAATAACAAATGAATCAGATATAAAATTTTACCTAATTTAATGCTTTTAAGAACACTTGTTCTTTTTGCTTCAATTAATGATCCACTTAACACTTCAATGACAATCAACAATAAATATGACTATGAAAAACACCCTTAACAAAGCTCTCATCAAAGTCCAAGCATTTAAGAAGACCCCATTTATAAATATTTTACGTTTTTTACTCTTTTATACCTACTTAAGTCGTGTCTTCCTTTAATCTCCATCATCCAATAATTTAGTAGTTTGATGTCTAATTGACAAAYAAGAAAGATCTATACAATTTTATACCTACTTAAATCGTGTCTTCCTTTAATCTCCATCATCCAATAATCCAATAATTTAGTAGTTCGATGTCTAATTACGAGATGTCTAATTGACAAATAAGAAAGGTCTATACAATTTATGGAAGCGTGAATAATGATTTCAAATTCTGAGCGATAACCATCGAATGGAGGATCCGTTGACGACGGGTTATCATGAAGCCCCATGAGAAGACATTCTCCTTATAATAATGACAACTACTACCGATGGACGCATTATAATAATTAAAGTGATCAATATTTATGGGATCGCATTGAATTTAAACAGATCTTTTCCGTGAGCGGTCTTGTCAAAACCGCTTTTAAATTCGCATCCGGTTTTAGGTTTCAGAAAAAAAAGAGTTATAATTCACAGAAAAATAACCTGCAAAAACCAAAAGCACAGAAGGAGGAAAGAGAGCCCGGGAAACGGCAAACGTAGCAACTAATCTCGAGGCTCCAACGCCTCCCCATTGACGTCACGGGTTCGAATCACCGAGCTTCAGTTTTCCTGGCGTCGTCTCCGGGCCCCTACTGAATACGGTCCCGAGGGTTTCTAAACCCCGACATTGAGCTGGACTGAGCTGTACAGCTTTCGAATCCACGCGATGGCGACGGAAGCGGCTTCTAACCAGGAAGAAAATGCTCCCAAGGGCGGCGAGTTGGTGTTTTGCGGTGCAACGCAGTGGGAGGTGGTCGGCCGGAGGACCGCGGTCATAAGCGGTACAAATCTCCTAGCTCCCACACGTCTGCGGAATCTAATGGGGGTCAACATATGTTTCGTAGCTGCCGGCACTGGTATTTCCAATTCTTTACCTAATATTTATTATGATCTTTTGCGTCTGGCGCTGTGTTGTAAATGCGGGGGATTCGAACTCTGGACCTCTTTCTATACAGTATTTTTATTTCATTAATGTTTTTCTTCGTCTTAATGTTACTGTAAAGATCAGCAAGTGGTCAGAAATTTAGCCGTTAAGGGAATGCGACTTAAGTTAACCAGCTGCATGGATCGCCGTTACTGTTAGAATGTTAAAGTAGTTTCAGGGCTTGTAATAGCTTGGATGCCAGCGGTTTCGAGTATTCTTGGCGGGAAGCAGTTTTGAAATTTAAATTTCGTTCGAGGTTCTTAAACGGCGTTTCGCGGGAAACAGTGGCTTGCAGACTGGCGTGTAGATAGGTAACGTTGGTCAGGTCAAATGAGGCAACCTAGGTTACATGAGCTCTTCGGACGAGTTAAAACTTAGGATTCGATTTGTAAGGATCTTAATGTTAATATATGTTAGGGTTTATAATGTCCTGAATGCCCCGGGGGTTGTTCGAGTAATTTTGGCGGGAAGTAGCTTAAAAGTATGAATTTCGTTTGAGGTTTTTAAACGGTGTTTGTTCAGTGGAAAGTGTTGACTTGTAGACTGGGTCTAGATAGCGAATGTTGGTTGGTCAGATATGGCAACCTTCGTTATCTCAGATTTCCATGGGAGTTAGGACGTGGTTCAAGCTAACCTTATTTCCTGAGCTGCTTGGTGTTGGTGTCAAGAGATTGGCTTAACCGGTGACCTGCTGGTCCCCCAAATGTGCCAACCTTAACATTAACTGAGCTCTCTAGACTTAGGACGTGGTTCAAGCTATTTTGTTTTTCTGGTTGCTCAGGGGTCATGTGGAGAGATTCGCTAAACTGGTAACCCAGTGAATGTTGTATGTGAAGTATTTGATCCTATGTTACCGGAAATGGAAAGTGGGAATGGAACAAGAAACAGGGCTAGGGCCTGGATGGTTTCAGGGGATAAAAAACAAGAACCCATCCCCCCTCCTAGGGTATTTTTGTGCATATAAAATCGATGAGTATTATACTAATGCAGTGTCAAGATGAAAATGAAAACAAGAACGAAAACACGAGCACGACAAAAAATGGAATTCCTGGTCAGGTTTTTGGTAACATAGGTTCAAACTCGAAATTCGCTCTGGTTATATTGGCTGAGCCAGGAGCAAAGCTAATCTAAGAACAATTTGAGCTTGGCTTGCAGAACGAGTGGTGGAATGGGCCACCTAATAATGATAATTTCGATCTGTTTGCCTCAGATTTGATACTAGTTGCAACATGATCTTTTGATGTTATTATCTAGTTGCTATGTTATGCTCACCTTTGTGGCCTTTAAATGTTGAACTTTTAATATTTTTTGGTACACCAAGTGGTGTTTTAGTTTGTGAACTTGTTCTAAGGCAATTTTGTTCAGAATTTTTTCTTTGAGCTACTATTTGTAGCGTGCTATCCTTTTTTGTGTAAAGTACATACTGTTTATATTTAATATCAAGAAACATCTTTTGCAAAGAAAACAGAAACTTCAAAATCTTCAATGTTTAATTGTTGCGGATGTCCTACACGAGTCACTTAAAGCTGTTTGTTCTCACCTAGCTTCACATATTGCTGGCCTTTTAATGTCCAACAACATCTGAACACAACTTAAAAAAATTCAATGGCTTGCTTATCACTAAAAAGTTGTTTAATTGCATTAGGTTGACTTGTTTTGATTGAAAAATATGTCCTTGTTTCAAAATTGTATCACATAGAAAAATGTTTTCTCATAGAGCTTTGCAAATAAAGTTGTCAACAAAGAATGCTTGTTTCCTCACAAAGATTTGACTTCATGTTTAGTTTTTCTTCTTCTTAAGTGTGTTGAACTAGCTTTTCCAATGCTTGTAATATAATTGAATTTGACATCTTGACTTACATGTGAATTTCTTTTTGTTCGAGGGTTATTTTATTTTGTGGCTTTTAAAAGGATATAATCGGATTTTAATTTTTGCTTGTCAAAATGATAGAGGATGTAGTGGTTTTGGTTTCCAAATTAGTTTGTTGGTGACAAGCATGTATAAGATTGCTTGTTCTCTGACTTCTCTCCAATGGGGAGCAACGATTATACATCTTAATTCCTTGTGTATTTAAACTACCTGTGAATAAATCAGCTTGATTCTTTGTACATACATTTCTTTGGTGAATTGAAGGAAAATTTTCCTAACATTACCATTTGTGAGAATCCAAGAATATCGTTTGACCCATCCATTTAGGTAACATAAAATTGGGAGGTTGCGTATAGCTATTTTGAATTATCAAGCATGTCAGGTTTTTCACGCAACCTATGTACTTCCTTAGGTGTTTTGGGCCTTTTGGCTAATTCTTTTTTTTGTAAGCTAGCTTTTCCTATTACCAATCATTGTCAAAGATTACATAACAAGTTTGAGAAATTGGTGTTAAGTTTGCCATTAAAGGAAACCAACCCCACCATCAGTTATGGAAGTTCCAAAGAGTCAAGTTGTTACTACAAAAGGCTGACATATTTACATAGGTTGGCCTGAGACAAAAAATGCCGAGCCTAGGATTATACCAATTGAAAATACTTCCTAATCTAACATGCGATAATAGTGATGCAAAAAGCAAAAAAGAACAGACCATTAGAGTTTAGTTGCGGGTATAGCTATCGGGAAATGCATGCCTGGAAGAATCAAGCCATTTGGGTGCCATGACTGCTTGGAGCACATCTTCTTTATTGCATCTCTGTTTTGGGTTCCTTGCAACTGAGTCTAGTAGCCAATCCAACCACTTTGCCATCAGATCTTGCCGAAAGTTCATTTCATTGTTGTCCCCTCATAGCTCCATGATAAGTTCCTTTTGCGTGGTAGTGAAAACAGGGTTGGCAGGGAGGCGAGGGAATGGAGTTGGAGGCGCCTTCAGTGTTGGTGACAGGAGTTGCTGTAGGTGCATCCGGGGCAGTAGAGAATGTGAGCTTATAATCTTTAGAGGTTGCAGGAAAGGTGGAATTGTGGCCTTCCATTGCTCAATGACAGGGGCAGACACAACAAGAGGAAGGAGGATGCCCGAATAAAGAGCTGCGGCCAACAAAGCCCAAACAAGTGCCACTAGCTCTGTTTAATCTAGCTCTCTCTCCGGGCATGAGAGCGGAGTAAAAAAACGAATGACAAAGAACGAAGAGGGAGAGCTTAAAACCAGAGGGTGACTGAAAAATTGGGAAACAAAGGAAGAGAGGAAGGCAAGTCGAGAAAGCCAAATGAGCTCGCTGGGAGGTAGCTTGGGGAAAAAGGAAAGTTCCCCGGCTATAAACATCAGCTGGAGAGTACATGTGAGTGAAGACGACCATCAAATCCACACGCAGGAGAGCCATGTTCCAAGCTAGGTGCAGGGGAAGGGACGAGTAGATGGGAAGGCTAATAAATGAACGTCGTCGACGCTCTCCTCTATGCGAGCTCTTGGAGTTCGTCATGTCAATTTGCCTATGTGTCATGTGGATCTTGTGGCACCCCATTTGCGGGGTCTTTTTGCTAATTCACGTGGATGCGATTATTCTTTTTTGAGAGATTTATGGTGATAATAATAGTCTCTTTTTGAATTGTTGTTGCACTTTTGAGATTGGGCAATCTATGTTGCAAAAAAGGTTTTGACACCTTTTTCTCTTTAAGGAAACCTCTAAATGTATGTTGCTTTATATGAACTATATATCTCACCTTGTTGGGATATATAATGTGAGATCTCCTCCTTCAAATCTCTCAAGTCCCATTTGATTTGGACTATATAAGCCAAAAGCCATGGGTTTGTTATTTTTAGATATGGAATGTGATAGGATGAGATTGGAACATGAATATGAACTAATTCTATCTTTTTGATTGGTGCTCCAAATTACTTGGGAGCATAGAGGTCAGTTCTTCAAGATGTCTTCTCCTTGATGGATTTTATATCACTTCAATTGGATGTCAAAGCCTTTTGCACCCAAGGGTATTGGAAGTATCAACTAATAGGGAAAATTAGTTGGATGTCAAAGCCTTTTGCACCCAAGGGTATTGGAAGTATCAACTAATAGGGAAAATTCCAAAGGGCTGAAATTTTGATAGGTGCAACTTTCGTACATATCATAATTGTTGTAGATCATACAACGGTGGAAAGCAAGCTTGAACTACATTTTTTAAAAGCAATGGACAACACCTTAGTTTGCTTTGTTTTCAAAAGGTTATGGATCACATTGTAACAACAATTGAATCTCCTCCAATCAAGGACTAGAGGTGTGAAACTTCTCTGTTTGTGAGATAATGAATGCAACATTTCCTAACCCTAATTGATAATATCGATGAATTGTAGAATTATACAACCAAAATAATTGAATCTATCTTTAGCAAGGAAATATTTACAAGTGTGTACATAGAACTACATAAGTGTGGGCATCTCTAAAGCTAGGGTTTAACTTGCAATTTCAAAGATTACGAGGAAGAATTTCCTAAAAGATATGTATTAAGTTTGAGATGAGATACATATTGAGTGCACATACCCCAATTTATATATATGGAGGGTTGAAACCCTTACCGAAAGATTAAGTAACCAGAAGCCTTTATTTAGTCTACTAATCAAAATTATGCATCCTAGGATTGATTTGGGCTAGGGATATTGGAATCACTTGTTTTAGGCACAACGCTTGTACCCTTGTGTTTCACGTGCATGAATGTGTGGATGCCTAATTCAAACACTTTCACTTAGTGGTATTTTTAACCAAAGGCATTTTGATGATTGTAAAAGTCTCGAGCTAGAAATCTTCTAGTTGGAAGTGTTTTCAATGTTATTGAGAGGTATCTCCATTAGTAAGGGTTAAAACTCTGACTCGAGGCTTAAGTAACTAGAATGTCTTTATTTAGTTTAGTAATCACAATTATGCACCCAATGATCAACCTAGGATTGAGATATTGGAATTGCTTGTTTTAGCCACTCTAGATGTGTTTCTAGTGCACGAACACAGTAATCCCTACTTGAAATGTCCTCGATTGTTAGTATTTTTTGCCAAAGTTATTTTTAATGATTGTAAGAGTCTCGAGTTAGAAACCTCAAAGTTAGAAGTATTGACCCCTAGACGTTATTAATTGTAGATTGCTAAGGCTTGCATGCAAGTTGACTATTTTGTTACTTCAAAAGGTTCCCAAGGAAACATGTTTTCGCAATTTCACCTGGGATCAACCGAAACTAAACAATTTACTATATATGAAATTTTCTAGCTTTGCGACTCTACTGAATATTTGATCAAGTGTTTTGAAGAATTTTAAAACATTTTGAAGGAACATATGGTGCGACATGCGACTCACAATGGAAAAAATAATAACACCCCCTAGCAAGGTGTGTTGAGTCCATACCATCATTCTCTTCGGTTATGGAATCCATATATAGATGCATGACTTATACACACACTTTCCTTATCTTATAAGAAACCAAATTGGGTTTATTAAATGAGAACCCAAATTTTTTGCTCTCAAACACCTAAGACCTAAACTTATAGAAATAAGGGTGCTAGATATTGCTTGTTTTTATGGAGTAGTAACAAAGATCCATTCAGATACTATTATTTAAGTGTCGAAGTTGATGTTTTTTGCAATCTAGTATGACCCCAACCATAGGTAATCAATATTTTAGTTTGTTGAAGGCTTCTCTTCATCTTTGTACCAAAGCAAGAATAACTGATCTTCTTGGAAATCCCTCAAATAAACTTTCTTGTCAAACTTGTACTCCATTCTTTCACGGTCTTGCTATATGTGTCTTAATCTTCTATTTTTCTTTTTCTAGATCTAACAATTGAAAATATTGTTTCTCCACGTTGCCATGCGTTAGTCATCTATGATAGTGGCCAATAATGATAGAGCAATGATCATATGGTTGATAGGTAGTATTTTCACCTTGCCATACAACAAGGTGTAGGGGCATAATGATGGAGCAATGATCACATGAGTGATTTAGCAGGTCCAAAGAGCATGATGTATCCTTGCATGCTAGTTCCCTTAATTTTGCTTTTATTGTTATTTCAATAAATTTTTCTCATGGTTTGATGCCCAACCCACTTTTCATTTATTGCTGGAAATGTAAATACATTAACCATAAATTTACAAACTAAAACACATGAGCCTTTTTACAACAAAGTTGAAACGAAAATAAATGCACACACCCAAAAAAATAACTCAAAGATTTTTGGGCAAATAGCCCCTGGAAAAACCCACAAGGGGAAAACCAGTGAGAGGGAGATTTTTATTATTTTTGAGCTCAGAGAAAATTTTCTTTTACATTAAGATACTTAAAAAAAATACACAAACTTATCTCAAAATCTGTGCCAAGCAACTTCCTCAAAATCAGTGCCAAAACACCTCGAAATTTGTGCCATTTTTTTGTGTGTTGTAAGTCCCTCAATTTATGTGCTTGTTGCTGTACAAACTGTACGGATTTGTGACCAAAAAATTGTGCCAAATAGTTGCCTCGATTTTTGTACCAAAATTTGTTGTACAATTGCCTGGAAATTCGTGCCAAACCTTGCCTTGATTTTTGTGCCCTTTCTTTGATGTATGGCCTTCAATTTATGCATGCCCTTCTTGTTGCAATGCTCTCCACTTCTCTACTCAACTCTCTCTTGTTCTCTTTGTTCATTCAATACTCATGAATGACCAAATGAGGCGCCTCAATCCCTAGGTTGCCTTTTTGTTCATCTAAATGAAAAGTCACTTAACCCTAAAGATCTAAAGGCTGAGATTTAATCTTGGGCCATATAGATCAATGATTGTGATATAAAGTCTTTTAAGTCACCCTTTTCATGAAATTATTCTCAAAAGTCACTTTTAACTTTATATCTCATAAAGTTAATGTACTAGGAACGACTTTGGACATTTCCCCACATGTTAAACGCCAAGCCTATGTGGGAAACACTTGTCTAAGGTACAATTTTTAACACTCCCTCTTTCTGAGGAAAGTGTTCCTCACGACTCCCAACTTATCTCTGAAGGGAACGAACTTGCCTCTTCCCAAAGCTTTAGTGAGGATGTCTGCTACTTGCTCATCAATGGATATGCACTGAAGCTCAACTGCCCCTCTCTGAACATAGGTTCGGATGAAGTGGTATCTAATCTCGATGTGTTTAGACTTGTCATGAAAAATTGGATTCTTAGAGAGTTTTATGCAACTTTGATTGGCACAATAAATCACCGTAGGCCTCAACTGCACACCAAATAACCAAACCAATATCTTGCGAAGCTATATGGCCTCACAACTGGCTGATAGTAAATGACATATTGTGGGTCTTAACAAGGCTTAAAGCATTTCCTTGCACGCGCACATCATCCTTATGTTTTTTGTCATGAGTGTCAAATTCATGAACAATTGGTACAAGCTTGTAGATACTTTGAACCTTTGATTACATTGAGAGGTTTGATGTCCAAGTTACATTCCTTGAGCTTAGTGAGCTAATTTTCCCATCTACCATTAAACTCTCACTAACTCAACACTGTTATTGCTTGGTAAAAAGGTACATATGCTATTGTTGATGATTGCAGCTATGTGAGACATTCTCCAGGACATAAACCTGAGAGAGAGCCCTCGAGAGGGGTGTGTGGTTCCTATCTGAGACAGAGTTGGAACGTAGAGATGGCCTCCTCCTTACAGAGAGTTGAGAAGAACTCCAGATGATTCTTCTGTGTAACGCAGTGAGAAAGGAGATTTGCAGAGTTGGACGTGCATGTGGCTAAGCACAAGGTGAACGTGTGAAATCCCAAAGTGTTGGGTGCATTGTCATGAGACATAGATGAAGATCCTCCTCTGAGTAGAGAGTTGATGATGAACTCTAGACAACTCTCCTGTGTAATGCAGTGGGAAAGAAGATCTGTTGAGTGGAGGTGCCTGTGGACGAGCACAGGTGAACGTGATCCTAGTGGCTGAGCACTAGTGAGAAGTGGTTCTTCTGTGTAATGCAGTGAGCTAGAGATATGGACATCCCTATGGATGTGCCTTTAGTGGCTAAGCACTAGTGGGTGTATGAGATCCCTTGCTATATTGTTCAAGAGTCAGACCTGCCTGTAACTCTAATTGTAATGTAAAGGGTACAGGTTGGCCCCACCTTAATGTAAAAGATAATTAATTTGGTTAATATTAATTATATTATGAGATAGAGAGGTCGGTCTTGTTGTGCCAATAGACACTTCTGTTGATAGGTCAAGTCTAATATAAGTAAAGGTAAATTCCCCATTGAGGAATCATATCTTTTGTGTGAGTTTCGAAATTGTAGCAAGTACATCTACTTGGGAAAAGTGCGCACCTCTCTTGGGCGCTAGTCTTCTAGGGTTTTCAAGCACCCTCTTGTGTGTTAGGTTTTCTTGGTGGTGAAGGTCTTTCTCTTGAAGAATATAGCAAAGGATTTGGCTGGGTTTTCTTCCCTTGTTGAGAAGGGTTTCCCAGTATACTTCTTGTGTTCTTGTGCATGGTGTTTCTTTTTGTGATTTTGGTTGCTGCAACATTATTGGTTATGGTTAAGTTAAATGCTAAAATGGAATGAATTTCATGCTTAACCTTGTCTATTGAAAAATGAACAACTATGATATAGGCTATGAAAACATAAGGTCAAACATGTGATTTGTATTTTACAAGGGCATATGCTTCTTTCCATAGTTTTAAAAACCGAAGCCGGTACCAGAACCGGTCGAGGGTCCAACCTGAACTGGAACCGGTTTTTTAAAAAATACATAAAATATTTAAATTTTAACGAAAAAATATATTTTTAAGATTTTAAATCATGTTTCCAAAGCATTAGAGACAATTAGAGACAACATATCCAAATTATGCTCATGAATATATCAAAACGACACCAAGTGTAATACATATCTAGAGGATCGGAACATAAATACATAATCAATGAGGCTCTAAATGGCCTCTACAACATCAAATTACATACTAAGTTAGAGTCACTGATACTATAGGTGGGAATGCCAATGAAAAATACAAAATAGCCATAAGGTAGATACTAGAACCGTAGATGGAAGAATCTCATAGCTCATGAGTCGTGACTGTCAGTAGTCCTCCATGTCATAA
>ML781548.1:726430-745757 GCA_009831015.1 Picea engelmannii | reverse complement strand
TCACCATCATCAAAAGTGACCGGCTCTAGCACTAGTTCATTAAGATCCAAGTTGGCTAATGCCAACTCAACACTGTTGTTCAAACCCTCATCATCAGAAAACACATCCCACATCTTTGTCTTTCCCTTCAACCACTCTTCTCTCTGCTTGTATATAAGACAGAGGTTGGTGAGCACATACACTACTAAGTCACCAGACACAACGACAAACTACAAAGAGAAGAGTTCAATAGAAGAGTTTATACTTGAGTGAAGGGTACATTTTTACTGGGGTCGTGACAAAAGAGTTCAACAATTAATGCCACCAACATCGAGGTACATAAAGGGCTTGGTTCGCTTGATTAAATGTCAATTCCATACCCTCATACATGATAGAATCTAGTGGAAACATTGCAATCTTGCTAATCTTGAAATCCTGAAAACTGTTAAGTCTGCTGAATTTTGAATGGGACCTAAAATTCTACTTTCTCCATATGAAGTCCAATGAGGTTGGAACCACTCTCAAACATCCTGAAACAATTAATGGTAATGTTAAAAATTTAAGTAAAAGGATGAAAATGAAAGATAAAGGAGAATGTCACTTTTACTTACTAGGGTGGGTGAAATGGAGGGGAGGGGGATCTCTTTAAATAGGCATTAATAAGGCAAAATAACCCTCAGCTGCACACCAAAACACCTTACAACTCCAACTTGCATGAGAAAACATGAGCCAAGTACTTCTCTGTTACTTAGGTTTTAGGGGGTTTTAGAGGGTTTTAAGTTTCTGGGACCAAACCAGCTTATTGACCGGTGCCTCTGTTCGGTTTATTGATCGGTTTGAACCAGTCAACCATCAAATCGGTCAAACTGGCCGGTTCCGGTTCAACGGTTTTTAAAACACTGCCGAGTTCTTTCTTTATAGATGAGTATAAGAGTTTATAATCCCTTCACGCTTGGCTCATAAATGCCACAAGAAATTCAAACTCTTCTTTTTGTCCTGCCTTTGCAAGAGGACAATGACAATGGTGTTTTTAGAGGCAAAGGGATACATTATAAAATCTTTATTGTAGTCCAGATTTTGTTGAGAATGGTAATAATAATGTCGAAATTATTAATATTTTTCAAAGCTTGTTTGGCACCATTAGTCTAGGTAAACACAATTGCCTTTTGTAAGAGGTGTTAATAGGCATAACCAATCGTGCAAAATAAGGAATTATTTTTTTGATGAAATTGATCTTTCCAAAGAAAGTCTATAGACCATGTTTTTTTTAGGCAGGTGCAAAACTTTGTAAACTTTGATGAACGATGAAGGTGACCATAGGACAACTATATAACTTTGCTTTTTTTTGGATCAATTTTTGTTCTCTATTTGTACACAATATACCATGCATCTTAGCTTTTGTGATCAGAAAGATTATTTTTGGGGTTCAACGACATTCCAAAATTTTTCACTTTTGAAGCACTTGCCTAAGATGCTATAGATACATTGTGAGATCATCTAGATATATCACAATGATTTTACTTACTAGATCTTCGAAAGATATATCACAATGATTTTACTTACTAGATCTTCGAATAAATGATGTATAATACTTTCCCAAGTGGGACCCACGTTTATTTAGTTGAAGGACACACATTTATTTAGTTGAAGGACATCCTTGTGTAAGCATATGTTTGCCATGGTGTGGCGAAAGTTGTCTTGTATTTATCTTTCTTTGCGACACGAATTTGATTGTTGCTTGATAAACCTTATAGCATAAACATCATGCATGTGCTTGTCCATTTGGAGAAGAGGGTAATTATCTTTCAAAGAGGCTTGTCTTAGGTTCTAGAAATCCCTAGAGAGATGGATTTTTCCACTCTTGTTGTGCAATGGGTATTAGCCACTCGACAAGAATCACAAATGTAGAACATGATCTAAGAAGACAACAATTTTTTTAGCTCCTTTATAATTGTGGGATTGAGCTTTTGGATTAATGGGCCTTTTCGTTTGTTGAAAAAGTTTGACATTTTTCCCTTGGACAAATGTGGTATTAAAATTTTGTTTGATTGATAGATATTGAGGTCATTATATGTCTATGCAAAGATGCTTTGATACTTTATGAAAATCTTAAGGATCTTGTGTCTCTCGACATTAGTGTACGAGACACCTAGGTTCAACAGTTTGGATTGCTCTTTGATGACATTGTTTACTTGAATGCTCTTTGAAACTTTCCTTGGGGATTTTTCCTATCTTCTAAATTTAAAATGAAGAATGTCATAATGGTTGAACAAGGCTTCTAAGAAAATAAGACCGTTGGGAATCTTGTAGGATTTGAGTTTTATAATGCCCTTTTTATAGTCTTCCCATTCACCAACAATCTTGACAATAATGCCCTTTTTATAGTCTTCCCATTCACCAACAATCTTGACAATGGGTTTGTTGTCCTCTGTGTATGTTCCCTTGAATAATTCAACTCAAAAGAGCATTTAGCAGACATGTTTATTAGTGTTAAAAACTTGCTATTGTTTGATATTCTTAGGCATAAGTGGGTTGAGGAGTAGTTGAATTGAAAATCTTCTATTCATCAACCCGAGATGAGGAGTGAACATAAATGTTAAGCTTACCATATAATTTGGTGATTGATTTTCTTCTTTCATGATGGCTTGGATGGAGGGAGAAAGAATTAAAACATTTGAT
Organism: Picea engelmannii; assembly: GCA_009831015.1. Classification (NCBI taxonomy): domain Eukaryota; kingdom Viridiplantae; phylum Streptophyta; class Pinopsida; order Pinales; family Pinaceae; genus Picea; species Picea engelmannii. Next base: position 743,099 of record ML781548.1, on the reverse strand, counting down.
GAGATCCCAGCGTTGATGCGTGCATGTTTCCTAGTTATTGTTCTTTGTTAAGGAATGATTTTGTACTATATTCACCACAAGCTAATTGCGTGAAAACACTTTCAACAATTTATTTTTCAAATTAGTAGATTGTTGTAATTCAAGGATTAATTCCTCATATTCACCGATGTTGTCGGTGTGGTCAAATTCCATCTTAAAGGAAAAGGGAAGCATGGTATGAGAATCATATTCAAGGATCTCCTTTTAACCATTTCATGGCCTCGATCTTGGACCATAAAAAAACATAGCTCTATTCCCCAGGTGGTTCTAGAGTTAATCTCCCCTTGCTAAACACACTACTCCCTAGGTTTAGTCGAGTAGCTAGGTTTCTTTCAAGAGATTCTTCCCCATGGCCTTGGAGGGTAGGAGAGTTTGATTCCCTCGTCCTTGTGCTCCCCTTAGGATCATATAGTTGGTCCCCCTCAACCCCACTCACTTCGTGGAGGATTTCATTTGCTAGTGCATCAACCCTTTCACAATGATCAACTACTTTGACCAACTATAGTAGTGCTTGACATTCTTTGTTTGCTTTGTTAAACATTCAGGTTTTTAGTGTTTATCATGATCATTGTACCTGCACCTTCTTGGATATCTTCTTTGACTAGACATTTAGCTCTTAGATCGACACTTAGATCTTTATCTATCTACTTTTAGTGTTTATCTAGGAGTTGCTTTCAAATTCCCACATTATACTCACATTGGATGTACCTCTTAGTCCTATTTACTTACTTTTGTGGTCATTTGTTGGATGTTAATAAAGTTATTTTATCTTATCTATATCAAAAGGATTTTTCCACCTTTGTTCATTTGGTCCCTTACAATTGTTGGTCCCTAACATTGGTATGAAGTCCCAATACATTTTCAAATGTCCAAATTTGTCCTTTGGGTGAACCAAGGCTTCAAATATGTAATGTTTACTTTGCTTTCCTTGAAATATGCAACATGGCATTCTTATATTGGATCAATGTATGACTGCCATCATTCGGTTATAAAGCCTCTCGAAGACCCATTCCAATGAAGACTTAGCAACATGGTATAAGTATTAGGTAGGTCAACTAATGGTGCATACATAACTAAGTGAATATGAGTAGTGGAATGCAATCAATTGCTTCAGTGTTTTATTTTTTCAATGGTGTGAATTGCCCTATAATACATTGTCAACACTTGGTAATCTTGGTTAAACAATCTTGAGCATTCCATTCCCAACTTTAACATTATTGGGAAAGGCATAATATTATGTGCAACTTGTTAGGGATACTGATCATTTGACATTGTCATCGTTAGCCACATTAAGTGTCACAGACACTTAGGATGTTACTTAAGACCAAGGAGAGTTGATGACTACTAGATTATGTGTTCTTACAATGTTAATATTGTTGATATTATGGTAGCTGTGGGAGGTATCAACCTCCATGTGTAACCTCTAACTAGATAAGAATATTCCGGAAGCTAGAGAAACCCTAAATAGATGTGTAAGAACCCTAGAAGACAAGTCGACTCAGTTAAATAATTAATATTAAAGTTTTTGCTTCTAGAAGGACAAGTCGGCCCAAGCATGTGACAAGAACCACTATAAATAGAGGGCGCTTGCGCTCATTTGTTCTCACTCACTTCACTCACTCTCTCAGTCAAGTCTAGCGCAAGTTTGGAGCTGCAGTTGCAAGAATGGAAGGTGTATCTTCTGGGTGATTATTGGTCTCTCTCTCTAGTGCTATCTAGTCTAAGATATGTGCCCTACCTTCTAGTATCTATTGTTGGTATTCTTGGTGATGTCTTGGAAGAAGTGCAACTTCAGCTGCTGTAGTTGGGTATTGTTCTTGTACTGTGGTTTTGGGACTTTTTGTCTGGTGCGCTATCTTTGGAGAAAGATGCGCTCTCTTAGTTATCTATTTGTTCTAGTGTTGCTTTCATAATCATTCTATCTAACAAAGGTTATGGTGCTCGGGGGTGGCTGCGTGTCTATGGTTGGGTGACAATATTGTGATATTGTCTATGGTAAAACGAGCACATCGAATATTTTAACAGGTTATGGGCCCACACTACCTTCGAAACAATCTAATCGCTGGAAGGTAGAGCGAGAGTTCTTTGTCAAGCTCGTTGTAGCACCAGTTGCAGCTGCAACTAGGGTTTCTGATTTTGCAGCTACAACAAACCCTAATCTAATTCTTTGGGCACGTTAAGTGAAGCGTTGGACCTAATTTCTAGATATTCTAGTGAACCAACAAAAACGTCAAGTTTCAGTTCTTGGTGAAAGTCAAAGTCAAAGGTTGACTTCTTGTCAAAATTGATTTTATGGTCAAAGTTGAAATTTCAAGATTTCTAGCTTGTTGTAATCATTGGACCTTTTTGATTTAGTTTCTAACCTCTTCTTGTTAAGATGGTGTCTAGTTTTAGATTAGAAGACAAGCTGAACTTGGAACTTGGATCCTCAACTGCTAGGAAGGGTGCGCTTGTTCCTCTGAATGTACTAAATCCAAAATCACTACTTGGACAAGGTCTCTTGTACATCTCCTGCAAACACACGCATGCTTCGCTGAATTTAAAGGGTAAAAACCTCTTTTTCTTTATATGATAAGTAATATTTACATTCTTTACATTATCATACATATGAGCACCAACTCATAATGAGGCTGCAACCTCAGTTTTTCAAGCTGCAACTTGCCGAGAGCACCAACTCTCTGTTTTTCTCTAGCACCCACTAGAAGGAAGCACCAACTCCCTGGATTCTCTAGCACCAACTAGAAGGAAGCACCAACTCCTTGGTTTCTCTAGCACCAACTAGAAGGAAGCACCAACTCCCCAATTGTTCCAACACCAACTGGATGGAAGCACCAACTTCCAATCATACAGGCACCAACCTGTAAAACAGAGAACGACAGTTCTCCCTTGCACCACCCTGCCACCCTGGTTTCTCTGGCTGTAACCAGATGGAAGCTACACCTCCCTGTGTTCAAGCACCCACTTGAAACTCTGAGAACACACAGTCCTCCCTAGCACCCTTAATTAAAAAGATCTTTGCTACAGAACCTTATTACAGTGATATTATATTCAATAATGTCTTACCAGACTTATCACTGTTCTGCTGCATTTCCTTGCTCTGTCTGCTTCCTGTTCTTCTGCTCTTTATGCTCTGTACGCCATGTTCACTCAATGCACAATTTTTCTTCTGTGCATTTCAACTGCTGCACTCTGATCCTTCCTCATGCTTGATTCACTCTCAACAACAACAACCACCACACTGGCACCATCAACAACAACAACAACAACAACGTCTCTCTTCTTTGTTATCCATTCTTATAGTCTCTGTTCCCCTTGTGCATGGAATACTCGCCATTGCTCTGCATGCTCACACCGCGCCAATCTGCTCCACATCTCGAGTGCTCTGCCTCATTATCATCGCGACTCTCCAGCTTCTTTGGCGGTATTACCATGCGTTCAAGATCACTAGGTGTTATGCTGAGATTCCTCAGCCTCTCTCGCAGTTGAGACTCTTCGTCTTCTTTGGCACAGTCGAGCTTATCCTTTCTGTTTCAGTTACAGACTACAACGCTCATACATCTGTCAATCCCCTCTAAGAATAGTCTTCATTCACTGGAAGAAGCTTGGAGACTCTTCAGCTCCTTTGGCGATCACACAGAAGTCTCTTCGAATCTTCTGGCAGAAACCATCAATGGTTTCTAGCAGTTACAATGTGAGGAGCAATATTAGCCCTCCTATGCTCAAATTCACCTGCACCGTTGGATTAACTCCATGGGATCTTGCATTCATTTCGGCATTTCGACATTCGTGTGACCAAGTGTCTTGACACTCCCAGTTGCGATCCCCGAAAAGGAGCTTGGTTTCTCTATCTCTCTCCTCCATCTCTCGCCGATGTGACCAAGGGCTGTGACCACAGCCTTATTCAACAACTGTATTTGGTAATTTCGCGTTTCGGCACTTCGGCATTTCGGCACTCCTGTGGTCTAGTGTCTCGACACTCCCAGTCGTGATCCCCAAAATTCCAAGGCGGAGCTTATCTGCACTAGCTCCTTCCTCTATATGACCATGGCCATGACCAAGCGCTTGTCCATAAGGTGCTTTTCGCGATTTCGCATTTCGGCATTTCAGGACTCCTGATGTTGAGAGTCTCTGACTTCTCCATCTCCCGGTCACCGAAATCTCGATCTCCAATACATCGAAAAGGGAGTCGGATCAATGGTCCACGATCTCTTTGAACCAACGACTCAGAGCATTTCACGATTTCGCATATCGTGATTTCGGCATTCCTGTGGTACTGTTTCTTGCCTCTCCAAGTCGCGATTCGCGAAACTCCGAAATGGAGTGGGATCAATGGTCCAGATCAAACATTGATCTGACGGCTCAGATCATTTCGCGATTTCGCATATCGCGAATTCGACATTCTTGTGGTACTGTTTCTTGCCTCTCCAAGTCGCGATTCACGAAACTCCGAAATGGAGTCTTTGACATGCTCTGATCTTCTGCCATGCGTCCCTCTTGGATCAACGGTCAAGATTTTATCAAGATTTCGCAACTCCACGAGCCTTCGTTGTGCCTGATCAACGGTCCATATTTGGCCTCGATCTAATGGTTGAGATTATTTCGCGATTTCGAGAGGTGAAAGGCTGGAGCATTTCATACCTTTGACTTTTCAGTCAGCGAAATGTTGATCTGTGTCCACGTGTCCTTCCCGAAGATGGACGGTCCTCTTGCTTTCGGGATTTTGTAAGCCCGCTTCTCCCAGCGCTTTAAAGAACGTGCAAGTTCTCCTGAATCTAATGGTGGTCGGACCCTGCGCTCGGATCTAACGCCAGAGATCTGTCCTCCATCTTTGCGCTCCTCTTGTCTGGATTCAGATCTGACGGTCATCGAGAATTGTGAATGGGATCCAACGATCAATGTCACTTCTTTGCTCGAGCTTACGCATCCTCCTTCCTTAGAAGAATTTCTAAGTGTCAAAGGCCTCGACCTTTGATCCGCCTGAGATCCTGAGTATGCTATCTCTCTTGAGCTTTGGCAATGAGTTAACCTCATCCCTGGTGCACACCTACGCACTGCGTGCGACTCTGCACTAATCCTCCTTAGCTTACGTTGTTCTTGTTTTGCCATCGATGCACACTCTGATCTTGCCATCAATGACCAACACACTCTGCCTGTTAGCAGACTATCATTGTTGTTGTTCTTGCCTGTAGACATGCCATCGTTGTTGTTGTACTTGCCATCAATGACAAGAATACACTGCCTGTAAAACATGCCAACAAAACCATTCCATTGAAGAATATGTTAAGGCAATGATGAATGACCATAATCTATCCATGTTTCTATGGGGAGAAGTAGCTATGGCAGTTGTATATGTTCAGAATAGAAGTCCTCATTGTATATTGAAGAAGATGACTCTAGAAGAAGCCTTCTTCGGAAAGAAGCCAAGTGTTGAATACTTAAGGATCTTTGGTTGTCTTGTCTATATCCATGTTCCCAAGGACAAAAGAAAGAAGTTGGAACCTTCAGGAAAGAAGGGCATATTCGTTGAATATAGTGAGTCATCAAAAGCTTACAAAATCTATGTTCCAGGTCAACAGAAGGTTGAAATCAACAGAGATGTGACTTTTGATGAGAAGGTTGCCTTCAGGAAATCTATAGAAGTTTCCATGGACTCCAACAACGAAGAGGAACATGAAGATCCCAAGGAAGAAAGTACATGTTCTCCAAAACATTTCAATGAATATCCATAACAACCACTTGAATCTGTTGAACCAGTTATTGTACCCGAGACCAGAAAGAAGCAGAAAAATATAAAGCTCCTAGTGGCACCTTCAGGGAATGCAAGAGGCCCAAAAGATTCTCTTGTTATGCGACACTCATGACAAGTCTTGTTAATGCATGACCTTCCACCTTTGAAAAAGCAGTCAAGAAGAAAGAATGGAAGAAAGCTATGATGGAAGAATATCAATCCATCATGATGTATGGGAAATTGTGCTTAGACTTGAAGGTAAGTTTGTAAAGTATCGATAAATACAAGGCAAGATTCGTGGCTAGAAGGTTATCCCAGTAGGAGGGAGAAGACTATGATGAGGCGTTTTCTCTAGTTACCAGATACACCTCTATTAGAGCAATCATATCTCTTGCAACATCCATGGGTTGGAGTTTACCTTAGATGGATGTAAGGACCGCTTTTCTCAATGGAGTAATTGAGGAAGAAGTATATAGAGCAACCTCAAGGTTTTGAGGTACACCCGAGAGAAACCCATGTATGTAGATTAAAGAAGACCTTGTATGGACTCAAGCAAGCTCCAAGAGCATGGTGTAGAGCCTGTCATTATTCAGTGTAAGAGGGAGTTAGCCTCTGAAATCGATATGAAGAATCTTGGTCTCATGCACTATTATTTGGGACTAGAAGTATGGCAAAAGCGTGGTGAAATCTTTCTGGAGCAAGGGAAGTATGTTGTTAAGATCCTTTAGAAGTTTGGGATGATGGATTCCTAATCCATGGCGACTCCCATGGTGACAGATCTGAAGAAGTTGAGAGACTTTGATTCTGATCCAATAGACTCGTCTCTGTACCAACAGTTGATTGGCTGATTGATGTATTTGGTGAATACCCAAATGAACATTTGCTTTGTTGTGAACACATTGAGCCAGTTCTAGGTGGAACCTAGGCATGAGCATTGGATAGCTGCAAAGCACATTTTGAGATATCTTCATGGGACGTTAAATTGTGGTTTGAGATATGCCTCAAACAGTGATGTACAACTGCATGGAAGGGAGTGTATATGACAAAAATAATACTTCTGGTATATGTTTTAGTTTGGGATTTGCTATGATATCTTGGGCTAGCAGGAAACAAAAGTCTGTTTCACTCAGCGTTGCAAAAGCATAGTATATTGTAGCTTGTGATGCTTGTACGAAAGTAGTATGGTTACATAAGTTGGTTTTTGGACTATTTGATCAGTTGTTGGATTCGACTGTGATATATTGTGATAATCAGAGTTGTGTGAAGCTTTAAGAGAACCCCGTGTTCCATGATAGATTGAAACACATTGAGATCAAGTACTATTTTCTCCATGTTAAAGTCTAGAAGGGAGAAGTGATTCTCCAATACATCTCCACTGATGAACAAACAACTGATATTTTGACAAAGCCTCTGTCCAAGATAAAGTTTGCATACTTGAGGGACAAGCTGGGACTCGTGGAGATTGCTCCCTTGGTTGAAAGGGAGGAGATGACTTCCTCGATTGGGAGGGAGTGCTGATATATGGCATCGTAGATAGTCAGTGTGCTAGTGGATAGATATTCTCCCTGTGGAGAATGGTCCAGGTTGACAGATTGCTGATCTGTATCATGCTAGTATAACTTAGATATGATGCTTCAACATCATGCTAGTACAACTTAGATATGATACAAATGTCGTCTTGAGACACATCATGCTAGTACAACTTAGAGATGATGCATTAACATCATGCTAGTACAACTTAGAGATGATGCATATGTCTGAATCACATCATGTTAGTATAGCTTAGAGGTGATGTAGATACCTCGCATCATGCCAGTACAACTTAGAGATGGTGCATTGACACCATGCTAGTACGACTTAGAGATGATGTAGATGATACTTCACATCATACCAGTACAACTTAGATATGATGCATTCACATCATGCTAGTACGACTTAGAGATGATACAATGGAGAGATGAATTATTCTAGGATAATATGTTCGGATTAGAAGAATGGTCCCTGTATCACTCAGTTGAGTGAGTGACTTATTCGAGACACTCTGTTGAGTGTGTTGGGTCTAGCACATGACTTATTCAACATCATGCCTGATTAATCAGATGGAGTATGGCCTCGAGAGATGATGCAAACGATGATATGATTTGATGCCAAGAGACTGTTGTACTGCATGGTGATAACTTGTGTAGCTATTAGTTGATTGCAGTGGAGACTGTGTGTCTCTGGACAATAGCTATGTACTACTATGGTGGATGTGTTGCACTGGTAGTGACTGTGTGTCACTAGATAGTAGCTATGTGATACTAGGAGTGGTTGTGTACCACTGGATAGTAGTTGTATACTACTATGGATCGACACTGATGTGATCTATTGGATGGCATTGTAGTAACTGTGTACTACTACCTGATTTCCATGGAGACTACTAGTTGTGTTGAAGGTGTTTCCTAGGCTAGTGTGCCAACTAGTCGTGTTGTTGGTGATTGCCAGCTGGATGGATAGTGATGATGATGCTCGTGACATGATCTACGTGATCATGGGATAGCCTGTGTGGCTATGATGATGCTACATGTAGAATGGTTTGCAAGACTATGTGAGCCTTGCCCATACCATGTGAAATGGATGGATGTGTTTGAGACCGTTATAGTTAATACGTCCCTAGCTAAGAGGGAGCGTTGATATTATGGTAGCTGCGAGAGGTATCAACCTCCATGTGTAACCTCTAACTAGATTAGAATATTCCAGAAGCTAGAGAAACCCTAAATAGATGTGTAAGAACCCTAGTGATACATTGCATGCATAAATACTCTATCTTAAAAAGAAGTAAAAGGAATTCAAATCTCAACAAGCTACCTTTAAACATGAAACAAAAACACATATCAATGCATGGGCAGAGGTAGTTAGAGGAAGGTATAAGGCCACCCCCCCTTGGGAACAATTGAGGAGGTGGTACAGGATAAACTCATGGAGGAACGTACTAGGCGGGGGCGAGAATTGAACCTCAAAGTGAGAGGGCTCCCTCTACCTCTTCCATCCTCAGACCACATGGTGGTCAGGACTGTTATCGCACAAGTTGTATGTTGGGAAAAGTCTGAACCAACCATCAAAATGGAAACAACTAAGGGACACTATACCCAATGTCACCTCGATATAGGTCTCGCACTTCAAGGGTGACTAGGTCACTCTATGGAGGCAATCCCGGTGACCCTGAGGGATTGAGATGGATGGAAGGGAAAGAAGAGAAGTATCTCCCTAATGGTCAGTGATGGAAGAGGAAATATGGCTTTGATGACCCATCTTCGAGTGGTTTAAGGTTGCCAAGTCTTTGGATGCCTGCAAAGGGTGTTTGTACTTGCCCGAGACATAAGAAAAGCCACACTTGCATATAGTAATGTTAGGTGGACAAGCAACTTAAGCTCGATGTCCCTAATTGCAGCGATAATCAATGATATATATCAGCACATAAGAGATAAGAAGGGCTGCAATATAAGTGCTAAAAATCCAATTGAATAAGCACGAGACAAGCTAGTAAAAAACTAGTTAAGCTTAACAATTATAGAACAAGACTTTAGCACAAAAAGAAAGGCTGTCATAAAAAGCTAACTGTAGTGATATTTATCATCCTTATGGCTGTAACTAACTTGTTATTACAACAAGAGATCTAACCACTAAAACTTGCTCAAAGCTTGCCAAAAGATGCGTTGTACTTACTAGATTATGTGGGCAGATTTTAGGCAATTTTCAATGGTTAAAATAGGAATTATTGAAGGGTTTGGTTAGGGTTTTCTGCAACACTAATGGCTGTAGGTTAAATTTGTAACAACAACAAGAAATACTTGGAGAAATGAAATGCCCTAGTGGCTCAAGCAAGCATTGATATCATAGATTTGATTCCACTAGGAACAACTTCAAAATCACGAAATTTCACATTTCCTAAAGTGATCATCACTTTGTCTTTGTGTGCAGGAGGAGTAGAGGCATGGACATCTTAAACAACCTCCTCAAATTCATCATTCAGGCTAGTTGCTTCTTGAACTTCATGAACAGGAGGAGAGCACGACTGGACAACCTCAACTACATCAGGCGGGATCAAAGATAATGATGCCTCAACATGTTACGCTTCATCAGGATTCTTTTATCTCTTCATGGGCATGCTCCTTCATCGCCTCTTCATCACACGAGGCTTGATTCTTAATGCAGAGTGCTTCATTTGCCTTTTTTCAGAAATATCTATCGCATCCAAGCTCTACTCTAACACCTCTTCACTTTCAAAGTCACGGAATAAAGTGTCATCAAGATCTTCAAGAGTATTACAACTCGTCATGTTCTCTTCTTGATGTGTAGGAGGAACAAAGGCCTGGATGTCTTCATGAAATGGGAGGGCAGGTATGAGCGCTTCCTCTTCATCAAATGTGTCGTTCGGATCTTCATCTGAATCTTCTTGGTAACTTTCTTCATATATTTGTCCTTCAAGCACTTCTTCATCGTCAAGGGTGGGAAACAACTCTCTTATGTGATTCATCATTTCCTTAACAACTTTATTAGCAGCCTTTTCCTTTTCCATCTGTAAAAATGCCATCTTCGAGTCATAACAAGTTCTGGATGAGGGTTCATCCCATGATGCCATAATTCCATTGACTGAAAAGACACCTTAATGGAGTCGCCAGGTGAGATCGAGTCTCACCAAAAGAGGGAAAGGGGGAAAGAGGGAAATGTGGGTTTGTGGAAAGTGGAGTCGCCAGACAAGCTTCAAGGGAAACTTATCAAGGGTGGAAAAGGGAACGTTCTTCAATGGAGTTGCTAGGCAAGCTAAGGGATAGAGGCTTTCGGAGGGAAGCTTGCCAATGTGTCGTTAGGGCACAAAGAGGGTTCAAAATCCTCCCAGACAACAATGCCAAAATGTTATCGCATAAGTTGTAGGTTGGGCAAAGCCTGACCCACCCAACAAAATGACAACAACTAAGGGACACTATACGCAATGTCCCCTCGATATAGGTCTCGCACTTCAAGGGTGACCAGGTCACTCTAGGGAGGCTATCCTGGTGACCCTGGGGGGATTGAGATCGATGGAAGGGAAAGAAGAGAAGTATCCCCCGAAAGGTCACTGATGGAAGAGGAAATATGGCTTTGATGACTCGTCTTCGGGTGGTTAAGGTTGCCAAGCCTTTGCATGCTTGCAAAGGGTGTTTGTATCGGCCCGAGACACAAGAAAAGCCACACTTGCATATAGTAATGTTCGGTGGACAAGCAAGTTAAGCTTGCTGTCCCTAATTGCAGCAATAATCAATGATATATATCAGCACATAAGGGATAATAAGGGCTGCAATCCAAGTGCTAAAAGTCCAATTGACTAAGCACGAGACAAACTAGTAAAAAACTAGTTAAGCTCAACAATGATAGAACAAGACTTTAGCACAAAAAGCAAGGATGTCAAAAAAATCTAACTGCAGTGATATTTATCAGCCTTATGGCTGTAACAAACTAGTTATTACAGCAAGAGATTTAACCACTAAAACTAGCTAAAAGATGCGTTGTATTTAGTAGATTACGTGGGCAGATTTTAGGCAATTTTCAACGGTTGGGGCGAAAGCCTCATTAACACTCCAATAGGCACAAGCATGAGGGTTGGGGCAAAAGCCTTTGTAACTAAAGCTTTCCTAAGATTTTTCTTTTGTGAAGGAGCCTTTAGTGCTTTTTGGAGGCATATTAGCAAGATAACAGGTCTAATCTTCCATTATGTTGTAGCCGTGAAAGCATTTGCTGAAATTTTGATTCATCGTATCTAGTGTCCTACTATTGTCTTCTTGTGAAGAAGGGGCATTTTGGTTGACCGAGTCTGACCTATGTTCTTGTCTCTGCCTGGTAGGGTCCGTTGTGCGTCTGGACTACATTTCCCCATTTTTGTTCTTTAATTGATTGAACTTCTACAATTACATCTTGAGGCTCAAACCAGCTAGTGGCATTGATGGAGCTGGAAGGGCAGCAAAAGGGGACTCTTACAATTCCAATTCTGGGAGGACAATTCTTGGTGTCTTATGGACTTTAAACATGAAACTTCATCATGATTTTCTGGCAAAAACTGATAGTAATCTACCTTAGCAGCATTATGCACAATAATAGCCAAAAGGTGCCCCATTGCAGCTGATTTTGATTTTGATCAGGGCAGTTTTGATTTCCTAGGTTGAAAGATCTATGTACTTCTTTCATCCTATATTTTAATATCATTACCCAATTGCTGATTGTCAAGACCTTGTAAAAGCCCAAGAACTTCAGTAGGGCTGGAGGGAGACACTCCATAGGACACAATTTTCTCCCTTTTGACAAATAACATTCCAACCATTCACACTGGTGGGGCGACCAACGCTGACATATTCACCTTAAATTCAATTATCTTGTTTTCTTCCCTACAGCCTTGGATGTTAGGAGAGATAGCATCTGGGGTGTTGATTGCCACCTAGGTGAGGCATCCCCCATTGGAGGTTTGATGTTTTTGGTCTTCGGTTCTTTTAAGTACTCGCATGTATCTGCCATACCGCTTTGTTTTTAGGCTCCATTATCTTAGACTTTTGACTTTAGATTGTATTTGGCATAGATTATATCTCTTTATGTTTCTAGGAGCGGATTTTGCACTCCCACTCTGTAGTTAACTGTGATGTACTTAGCAGTCCCATTGACCTATTTGTGGTCATTTGTTGGAAATGAATAAAATTCTTATCTTGTTTTATCTAGACCGCGGGCAGTGGTGTATGCATGGCCAAGGCATTTATGCTCTCATCCTTGAAGACATATCTCATATGTGGGCATAAGGGATTCATGTAAAATAAAAAACACACTTCATTTCGAGGTTGCTATGTGTTTGGGGTGGGTTTGTTTCACTCTTTGAAATCTAGAATTAAATTCCTTTCTGGAGCCCCCCTCAGGCAATTTTATGATGGTGGAATCCCAAACTCTGAGGAGAATATTGTGATATTTCTCACTCCCTGGGCTCTCTGACTACAGAACTGGTTTGCCCAGAGAAACCGCTGTGGCCAATGCACATGCAGCTGCCCAAGGATTCAAACCGCTGACCTGATGCTGGCTAGCACTTGGGGCAGGTCGGTTTGTCAAGCTACCTATGGTAGCTGGAGCATGTGGATCTCTAAGCACTGTGAACCTGCTGATAACCCTAGTCTGAATAACATCCCAATTGGTGATGGATATGACAGGCAATAAGCAGTAATATATAACAGCTTCATCTTTGAAGCTCTGAACAAATAACCAGACAACCAAGTTCTCAAAGTCTAAATGGGAGAAACATATTATACACCTCAGAGAAGGCAGAGAAATGTTCATCTGGAGTGACAATTTAATTTTCAAAACGTTCATGGTCTGTGCCCTTTCTTTCATCTCTGTGAAATTCAAGAATGTTTTGTATCAGTACCCTGGTGACTTGGATAAATTTTAAAATTGAAAGACTGGCTGAAGTAGATTGTAGAAAGTACAAAAAGAGTCTGGCATTTAGTCAAGTTGACCTTAATGCTGCTGAATGGTCAATCTTTGTGAATCTTTTACCTTAGATTGGGTAAATTGACTTGTAATGTTCGTGCATATTTGAGGAATGACATTCTGAAAATTCACTATTTCCTGAAAGAAACTCAGGTGCGGTTCGCTTGCAAGATAACAAAAGCCTCGAGTGGTAATTTCTTGTTCTGTTTACCATGGTTTTAGGGCCACCACAATGCATGTACAAGAGTTATGACTAAGAGAGCAAAACCCTTTCACAAAAGACCTGCATTTAAGTACTTACCATGTCTGTAATTATCAGTGCTGGGGGATAAATACTGTTACAGAAGAATAACTTTGGATATGGATAAATATCCTGAAGTCCATTATTCCACTTGCATTTGCATTAGATTGGGCAAATTGACTTGCATGGTTTTAACCTATATGCATAACGGTATGCTGCAAATTGACTGTTTCCTTACACGATGCCCAGTGAGATCTGATTTGTATATAACAGAAGCCTCGAGTGGTAATCTTGTAGTTCTGCTTTCCTCTGATGTTGCAGCGACCATTTCATGTATAAGAGTTTTCATTATACAAGGAAGCAACCTTCGACAGAATGCTTACATTTAAAGTACTACCGTCTTTATGTCATCTTTTGGATATGGGGTATAATGTCTGTTACAAAAGATATATTTTATGTTCCTATTACCTGCTAAAATGCCTTCCATCACATCAATAGGGAACAACATTGAGTTAAGAAACGCTTGTTTTCTAATCTATATACTGTGAATGAGTTAGCATTGTGCTATGATGCTATCTGTATGAAAGCAGCTGCCCATATGTGCATAACATGCACGTGGCCACTATTTCTGTTCTGACGTGGACAATCTGTATCAGTCATGTGGAATACAGGAAATCCAACAATTTATGATAATCCTTGGAAAGCAGTGACATTAGTGATTATGTCATTCATTTACACTTGAAGGATGTTTAAAGGCCTGTTAGCAGAGGGAAGGAGCGGCTAAAGCTCCCTGTGGTCAAGATACTAGCACAAAGATTGAGTTATGCTTTCTCATTTCTCTGAGCTTGTCTGGACTCTGCCTTAATGTTTTGTGATTCACTTATGTTTGCTGAATTCTAAAGTGCCTAGGAGGAAGTGGATATAGAGGGCAAAGTTAAAGCATTAAAGAAGGTAATGCAGAGAGGCTTGGACGTGTTAGAAATAAAGCCTTAAATTAAACTGTTGTACTCTTTGAGCAGATTCCAAATTGCAATGCTTGTAATTTGATGGTTTGATCTATCCCATTTTCTCGAAGTAGCTGTAACATGTGTTTTCATCCTTAAAAGTTATTTCTTTCTTGTCTACATTGTCACATTTTGATTGTATGATTTTTACTGAAATAAAAATAAAATGTTCTGCTTGTGGTGCAAATTACTTTCTTTTCTGGGTGATTATTTTATTGCTAATTGAAGAGTACAAATTTAGTCAGATATTTTCCTTTTCAAAAAATTCATGTTAAAATTTGCCCAACATAAAAACTTGTAAATGATGATTCATGGTATTTATCATTTCAAAGAAATAAAGTAAATTGTAAATGTTTAGCACAAGAAATGACGAAGCAGTCCTGGGGAAAAGATCTCAAGAGGCTGCTAAAAAATGGCCAAGGATTGTTGAAGACAGTAAATCACAAAGGACACAAAATGAGCTTGGTGTTTACCCATGCTTATAGCATACATTGTAGCATGATGAATGACCTGCAGTCTTAAATGCCTTTCAATCACGAGAATCCATATAAAAAGCAAACAGGTCTAACCAAGCATAAGAATAATAGTTTTTGGATGTTTGGGGATGTTATTCTTTGTGCGTAGTTTCTCATTCCTTTATATTTACATATCTTTTTTGCAGTTGTTGGCGGAAGTGTGCATTTATATAGCATTGATGGAATTTGAATGAGTCAAATGGACAGACTCTTTTGCGTAGCAATTTGAGAAAACTTCACAACTTGTTTGAAACTTGAAATGAATTTAAGCTATTTCCTATTGTTTATTGATTCAGCGTCAAGTCATTGTGTTGCGCTGGATGTTGATGGGCGTTGTTACACTTGGGGCCGCAATGAGGTATTCCAATTTTTTCTTTGGGTATTATGTTTGTTTGTTATTATATTTGAATGTTTTGGATAGAAACCTCACATATTTGTGTTTGCAGAAGGGACAACTTGGACATGGAGACCTATTACAGCGTGACATGCCAACCAGGGTAACAGGATTGTCAAAGTAAGTTTTGGTACATTGCAGTTTGCATTTAGTTTCTCTATTTTTGTTTCAATTACAGGTCAATCAATGCGGAAGATGAGTTCTGTTTTACTTATTAGAATGCAAAGTCATTATTGTTGGGGTTGGATGAATAACATGGAAAGTTCTTGGGGCTGAATTTCTCCATTTGGCTAATTTTACATTTTTTTTTCCGAAAATGATTTCCCCGTTTACATATTGACCAAATTCTATATAATAAACTTATTTTACTGAAAAATTTACTAAAATTTTCTAAAAATTGTATAAAATCCTTAGAAATTCGAATATTTTTTACAAAAATATTGCCCAACACATGGTTGGCATTTTGAGAGTTATTAAGGTTTGCCTTGATGCATCCATAAAGATTTCTCGCTAAAAATAATATTTGAGACTATGTTACTTACATAAATTAACCAATCATGGATGTTTATAGTCCAACCTACACTTAACGCACATCATTCCATTCCTTGGCTTCAGATGAACAATACGATTCTAAGCTAATCCATCTAATACAAGTACACCATTGAAACCATCCATAACAAAGTGAAGAAAAAGAAATCTATGACATCTATCCATAAGAGCAAATGACATGAGCTTTCCACTTTTATCAAAGAGCTAGGTATAATGATGAGCAAAGGATACGAGCATCCTCTCACAACTCTGCATAACCAACTCTAAGCTTAAGTTGACATTAGTTCTCTATTCATGACTTAACTCTTTCATTAACTAGCCATTAACTATCCCAAAAGTAGGAATGAACTTTTGTTGATAGGCATTTTTTTTTCATGGTTATCCCTTTAAAACTTGAATTGCTAGTTCCTTGTTTTCCTTGCAACCATATTGATAGTTAGGCTATGATACCCAACATATCAGTTTCACCCCAAGAGACTCAGTGGGATCCTAGCCATGTATAGTGTCCTCCGCATAAAATAAAGATTCGAAGAAAATCTTTGCAGCCCAAACATTCGTTGTACAAAGTGTACATAAAAAATTATGGACCTTTGACAAAATTATGGCGCCTGTGAAAACCCTTTCTAGGAGATATTCTTCTTTGTAGTCATTGAAGAATTATTCTTCAATTATAGCTTTGTTCTAAGGCTATCCATTTTCTCTGTAGTGTGGGATGCAAAG
>ML781548.1:694057-722263 GCA_009831015.1 Picea engelmannii | reverse complement strand
TGTCTTGTCTATATCCATGTTCCCAAGGACAAAAGAAAGAAGTTGGAACCTTCAGGAAAGAAGGGCATATTCGTTGAATATAGTGAGTCATCAAAAGCTTACAAAATCTATGTTCCAGGTCAACAGAAGGTTGAAATCAACAGAGATGTGACTTTTGATGAGAAGGTTGCCTTCAGGAAATCTATAGAAGTTTCCATGGACTCCAACAACGAAGAGGAACATGAAGATCCCAAGGAAGAAAGTACATGTTCTCCAAAACATTTCAATGAATATCCATAACAACCACTTGAATCTGTTGAACCAGTTATTGTACCCGAGACCAGAAAGAAGCAGAAAAATATAAAGCTCCTAGTGGCACCTTCAGGGAATGCAAGAGGCCCAAAAGATTCTCTTGTTATGCGACACTCATGACAAGTCTTGTTAATGCATGACCTTCCACCTTTGAAAAAGCAGTCAAGAAGAAAGAATGGAAGAAAGCTATGATGGAAGAATATCAATCCATCATGATGTATGGGAAATTGTGCTTAGACTTGAAGGTAAGTTTGTAAAGTATCGATAAATACAAGGCAAGATTCGTGGCTAGAAGGTTATCCCAGTAGGAGGGAGAAGACTATGATGAGGCGTTTTCTCTAGTTACCAGATACACCTCTATTAGAGCAATCATATCTCTTGCAACATCCATGGGTTGGAGTTTACCTTAGATGGATGTAAGGACCGCTTTTCTCAATGGAGTAATTGAGGAAGAAGTATATAGAGCAACCTCAAGGTTTTGAGGTACACCCGAGAGAAACCCATGTATGTAGATTAAAGAAGACCTTGTATGGACTCAAGCAAGCTCCAAGAGCATGGTGTAGAGCCTGTCATTATTCAGTGTAAGAGGGAGTTAGCCTCTGAAATCGATATGAAGAATCTTGGTCTCATGCACTATTATTTGGGACTAGAAGTATGGCAAAAGCGTGGTGAAATCTTTCTGGAGCAAGGGAAGTATGTTGTTAAGATCCTTTAGAAGTTTGGGATGATGGATTCCTAATCCATGGCGACTCCCATGGTGACAGATCTGAAGAAGTTGAGAGACTTTGATTCTGATCCAATAGACTCGTCTCTGTACCAACAGTTGATTGGCTGATTGATGTATTTGGTGAATACCCAAATGAACATTTGCTTTGTTGTGAACACATTGAGCCAGTTCTAGGTGGAACCTAGGCATGAGCATTGGATAGCTGCAAAGCACATTTTGAGATATCTTCATGGGACGTTAAATTGTGGTTTGAGATATGCCTCAAACAGTGATGTACAACTGCATGGAAGGGAGTGT
Organism: Picea engelmannii; assembly: GCA_009831015.1. NCBI lineage: Eukaryota > Viridiplantae > Streptophyta > Pinopsida > Pinales > Pinaceae > Picea > Picea engelmannii. The sequence goes on along the minus strand of ML781548.1, from coordinate 720,948 downwards.
ATATGACAAAAATAATACTTCTGGTATATGTTTTAGTTTGGGATTTGCTATGATATCTTGGGCTAGCAGGAAACAAAAGTCTGTTTCACTCAGCGTTGCAAAAGCATAGTATATTGTAGCTTGTGATGCTTGTACGAAAGTAGTATGGTTACATAAGTTGGTTTTTGGACTATTTGATCAGTTGTTGGATTCGACTGTGATATATTGTGATAATCAGAGTTGTGTGAAGCTTTAAGAGAACCCCGTGTTCCATGATAGATTGAAACACATTGAGATCAAGTACTATTTTCTCCATGTTAAAGTCTAGAAGGGAGAAGTGATTCTCCAATACATCTCCACTGATGAACAAACAACTGATATTTTGACAAAGCCTCTGTCCAAGATAAAGTTTGCATACTTGAGGGACAAGCTGGGACTCGTGGAGATTGCTCCCTTGGTTGAAAGGGAGGAGATGACTTCCTCGATTGGGAGGGAGTGCTGATATATGGCATCGTAGATAGTCAGTGTGCTAGTGGATAGATATTCTCCCTGTGGAGAATGGTCCAGGTTGACAGATTGCTGATCTGTATCATGCTAGTATAACTTAGATATGATGCTTCAACATCATGCTAGTACAACTTAGATATGATACAAATGTCGTCTTGAGACACATCATGCTAGTACAACTTAGAGATGATGCATTAACATCATGCTAGTACAACTTAGAGATGATGCATATGTCTGAATCACATCATGTTAGTATAGCTTAGAGGTGATGTAGATACCTCGCATCATGCCAGTACAACTTAGAGATGGTGCATTGACACCATGCTAGTACGACTTAGAGATGATGTAGATGATACTTCACATCATACCAGTACAACTTAGATATGATGCATTCACATCATGCTAGTACGACTTAGAGATGATACAATGGAGAGATGAATTATTCTAGGATAATATGTTCGGATTAGAAGAATGGTCCCTGTATCACTCAGTTGAGTGAGTGACTTATTCGAGACACTCTGTTGAGTGTGTTGGGTCTAGCACATGACTTATTCAACATCATGCCTGATTAATCAGATGGAGTATGGCCTCGAGAGATGATGCAAACGATGATATGATTTGATGCCAAGAGACTGTTGTACTGCATGGTGATAACTTGTGTAGCTATTAGTTGATTGCAGTGGAGACTGTGTGTCTCTGGACAATAGCTATGTACTACTATGGTGGATGTGTTGCACTGGTAGTGACTGTGTGTCACTAGATAGTAGCTATGTGATACTAGGAGTGGTTGTGTACCACTGGATAGTAGTTGTATACTACTATGGATCGACACTGATGTGATCTATTGGATGGCATTGTAGTAACTGTGTACTACTACCTGATTTCCATGGAGACTACTAGTTGTGTTGAAGGTGTTTCCTAGGCTAGTGTGCCAACTAGTCGTGTTGTTGGTGATTGCCAGCTGGATGGATAGTGATGATGATGCTCGTGACATGATCTACGTGATCATGGGATAGCCTGTGTGGCTATGATGATGCTACATGTAGAATGGTTTGCAAGACTATGTGAGCCTTGCCCATACCATGTGAAATGGATGGATGTGTTTGAGACCGTTATAGTTAATACGTCCCTAGCTAAGAGGGAGCGTTGATATTATGGTAGCTGCGAGAGGTATCAACCTCCATGTGTAACCTCTAACTAGATTAGAATATTCCAGAAGCTAGAGAAACCCTAAATAGATGTGTAAGAACCCTAGTGATACATTGCATGCATAAATACTCTATCTTAAAAAGAAGTAAAAGGAATTCAAATCTCAACAAGCTACCTTTAAACATGAAACAAAAACACATATCAATGCATGGGCAGAGGTAGTTAGAGGAAGGTATAAGGCCACCCCCCCTTGGGAACAATTGAGGAGGTGGTACAGGATAAACTCATGGAGGAACGTACTAGGCGGGGGCGAGAATTGAACCTCAAAGTGAGAGGGCTCCCTCTACCTCTTCCATCCTCAGACCACATGGTGGTCAGGACTGTTATCGCACAAGTTGTATGTTGGGAAAAGTCTGAACCAACCATCAAAATGGAAACAACTAAGGGACACTATACCCAATGTCACCTCGATATAGGTCTCGCACTTCAAGGGTGACTAGGTCACTCTATGGAGGCAATCCCGGTGACCCTGAGGGATTGAGATGGATGGAAGGGAAAGAAGAGAAGTATCTCCCTAATGGTCAGTGATGGAAGAGGAAATATGGCTTTGATGACCCATCTTCGAGTGGTTTAAGGTTGCCAAGTCTTTGGATGCCTGCAAAGGGTGTTTGTACTTGCCCGAGACATAAGAAAAGCCACACTTGCATATAGTAATGTTAGGTGGACAAGCAACTTAAGCTCGATGTCCCTAATTGCAGCGATAATCAATGATATATATCAGCACATAAGAGATAAGAAGGGCTGCAATATAAGTGCTAAAAATCCAATTGAATAAGCACGAGACAAGCTAGTAAAAAACTAGTTAAGCTTAACAATTATAGAACAAGACTTTAGCACAAAAAGAAAGGCTGTCATAAAAAGCTAACTGTAGTGATATTTATCATCCTTATGGCTGTAACTAACTTGTTATTACAACAAGAGATCTAACCACTAAAACTTGCTCAAAGCTTGCCAAAAGATGCGTTGTACTTACTAGATTATGTGGGCAGATTTTAGGCAATTTTCAATGGTTAAAATAGGAATTATTGAAGGGTTTGGTTAGGGTTTTCTGCAACACTAATGGCTGTAGGTTAAATTTGTAACAACAACAAGAAATACTTGGAGAAATGAAATGCCCTAGTGGCTCAAGCAAGCATTGATATCATAGATTTGATTCCACTAGGAACAACTTCAAAATCACGAAATTTCACATTTCCTAAAGTGATCATCACTTTGTCTTTGTGTGCAGGAGGAGTAGAGGCATGGACATCTTAAACAACCTCCTCAAATTCATCATTCAGGCTAGTTGCTTCTTGAACTTCATGAACAGGAGGAGAGCACGACTGGACAACCTCAACTACATCAGGCGGGATCAAAGATAATGATGCCTCAACATGTTACGCTTCATCAGGATTCTTTTATCTCTTCATGGGCATGCTCCTTCATCGCCTCTTCATCACACGAGGCTTGATTCTTAATGCAGAGTGCTTCATTTGCCTTTTTTCAGAAATATCTATCGCATCCAAGCTCTACTCTAACACCTCTTCACTTTCAAAGTCACGGAATAAAGTGTCATCAAGATCTTCAAGAGTATTACAACTCGTCATGTTCTCTTCTTGATGTGTAGGAGGAACAAAGGCCTGGATGTCTTCATGAAATGGGAGGGCAGGTATGAGCGCTTCCTCTTCATCAAATGTGTCGTTCGGATCTTCATCTGAATCTTCTTGGTAACTTTCTTCATATATTTGTCCTTCAAGCACTTCTTCATCGTCAAGGGTGGGAAACAACTCTCTTATGTGATTCATCATTTCCTTAACAACTTTATTAGCAGCCTTTTCCTTTTCCATCTGTAAAAATGCCATCTTCGAGTCATAACAAGTTCTGGATGAGGGTTCATCCCATGATGCCATAATTCCATTGACTGAAAAGACACCTTAATGGAGTCGCCAGGTGAGATCGAGTCTCACCAAAAGAGGGAAAGGGGGAAAGAGGGAAATGTGGGTTTGTGGAAAGTGGAGTCGCCAGACAAGCTTCAAGGGAAACTTATCAAGGGTGGAAAAGGGAACGTTCTTCAATGGAGTTGCTAGGCAAGCTAAGGGATAGAGGCTTTCGGAGGGAAGCTTGCCAATGTGTCGTTAGGGCACAAAGAGGGTTCAAAATCCTCCCAGACAACAATGCCAAAATGTTATCGCATAAGTTGTAGGTTGGGCAAAGCCTGACCCACCCAACAAAATGACAACAACTAAGGGACACTATACGCAATGTCCCCTCGATATAGGTCTCGCACTTCAAGGGTGACCAGGTCACTCTAGGGAGGCTATCCTGGTGACCCTGGGGGGATTGAGATCGATGGAAGGGAAAGAAGAGAAGTATCCCCCGAAAGGTCACTGATGGAAGAGGAAATATGGCTTTGATGACTCGTCTTCGGGTGGTTAAGGTTGCCAAGCCTTTGCATGCTTGCAAAGGGTGTTTGTATCGGCCCGAGACACAAGAAAAGCCACACTTGCATATAGTAATGTTCGGTGGACAAGCAAGTTAAGCTTGCTGTCCCTAATTGCAGCAATAATCAATGATATATATCAGCACATAAGGGATAATAAGGGCTGCAATCCAAGTGCTAAAAGTCCAATTGACTAAGCACGAGACAAACTAGTAAAAAACTAGTTAAGCTCAACAATGATAGAACAAGACTTTAGCACAAAAAGCAAGGATGTCAAAAAAATCTAACTGCAGTGATATTTATCAGCCTTATGGCTGTAACAAACTAGTTATTACAGCAAGAGATTTAACCACTAAAACTAGCTAAAAGATGCGTTGTATTTAGTAGATTACGTGGGCAGATTTTAGGCAATTTTCAACGGTTGGGGCGAAAGCCTCATTAACACTCCAATAGGCACAAGCATGAGGGTTGGGGCAAAAGCCTTTGTAACTAAAGCTTTCCTAAGATTTTTCTTTTGTGAAGGAGCCTTTAGTGCTTTTTGGAGGCATATTAGCAAGATAACAGGTCTAATCTTCCATTATGTTGTAGCCGTGAAAGCATTTGCTGAAATTTTGATTCATCGTATCTAGTGTCCTACTATTGTCTTCTTGTGAAGAAGGGGCATTTTGGTTGACCGAGTCTGACCTATGTTCTTGTCTCTGCCTGGTAGGGTCCGTTGTGCGTCTGGACTACATTTCCCCATTTTTGTTCTTTAATTGATTGAACTTCTACAATTACATCTTGAGGCTCAAACCAGCTAGTGGCATTGATGGAGCTGGAAGGGCAGCAAAAGGGGACTCTTACAATTCCAATTCTGGGAGGACAATTCTTGGTGTCTTATGGACTTTAAACATGAAACTTCATCATGATTTTCTGGCAAAAACTGATAGTAATCTACCTTAGCAGCATTATGCACAATAATAGCCAAAAGGTGCCCCATTGCAGCTGATTTTGATTTTGATCAGGGCAGTTTTGATTTCCTAGGTTGAAAGATCTATGTACTTCTTTCATCCTATATTTTAATATCATTACCCAATTGCTGATTGTCAAGACCTTGTAAAAGCCCAAGAACTTCAGTAGGGCTGGAGGGAGACACTCCATAGGACACAATTTTCTCCCTTTTGACAAATAACATTCCAACCATTCACACTGGTGGGGCGACCAACGCTGACATATTCACCTTAAATTCAATTATCTTGTTTTCTTCCCTACAGCCTTGGATGTTAGGAGAGATAGCATCTGGGGTGTTGATTGCCACCTAGGTGAGGCATCCCCCATTGGAGGTTTGATGTTTTTGGTCTTCGGTTCTTTTAAGTACTCGCATGTATCTGCCATACCGCTTTGTTTTTAGGCTCCATTATCTTAGACTTTTGACTTTAGATTGTATTTGGCATAGATTATATCTCTTTATGTTTCTAGGAGCGGATTTTGCACTCCCACTCTGTAGTTAACTGTGATGTACTTAGCAGTCCCATTGACCTATTTGTGGTCATTTGTTGGAAATGAATAAAATTCTTATCTTGTTTTATCTAGACCGCGGGCAGTGGTGTATGCATGGCCAAGGCATTTATGCTCTCATCCTTGAAGACATATCTCATATGTGGGCATAAGGGATTCATGTAAAATAAAAAACACACTTCATTTCGAGGTTGCTATGTGTTTGGGGTGGGTTTGTTTCACTCTTTGAAATCTAGAATTAAATTCCTTTCTGGAGCCCCCCTCAGGCAATTTTATGATGGTGGAATCCCAAACTCTGAGGAGAATATTGTGATATTTCTCACTCCCTGGGCTCTCTGACTACAGAACTGGTTTGCCCAGAGAAACCGCTGTGGCCAATGCACATGCAGCTGCCCAAGGATTCAAACCGCTGACCTGATGCTGGCTAGCACTTGGGGCAGGTCGGTTTGTCAAGCTACCTATGGTAGCTGGAGCATGTGGATCTCTAAGCACTGTGAACCTGCTGATAACCCTAGTCTGAATAACATCCCAATTGGTGATGGATATGACAGGCAATAAGCAGTAATATATAACAGCTTCATCTTTGAAGCTCTGAACAAATAACCAGACAACCAAGTTCTCAAAGTCTAAATGGGAGAAACATATTATACACCTCAGAGAAGGCAGAGAAATGTTCATCTGGAGTGACAATTTAATTTTCAAAACGTTCATGGTCTGTGCCCTTTCTTTCATCTCTGTGAAATTCAAGAATGTTTTGTATCAGTACCCTGGTGACTTGGATAAATTTTAAAATTGAAAGACTGGCTGAAGTAGATTGTAGAAAGTACAAAAAGAGTCTGGCATTTAGTCAAGTTGACCTTAATGCTGCTGAATGGTCAATCTTTGTGAATCTTTTACCTTAGATTGGGTAAATTGACTTGTAATGTTCGTGCATATTTGAGGAATGACATTCTGAAAATTCACTATTTCCTGAAAGAAACTCAGGTGCGGTTCGCTTGCAAGATAACAAAAGCCTCGAGTGGTAATTTCTTGTTCTGTTTACCATGGTTTTAGGGCCACCACAATGCATGTACAAGAGTTATGACTAAGAGAGCAAAACCCTTTCACAAAAGACCTGCATTTAAGTACTTACCATGTCTGTAATTATCAGTGCTGGGGGATAAATACTGTTACAGAAGAATAACTTTGGATATGGATAAATATCCTGAAGTCCATTATTCCACTTGCATTTGCATTAGATTGGGCAAATTGACTTGCATGGTTTTAACCTATATGCATAACGGTATGCTGCAAATTGACTGTTTCCTTACACGATGCCCAGTGAGATCTGATTTGTATATAACAGAAGCCTCGAGTGGTAATCTTGTAGTTCTGCTTTCCTCTGATGTTGCAGCGACCATTTCATGTATAAGAGTTTTCATTATACAAGGAAGCAACCTTCGACAGAATGCTTACATTTAAAGTACTACCGTCTTTATGTCATCTTTTGGATATGGGGTATAATGTCTGTTACAAAAGATATATTTTATGTTCCTATTACCTGCTAAAATGCCTTCCATCACATCAATAGGGAACAACATTGAGTTAAGAAACGCTTGTTTTCTAATCTATATACTGTGAATGAGTTAGCATTGTGCTATGATGCTATCTGTATGAAAGCAGCTGCCCATATGTGCATAACATGCACGTGGCCACTATTTCTGTTCTGACGTGGACAATCTGTATCAGTCATGTGGAATACAGGAAATCCAACAATTTATGATAATCCTTGGAAAGCAGTGACATTAGTGATTATGTCATTCATTTACACTTGAAGGATGTTTAAAGGCCTGTTAGCAGAGGGAAGGAGCGGCTAAAGCTCCCTGTGGTCAAGATACTAGCACAAAGATTGAGTTATGCTTTCTCATTTCTCTGAGCTTGTCTGGACTCTGCCTTAATGTTTTGTGATTCACTTATGTTTGCTGAATTCTAAAGTGCCTAGGAGGAAGTGGATATAGAGGGCAAAGTTAAAGCATTAAAGAAGGTAATGCAGAGAGGCTTGGACGTGTTAGAAATAAAGCCTTAAATTAAACTGTTGTACTCTTTGAGCAGATTCCAAATTGCAATGCTTGTAATTTGATGGTTTGATCTATCCCATTTTCTCGAAGTAGCTGTAACATGTGTTTTCATCCTTAAAAGTTATTTCTTTCTTGTCTACATTGTCACATTTTGATTGTATGATTTTTACTGAAATAAAAATAAAATGTTCTGCTTGTGGTGCAAATTACTTTCTTTTCTGGGTGATTATTTTATTGCTAATTGAAGAGTACAAATTTAGTCAGATATTTTCCTTTTCAAAAAATTCATGTTAAAATTTGCCCAACATAAAAACTTGTAAATGATGATTCATGGTATTTATCATTTCAAAGAAATAAAGTAAATTGTAAATGTTTAGCACAAGAAATGACGAAGCAGTCCTGGGGAAAAGATCTCAAGAGGCTGCTAAAAAATGGCCAAGGATTGTTGAAGACAGTAAATCACAAAGGACACAAAATGAGCTTGGTGTTTACCCATGCTTATAGCATACATTGTAGCATGATGAATGACCTGCAGTCTTAAATGCCTTTCAATCACGAGAATCCATATAAAAAGCAAACAGGTCTAACCAAGCATAAGAATAATAGTTTTTGGATGTTTGGGGATGTTATTCTTTGTGCGTAGTTTCTCATTCCTTTATATTTACATATCTTTTTTGCAGTTGTTGGCGGAAGTGTGCATTTATATAGCATTGATGGAATTTGAATGAGTCAAATGGACAGACTCTTTTGCGTAGCAATTTGAGAAAACTTCACAACTTGTTTGAAACTTGAAATGAATTTAAGCTATTTCCTATTGTTTATTGATTCAGCGTCAAGTCATTGTGTTGCGCTGGATGTTGATGGGCGTTGTTACACTTGGGGCCGCAATGAGGTATTCCAATTTTTTCTTTGGGTATTATGTTTGTTTGTTATTATATTTGAATGTTTTGGATAGAAACCTCACATATTTGTGTTTGCAGAAGGGACAACTTGGACATGGAGACCTATTACAGCGTGACATGCCAACCAGGGTAACAGGATTGTCAAAGTAAGTTTTGGTACATTGCAGTTTGCATTTAGTTTCTCTATTTTTGTTTCAATTACAGGTCAATCAATGCGGAAGATGAGTTCTGTTTTACTTATTAGAATGCAAAGTCATTATTGTTGGGGTTGGATGAATAACATGGAAAGTTCTTGGGGCTGAATTTCTCCATTTGGCTAATTTTACATTTTTTTTTCCGAAAATGATTTCCCCGTTTACATATTGACCAAATTCTATATAATAAACTTATTTTACTGAAAAATTTACTAAAATTTTCTAAAAATTGTATAAAATCCTTAGAAATTCGAATATTTTTTACAAAAATATTGCCCAACACATGGTTGGCATTTTGAGAGTTATTAAGGTTTGCCTTGATGCATCCATAAAGATTTCTCGCTAAAAATAATATTTGAGACTATGTTACTTACATAAATTAACCAATCATGGATGTTTATAGTCCAACCTACACTTAACGCACATCATTCCATTCCTTGGCTTCAGATGAACAATACGATTCTAAGCTAATCCATCTAATACAAGTACACCATTGAAACCATCCATAACAAAGTGAAGAAAAAGAAATCTATGACATCTATCCATAAGAGCAAATGACATGAGCTTTCCACTTTTATCAAAGAGCTAGGTATAATGATGAGCAAAGGATACGAGCATCCTCTCACAACTCTGCATAACCAACTCTAAGCTTAAGTTGACATTAGTTCTCTATTCATGACTTAACTCTTTCATTAACTAGCCATTAACTATCCCAAAAGTAGGAATGAACTTTTGTTGATAGGCATTTTTTTTTCATGGTTATCCCTTTAAAACTTGAATTGCTAGTTCCTTGTTTTCCTTGCAACCATATTGATAGTTAGGCTATGATACCCAACATATCAGTTTCACCCCAAGAGACTCAGTGGGATCCTAGCCATGTATAGTGTCCTCCGCATAAAATAAAGATTCGAAGAAAATCTTTGCAGCCCAAACATTCGTTGTACAAAGTGTACATAAAAAATTATGGACCTTTGACAAAATTATGGCGCCTGTGAAAACCCTTTCTAGGAGATATTCTTCTTTGTAGTCATTGAAGAATTATTCTTCAATTATAGCTTTGTTCTAAGGCTATCCATTTTCTCTGTAGTGTGGGATGCAAAGAACTGTTATTTGGATTGGTTCACCTTGAATTTGGATCCTTGTGTCCAATGATTGAATTTGATCTATTTAGGGTTTTATGTGCATCTTGACATCATATGATTGCTCCAGGCTAGATGATTACTAGTCATCCTCGTGTGGAGAGTATTGTAGTATGTTTTGCACTAGTCGGGTCTCATACTTCTCCACTTAATAAAAGTTTTTATTGATAAGATAAGATAATTGTATTAATGTTCGACAAACAACCACTAAAGTAGGTTAATGGGACCGTTGGGTACGATGATTTCATTGGGGCCAAGGTCTAATCTAAATCCTAGAAAGCCAACTCTGAAAATGGAGAGACAATTTGGGTGAGAGATGTACAAGGCAAGTGGATCTAGAATCTATGATACAAACAATACAAGCTTATCTTGGTCCATTGGGATCATCTCTCCTAACATTCAAGGGCGAATGGAGAAAGCTCAAAGTAGATGTCTGTCTTAAGGTAGAATTAGAAGAGGAGTTGGACTGGGTGTTGTGCTTCTGCTTGGAAGAGAGAGCTTGTCGTTGTGTTCTAGAAGATATCATTTGACTGTTGGTTTGTTTGTTGATATGAGATCCGGTCAAACAAAGCTGCCGAGGTCTATTGGAAGTAGTAGTGTTCCGACTTGGCATTGATTTCGGGTTAGGGACAAGATTGCTATCCACCTATCTCTTGGTGCCACTAGTCGATGGGACCACTATAAAAAAGGAAGTGATTTGTTGGGTGGAAGTTGCTCTAGGATGTGGGTGTGGCTGGAATATGAGAGTGTAGTCGGAGGGCCTCTTGGATGTATAGGGCCAGGTATCTCTGGTTGGAGTACCTAAAGAAACTTGTATGCGACTGGAGCTCTTTGAAAAGACAATGGAACCATCCTTGGATCTCGTAGTAAACCGAACAACGGAAGAGAAAATGCTCCTCAGTCTCAACCATCTCGAAGACGACACAATTAGCAAATCTTGCTTGATTGGACAATCTGGTGGTCTGTTTCGACCTATAGTTTACGTGAGCCCACTTTGAATTGGCCAAGGGGGATATGCGAAGAGTGTGCATCTAATGGTGAAGTGTGTAATGGGGCTCAACAATGAGTTCGTCCCTCAAATCCATGAAGTGCTCAACGTAGAAGGCCATACTTGGATGTAACTCGTCTTAAGGGTTTATTGAAGTGACTTGAACAAACTGCCTCTAGATGTCATCGTTGTTTGGTGGGTAAGAGGTGGCTTGGGGCATTGAGGGAGTATCTAAACGGAAGAAGTCTATCCATGGTAATGTGACAAGTGCGACGAGTGCGACAAGGAGGATTGGCGGAGGTAATGGACTTCGATGGAGAGTAGGCTAAGTATGGATACCGACCCAATGCACTCATTGAGTCGGTGAATTTTCAAATGCAGTGTATGAGTAAATCTGTTAAGGCGAATTGACAAAAAATGAGCAACCGTTTTTGAAGCCACTAGAGAAACCCTATTCCGGAGGGAGTCCCGAGTTAGGCAAGCAACTCCACAAGAACCTCTGACACCACCTGAAAATCTGGTCTCCTGTGGACAAGCAGAAAACTAGTGCTAGCTTGCTTTGTCTAGGATTGGTTGGTCAAAGCTCGCGTCGTGGGTCTCGTGGGTGGCATCTAGATGTCTTTGCAACCCCTCAAGAGATGAGGATAAGAGGATCGCATAGTCAATGAAAAACATGATAGATATCAAGATTTGGTGGAGAAGGAACTCATCTTTGTCCTGGATGTGCTCATGTAGGAAGGACTCCAACTTGTTGATGTAGATCCCAAATAATGTGGGAGACATGGGGCATGCTTGTTTGATTGTAATGGTACTCTTCATTAAATTTGATGTGTTGAGGTGGCTAAGGAACGACTCGTATAGGTGCATGATGGCGGTCAATAAGGTCTTCGAAATACCAATGCCTTTATTCCTGTAGAACAAAGGCTACTGGGGAGTGTAGTTAAACGCTTTCCAAAAGTCCATAAAGCAGTAGTAAACTTTCAAAGAGTGATGGTGTGCCTCCTTGATGATGGCTTGGAGTGTAAGGATCTTATCTATGGTCTGATATGTAGGTTGGAGTATACTCTGATCTTTGGCTCTTGAGTTGCGTTTGTTCAAGTTCTCGAGAGAGCTTGAAATGGAGGATTGTAGCATCGTGTTTAGAAAATGTGTAGGAGATTACGATCGTCCTGTAGTTAATGGGATTTTCATAAGAGTTAGATTTGTGGATTAGGTGAATAGTGTGGTGTGACCAAGAGTGCGGAAAACTTTTACGGATCACATGGTCGAACAGATCGGCAAAATAACTATCCATAGCTTGAAGAGTTCTAATTGGAACCCTTCCACATCCGTTGCTTTTATGGTGTTCATCGTCCAAATGGCCTCCTAGATATCTCGATATGAGAATAAGTAGCATGAAGGGAGGGTAGAGGTGACTTGGATAAGTAGCATGAAGGGAGGGTAGTGGCAAGGGGAAAATGGTGTGCCAAAAGTGTTTGTGGAGTAGTTGAGGGAAGCACTGAAGTCTTGTCTCCTTTGGGAGATGAAGAGGCACTTCTTGTGGTAGACAAGGTAGGGGTAGGAATCCTTAAGATCGAGGTAGGAAGGGTGAGTGTGAGTGAAGGTGTGCCGAAACTGGTTGTGGAGGATTTTGCATTCATCGTCATACCATCAGTTCATGGGGGAAGGACCTAGTTTCTAGGAAGAGTGAGGTGGATTGGGTGTAGTAGGGATAGGATTGAAGGGTAGCTTTCCAAATGGTGGCTGAAACACTGGTGTATTTGATAGTAGTAGAGTTGAGGGATCATAACTAGGACATGGATGGGAGCATCTGGCTAAGGCGGAAAGTAATGATGTTAAGATCCCCTTATCAAAGGGAAAAAACGTTCGAGGTGGACTATGGAGGGGCTCAAGAGAGGGGAATGTCAGCCCAAAGAGAGAAAGATAGAAGAGCATGGTCAACTAAGCTGATGGGAGTTATCGAGAAATGGTGAATGAAGGGGAGTAGATCCTGATTGGACAAGATATAATCGATGACACTCTCCTCTCTACCATGAAGTCAACAAGTGAAGAAGCGAGAATTCGAGAAGTTTGGGAGGTAGATAAGCATTAGTAGCTCATGGGATTCATCCACCGTTAAGAGGTGCCTACTGCCTACCATACCCTGTAATAGGCCCTAAAGCATCATCAGAGAATCCGTGGAGTCTCACTGAATATGGATAATAATCTTAGAGGTCATGGAGAGTAAAATGACTGCCCTTGTTGTTGGGTTTTGGATGATGATAATGTATAGGGGTCTCGTTTGATCTCTATGAATATCAAATTGAGATGAAATTGGGGGGAAGTAGCAAATTGCAATGTAGATGTTTCTTGGGAGGGCGTCAAAACTGTTGAGCCTAATCCACATGAGCATGGCAAATTTGTTTGAAGTAGCTAGAGAAACCTTGCCCTTGAGGGTCGGGGATAGGGTTGACAGAGTTGTCGGGGGGGGTGGGGGTGGGGAGGGGGCTATTGGTAGGGAAGACAAGGGGATAGGGTAGGCGGACATGGGGTCAAGGTAAGCAGATCAGACACGATGAATGGGCGAGGTCTAGCGGATGTGGTTACAGACAAGATGGAACGAGCGTGAGGTATGCAGGGATTGTCGAGGGATGTTAGGACAAACAGATAATAATGCAGACAATGACAAGGGTTGCTGAGACAAGTTAAAGGCCACTGGTAACAGAATTACGACACTAAATGGGAGCGAGCACGGATTGGGAGTGGTCACGAAAAAAATGTGGGTCTGCAAGAGAAGATGCAACTAGCAGATGGTTTGTGGTAGGAATATGGGTGTGCAACGTACGGACCAAGGGTGGCAACAAAAGTGGGTATGATTCTCGCTCTGATACCAATGTGGTGAACCAACCCGATTCACTATGTAAATATCCAATATACTTGGAATATAAAGTAATCCATTTAGGATGAAATAACAATATATTGAGTAAATGTATAAGAATGAATAAATAAGATAGTATGAGATGATTACAATTGAGAATGAGGGCTGTATATATACCCACGCAAGGGTGCCCTTTTTTAAGAGACATGACCTTTCATATGAGCTGTCTCTTCATTAGTAATTAATTATTAGTTATTCGTTAATTATTTTTATTTATATTTTTTTTATATATTTATGTTTTTTATATAGTCCCTCTCTAGGCAACTAAATTCACCTAAACCTCTGACACCACTTGAAATTTGGTTTCCTATCGCTAATGGAAAAATAATGACAACTTGCTATGCTTGGGAGTGTTTGGACATGGCTCGCATGGGTTTCAATGATAAAGAGGATATCAAGTTTATCGAGAGCATTGAAGGTCATGTTTAACGATCACTGGAAAGATCCATTGTCGTTTCAACAACCTACTTAAATACCTAAGACTTGTAGCTGCCTCTAGTGGGACTATTATTTAGAAAACCTAGGTCAGGAATACCTAGAGGTGGAGGGGGATCTCGAACGATGGCCTTGAGGTCTTTAATGACTAATGAGGGATGGGAGAGGGGGGAGGGTGTGTTGAGAGAACATGCAAGGGGAATATAGTGAGGAGGGTAGTGATGTTAAAGGGACTGGGGGAGAAGGGAGGGGCAAAGGAGGAGAGGGAAGGAGTTATGGGTATGGAGCAGGGGGCAGACCAAAGGGGGAACATTTCGTGGTGGTTGTTGGCCTGGACAGGGATGTGGACCTTGGTTGGCTGGGGACATGCGCAAGTGAGGTGTTGGATAAGGTGGCCACAAGATGAATGGTCATGGAGGGGATCGTGGAGTACGGTCGAGGAGCTTTTTGCTGGTCGTGGGTTGGGACGAGCTGATCGCGCTATGGAGGGGTTGCAGGGAGGTGGTTGCTTGGAGCTCTGGGATGGAGGGGTTGAGGGTTGGTGGCCATGAGGAGGGCTCTTTGGGAGGTGGCTATGGGTGGGGGCTTGGATGAGGATGCGGATCCATGCTGGATGGAGACAAACATGTATGAGGTCTTGGATAAGGTGGTCACAAGATGAATGGTCACAAAGGGGTTTGCAAAGTAAGGGCCACTGAGCTTTTCGCTAGCTGTTGGTTGGGAAGAGTTGGTCACACTGTGGAGGGACCGCAGGGGGTGGCTGAGTGGTGGCGTTATGGATTGTAGGGTATGATGGGAGGTGGCTGTGAGGAGGGCTCTCAGCGAGGTGGCTACGATTTGAGCTATGGGCTAAAGCTATCAAGAGGAATATGAAACATCCCTCCGTTACGACAACCAAAGCGACATACAACATACGACATACGCTGGCACAACATTGCAATGAATAATGCTACATATATTGACACATTAACAAAGTAAACAACAACCCATAACAAATGCATTCTTTTAATAATGATGCATCACAACATGAATCATAAATCGCTCAATTCGTCCCATAAGGAAAATCATCAGATAATGTCAAAGATAATATAAGATAACATAACGCTACTTAAGGATCATAAAGCTAATCATAAAATGACATAAGATACTACCCGCCCAACCTACCCTACAAGGTTAGGGCCTTCGTGACACATAAGCAACGCTCAAGCCCATGTTCTAATAGATTTTATCCATTTAAGGTCTCAAGGCTGGCGACAGTTCTGAGGAACAAGGGGTTGTCAAATTCCCATAGCCCCACATAAATTGCAATCCATACTAGCTCATCAATCTTATCTAATCATCAATGGTTCATCATAGTGCAAATAATATACTACTCTACTTAATAAATCTTCCAACAACATTGAGTGTAAATGAGTAAGAGGCCTTTACATAAAGAGTATTAACCCAAGGAGCATAAATAATCTAAATCTCGTGTAACTCAAGTATGCAACTTCATATAAAGGAATATCTGCTAAGAACATAAATATCAGAAAGCTAAGGGCTAAAACTCATAAGTGTAATTACAATCAATGAGTCTATGCTAAATTCATATTTGAGGGATCCATAAGAAGATTAATCGTCACTCACCACGTAATGACATCAAGTTACTTTACATATCCATCTAGGCACTATAAGGAGATCAATAATGCTTAAACAATACAATAATTTAACATGCTGCCCTTCATCATGTACCCCTCATAAAACTAATAAAATCGGCATAACGCAATCAATAAAAATTCAACAATTTACATATCCATTGCAGGTATTCAAGGAAGACCATAACTCATTCTTCCATAAATAAGAGGGCATTTACTTTTCTCAAATTCATTAAAGGAGTTAAGAATGACTAATCTGATGTAGCAATTAATGGATAATTAGATGTTACGCTGCATTTCTTAGTTAAGAATCCAAAGGAAGAGTTCTGGAATTTATTCCAACCCCTGAACCTGTGCAAAACGATTTAGGTTTCAATTCGGACCTTAATCCAGTCCTCAATCCGGACCTTCATCCGGTCCTTCGTCTAGACCTTCATCCAATCCTCTATCGGGACCTTCATCCGGTCCTCCACGCAGACCCTCTTACAGAGCAATTTTCCTACTGGACCTTGATCGGATTAATAGTTCGATGTCGTAACTGTTGAATGCGACGGTCCAGAAAGCGGATTGGCTCCGCCGTGAGCACACCCTCGCCGAACATCCGCCAAGAAGTCAGTCAAACTCATGCATAGGATC
Source organism: Picea engelmannii (assembly GCA_009831015.1). NCBI lineage: Eukaryota > Viridiplantae > Streptophyta > Pinopsida > Pinales > Pinaceae > Picea > Picea engelmannii. Next base: position 704,435 of record ML781548.1, on the reverse strand, counting down.
ACTGACCTAAAGTCGCACATAGATACAAGATAAACATCGCACAACGCCTCAAAGAATTAGGCATGGATAGTCGTTAGGCCCTTCATAATTATGGTCGACGCCATGCGCCTCGACAAACCCTTCTGTCGATCTTGTGCTTCTTCCATCCCCTTTTGTATCGTTTGGACTTGTTCTTCCATTTCTTGGATCGCTTCTGGTCCTACTAGGACCCCATCCTTGAGTCTATTCTAGCTCAAAGGCGTCCGATACGGTTGCTCGTAGAGAAACTCAGCGGTGCCATCTAAACGGTACCTTGTTGGTTGTTGTCACACACAAACTCGACCAACGACAAGAACTATTCCCAACGTTTCTGTTGGTCCAACACACACATATGCAACACAACCTTCCAAATTTGGTTCGTTCCTTCGGTCAACCTGTCTATCTCAGGACATGTTGTACTTAAGGTTTCGTGGTGTTCCCAAGGCCTCTTGGGAAACTCGTCCAAAACGTCTTGCAAACACCGATTTCGTTAATCTGATATGATTCTTTTGGTACGTCTGGGAGTCTCAAAATCTTGTTGATACAAACTCTAGCTATACTTGGCGCTTGATGCATCCTACACACATGGACAAAAGGTGAACTCTTCGTCAGAGTGTCAACTATCATGAAAATCGAGTCGCGCCTCCTTTTCATCAGCGACAATTTCCCCATTGAATTCCATCGACCTTCCCCATTTCGATTCCAGAATAGCGTTTGGTTGTAACAATCGGGTCGGATGTCTATGTTCAACTTTCACTTGCCGACCTTCTAGACATCTCGCCACGCAGTTGACGATGTCTGCCTTTATCCCTTCCAGAAGAATAAGGGCTTAAGGTCTGTCCTCGTCTTCATGACTCCTGGATGAGCCATGTACACTGCTCTATGAGCTTCGTATAAGATCAAAACTTCTCAGTTTGTTGTTGGCGGTAAGTAAATCCGATTATTATATCTCAATGATCCGTTGTCGTCCACAGTATATCCCTCAATTTTGGTACCACATGGTGTCTTGTCCAATAGAATTCCTTAACCTCTTATACTAGTCGTCGCCGCGTTGTAGTTAGAATCTTTTCATGTAGATTCGTCTGAAGAGGTATCACCGAAAATATGTGTGGTCTCTGATTCAACGCATCAACGACTCTGTTTGTACTCGCTAAGCAGTTTTGACCAATGCCCTTGTCGCGCGTTCAAGTAGCTTTGCGTAAAAATGTGCCGTAAACCACAATGGTCCTTTTTTAGTTTGAAATTCCGTCCAATTAGGTAGTGTCTCCACACTCTCAGGGCATACACGATGGCTAACAATTCCACATCATGCGTCGCGTAGTTCTCCTCATGCCTTTTTAGCTTCCTCGAGATGTAAGCGATCACTCGACCGTATGACATCAAGATTTCGCCTAACCCTTCCTTGGATGCATCTGTGCATACTAAGAAGTTCTCGTCCATGTCAGGGACTTTTAGTATTGATGCTGTCGTCAACTGCTCCTTGAGCCTTTGAAATGTGTCCTTGCATTTCTCAGTCCCAACAAACGTCTCATTTTTCTTCTGCAACTCCATAATCAGACTTGCTATCTACATAAAACCCTCGACGAACCGTCGATAATATCCCGCTAAACCCTTAAAGCTACGTACTTTTGGGACGTACGTCGGCGCATGCCATTCCATGATAGCCTCTACCTTCGTTGGATCCACAACGATACCTTCGCCAGAGATGACATGCCTTAAACAATGATTCCTTGATAGGTAAAAAGAGCATTTTGAGAGTTTCCCATAATTCATTCTCTCGTAAACACTTTAGTACCAAGCGCAAATGTTCATCAATGAATACTTGAACAAACTTGTCCAAGTATTCGCGGAACACCCCTTTCATCAAGCTCAAGATTTCCCCTGGGTGTTTGTTCGTTGCCACGGCCAAACAATAAACTCGTAGTGTTCGAATCGTGTTTTGAAAGTGGTATTAGGAATATAGTCCTCTTTAATTCGTAACTAGTGATAACCTGATCTCCAATCAATATTGAATACATTGTTGCGCCTTTCATTTGATCAAGCAAATTGTCTATACTTGGAAACAGATACGGGTTCCTGCATGTTGTCTTGTTCAAAGATGGTAGTCCACATAGAGTCTTCCACGACCCATCCTTCTTTTGTATGAGAATAACAGGCGCACCCCGTTGTGACACACTTGGACGTAAAATCCTAGGTCCAACAACTCCCTCAGTTGCGTTTTCATCTCCTGTATCTCAGGGGTTGACATTCGATAAGGTGTTCCTGCTATCGATTTAGTTCCATATTTTAAGTCAATCGTAAATTCCATCTTGGCTTCGGGCGACGCACCTGGCAATTCTTTTGGGAATCACGACCGCAAATTCTCGTACTACCGGAAGATTTTCTAGTCCCTTCGCCACGCCCTTTCCATTCAACGCAAGGATCACATATAACTTTCATCTCTTGCGCATGCTCTTCCAAAGTTGTAGGGAAGAGATGAACCTTAGGGATACTCCCTGGTTCCTTCTTACAATCACACGTCTCCGTTCATCATCATCAATCCAACTCAACTGCTTCATCTTATTGTTGAATATCGCATCATGCGAATCCCACTAGTCCCTACTGATCATGTAGTCAGAAGATCTTAGGATCGTGACGTAGGTCGGACTTTGTTACCTAATCCCCAGGTTAAAGCGACAATTCATACCCCTTTCATCAACCATCCGGTTAGCACCCAAAGCCATTTCGACAATCTAAACTCGTCCGATTCAATGCCTTTACATAAATCCCTTCAGCGTAGTGCTAGAAATAGAACTCTTTGTAGCATCGGGATCTAATAAAAACTAAAGTTTGGTTGGCGATGGTACCCGACGTGTCGAGCATAGTGGACCGGTGCTCAACCTGGTGATTATTCACTGCTGTAAGAATCCGATGGGCCATGTCCTAATCTCCAACTGTAGTGTGTCCTTTTGATCCGACCGCTTTGGTCCTCTCAACCGGACAATATTGTTGGTAATGTGGCTCTCCACATGTCCAACACGCATCTCCGACCTAGTACTGTTGGCCCAGAAGTAGAAGTTGTTGACCTAGCAGCCTAAGATCTTGGTCTGTTTTGCTGACCCGCCTAACTACGGCTGTTGGCGGCGGTCCCCTGTAGGGGTCTTCTGTTGAGCAACTCGTAGTCATGGTGTCGTGAACAAGGGTTCTATAGACATATCTTGATACCAAGATGTCTTGTTTGGTTGGTGTCTAATGCTGTTGCGCACTAGAGGTCGTGAGTCCAGACGGTCTTGTAGGAGTCCCTCCCTGACTCCCGCGGTCAATTCTTCTTTATCTAAGAGGCCTACTGGACTGCATCGTGCAACGTCCGAGGCATTTAGATCCTTGCCTTCACACGATGGCTGGAGTTAAGGCGGACACCAACTTGCTGACCTTTAGCTTCTCCATGTTCAGATGTGGGGCACACCGGAGTAGCTCCATAATTCTGGTATCCTAATCTGGCACCATACGACCATCCTGTCGTAAGGCGGCTGGACTCATTGAGCTGGTGCTCAATGAGTTCCTTTGACATTTACTTCTCCTGGAACCGCTCCACGAACCGTTCTCATAACACCGCTTCGACGACCATGTTTAGCTGATGTAAGAGCGTCTTCCACCATAGAAGAGCGCTCCCCTTTTGCTGAAGGCCGCCATGTGTTCCTTCGTGCTAGAGTTCGTAACCGCGAAGCACATCGCCTTGCTCTCCAACCATGCCTCAGCGGTTGAGCAGTCCATGGCACTCTTGAACACAGGAACTTAATATTCTAAAGTTCTCCAGATTCTCTTGAACCAACTAAGAGAGGTAGGTCAAGTTAAGTTGCCTATATTGTTGATGCAAAAGTGTAGAGATGTCAGATGCAATCTTGGCTGCCAAAGCATAGTTCTTTAATTGTCCAATATCAACCAATTTGAACAGTCCATGATCCTCAACACGAAAAGCAATAGTCTTCTTGGTTGCCTAGTCACTTATATAGCATTTGTGATTGCTAAAATTGACATTTAGATGTGGCCAATGCCTCATAGTCTAACTCACTTAAAGTAGATTAAGCTCCATCCCTCAGAGGTAAAACTGACTGAGAAAAGGAATTAGTTATTTCTCGAAAGGAAGTTTGCACATTCCTTTTGCCAACTATTATGTACTTTTGCCTAACCAACAAAGATTACTGAATCCTTCGAGGAACATGCAATGTACTTTGTGAACAAGTCTTGCTTGTTTGTGAAGTGTAGTGATGAATTTGAATGAGTGGATGAAGAAGATGACTTGAGCTGATTTGCTTGCCTTGTGAATATAGGAGAGGGGAACCATCGAGGTGCTAAGTGGTGCATAATCCAACCCACCACTCACCGTCGAAAAACAAGTCGCCAAACTTGAATAACCTTCAATTCTATTGAGGAAATGAAGGAAACATCTTTGTCGCCAACAATTGTAGAAACTGCCCACCCTTAACACCCAAAAGGCAAAGAGCCAAGACAAAACCTCCAACATTGATGAATCTAGGGGGTATATTCGAAAATGCTTTTGGGGAGCTTCGATATAGCTCAACCTACATATGGGTCACAGTAAACTACCCAGAAATACCAACAATAGAGAGGGCGATGGCGGAAAGATCCTAGCAACAAAGCATATGGTCGTAGGAAGCTTGATGGCAAAACAAAAAAGCAATTAGGATAAAACCGTAGGGACCATCCTCGTAGTTTTATAGCTCCAAAGTCCACCTACGTGTGTGCGTGTATGTGTATAATATTTCTTAAATATATAAGTGAAAAGTGAAAACAAAAGAGGGGTTGTGAAAAGTTTGGATGCAAATAAGCATTTATGGTTTCATTGTTTGTGCTTTCAATTTGTCATTGTATTTGTTGCTATAACACATTTAATGTCTATTATAATTGTGCTATCCGTTGGATTTTCCACAAATTCGGTTTGTAAGCCTCTTGATATTTGAGGACTCTTCCATGATTGAGAATTAATAATGAGTTACTCTATCCCATGTTCATCTTTCAACCTTCCAATGTACGAAATGATTTTTTAGCAAAGTCATGATTTTTGTCCTCCCAAATTGAATCATGTTTTCTAGTGTCACCAATTTTGAGATGCTTCAAATATTCCTCGGCCTTTGTGTCTAATTGAATGACGATGTAATATGTCTCTTTCCTTGCCTTCGAGGTCGTAGTTTTTCTTTAGGCTAACCCTCTATCCATTTAGCTTTTGGTAGCTGTGGAGGTTGCTTTCAGTGCATTCAGAGTTCTTGAATCCATAAGAGAGCATTTAGGGTGTATGATTAACTTATGGAGGTAGGGAGTTAGGTTTGGCCATAATCAAACAATCTTGAATATTATTATTAGGGTTTCCACATCTGAAACAATAATTCAGTAGATTCATATACCGCATGGTCTATCTTAAAACCCTACCCCGAGTTGAGTATATACAACTCTGTCAAGTCTTAAGAGAAATTATCCTTACCACAAACTTGCTTTTGGGACCTAGGCTTGAAGAACTAGCGTTGTTTATGGTAGAGAAAGCTCCCTATGGGTATTGAGGTTCAGTCCAAAAAATTCAAGAACTACGTGGGGAGGCTTGGGTCTTTGACACAAGTTGGACAACATAATTGAGCATTGTGGTCAATGTAGAAGTGCTCATCCAATGGGTAGAACCACTGGATGAGCTTTTTGTTGATGATTGCAGCTATGTGAGACATTCTCCAACTAAGAAACCTGTGAGATGTGGATCATTGCAGCTATGTGAATCTTTCTCTCATCTTACAAACCTGAGAGAAAGCCCCTAAGAAGGGTACGTGGTTCTTGCTCGAGACAGAGCTAGGAACGTAGAGATGACCTCCTCCATTCATAGAGTTGAGAAGAACTCCAGATGATTATCTAGTGGGAAAGGCGATCTGTTGAGTTAGACGTGCCTTTGGCTGAGCACAAGGTGAACGTGTGAAATCCCAAAGTGTTGGGTGCATTGTCACTTGAACAAAAATGTAGATGATGTATTAGCCTCCTCTAAGCAGCAGAGTTGATGAGAAGACTCCAGATGATTCTCCTGTGTGAGCCAGTGGGAAAGAAGATCTGTAGAGTGGACGTGCCTGTGGACGAGCACAGGTGAATGTGTGAAGATCTGGTTCTTCTGTGTAATGTAGTGAACTAGAGATATGACATCCCTATGGATGTGCTCCTAGTGGATGAGCACTAGTGGGTGTACCAGATCCTTTGCTATATATTGTTCAAGAGTCAGACCTGCCTGTAACCCTAATTGTTATGTAAAGGGTATAGGTCGACCCTCCCTTAATGCGATTAATAATAAATGTAAAAGATAATTAATTTGGATAATATTAATTATAATAATAATAATAATAATAATAATAATTATTATATTGTGACTTAGAGAAGTCGACCCTATTGAGCCAATAGACACTTCAATTGATAGGACAAGTCTAATATAAGTAAAGAAAGATTCCCCATTGTGGAATCATATCCTTCATGTGAGTTTGGAAATTTCAGCGAGTACACTTCTTTGGGAAAAGGTGTGCACCTCTCTTGGGTGCTAGAGTTCTAGGGTTTGAAGCACCCTCTTGTGTGCTAGGGTTTATCTTCACTGTGAAGTTCTTTCTCTTGAAGAATATAGCAAAGGATTTTGTTGGGTTTTCTTCCCTTGTTGAGAAGGGTTTCCCACGATACATCTTGTGTTCTTGTGCATGGTGCTTCTTCTTGTGATCTTGGTTCCTACAACATTTATGGTTATGGTTAAATGATAAAAAATGGAATGAACCTCATGCTTAACCTAACACATTGAAAAATCAACACTTTTGGCACCTAGGCTTGCTTAACCTAACACATTGAAAAATCAACACTTTTGGCACCTAGGCTTGCTTAACCTAACACATTGAAAAATCAACACTTTTGGCACCTAGGCTCGAAGAACTAGCGTGGTTTATGGTAGAGAAAGCTCCCTATGGGTATTGAGGTTCAGTTCAAAAAATTCAAGAACTACATGTGTAGGCTTGGGTCTTCGACACAAGATGGACAACATAATCAGGCATTGTGGTCAGTGCAAAAGTGCTCATCCAGTGGGTAGAACCAATAGGGTTTTATGATAGATCCACGGGCCATGAGAAATATTTTTAACATAATGAAATTATTCTTTAAATTTAAACTAAAAAAATCCTTGTGTTAGGCCACAAGTAGTTGTGCAAAGTCATTCATGTGGCATTGTGGCTAATAGGATATATTCTCTACCAGGAGATAAGGATTTTTGGCAACGTATCCTCCTAGTTGTTGACATGCTTGTATGCCAAGTTTTGTTAATCAACATGCTTCTCCTCTATATGTGATTTGGATCATCAAGATGAATTGGCTTAATTGTGCCATCGAGCAAGATTGCCTTACATCGCATAGAGTGCTACTCTCCAGGTCTGTTTGAGCAACTAGTCTTCCATTTAGAGATTCTCCCTTGACCTGGATTTTAGGAGTGATGGACCAATTCGATCCAAGTCTACTTTGAGGATTACGTAGGCAACCCTTCTTGACCTCACGTTTTGTCCAAACGATATTATCAGATAGTGAACTAGCCCATTTATGGTGAATGACATGGTTGAGGCTCTCTCTCTCCACTCAGTCATCCTTAGTTTTTAGTTTCATCAGTCCTTGACATCTCTTTATGCTTGTCTTGGTATTGTTTTTGCACTTGTTTTTTGCTTGTTTTGGTTAGGTACTTAGTTCCTTTTCTGCTTTTGATAGAATAGCTAAAATTACTGCTTTTGCACTCCCACTATGTGTACTTTCAATGGTTGTGCTATTGAGTCATATTGACATATTTATTGTGGTCATTTGTTTACATTAATAAACTTATCTTATTGACATAATTGTTAATCTTACATGGTTCAAAATTCTCTCCTTTTCACATTTTAGCTTCTTGGTGTAAATGATTAACTTTGTGCTTATTGTCACTTCAATGGGTGTCACTCAACTTGATTTGTCTACGTCTTTGGATGAGGTTTATATCAACTTATCCCTGGCCTAATAAGGCAATACTGCAGGAACTCCATAAACCCATATGGCCTAAAACAAGGAAAGCTTGGTCCGTCAAAGCAATTGCTGATGGGGTGTAAGGCAGTTTTCATGCTATGAAAAAAAACCAATGAGGGGCGGGTCTAAGATGACTAAAATAATCTTGGATACAGGGTCCTCTATGGTCTTACAACTTCTATCATTTTTGGAAGGCCATAATGTTGGATAATATAAGTGGATGGGCCTCGAAAGCTTACTGAGGATCTCGAACAGATAGTGTTGACCACCTATTCAACTAGGAGGTCAACTCCATATGCCATGAAGTAATGCATCATCAGATGCTAGTATGTCGAAGACAATTTGGTTCTACTAGGCAATTTATGCCTCCAACACAAATTTTGTAAGTGGGATTACGACACCCCTGCGTGGGTTTATAATGTAATAGGTCTACATAGATCATGTTAGGTCAGTTGCCTTAGGGTTTCTTCATTAGGAGAGTTCCTTTCGCTGAGTGTTTTTTATTCTCAGGAGGTTAATGTGGCCTAACTAGCCGGGTTAATCTCCCTTGAGTTTTTCACTCCCATCCAATAACTCCTCCAAAGTGGTGAAAGGCGTTATAATGAAGTCATTCGTAGGTAGCTAGTGTTTAGGAATGTTGTTAATGACCATGTAAGATAGTACACGAAATTTCGCTAAATTCCGTCAAGTCTAGCTAGGTTTTTTTTTAAGGTTTCAAATTAATTAATTGATAATTAATTCTGGGTAATTAATGTAAAACTTAGGTCTCAGGATTTGCAATAGGGGTATTTGTACTCAAAAGAAAGCTAATGAGACCCCCTCCACTCGTGGACCAAGTTTCAACTCAGTTGGACAAGTTTTGCTAGGTTGTTTGTCCGCTTAGGAGTTTTTTGGGAAAAACGACAATTTTAATTGCCAAACCCAGGACATGGGCAAATGTAATTTTGTAAAAATAGACCAAAAACAGTGAAGTAAGAGACAGATAATGATGAGAGTACCCCACCTACCTATCCTAACCTTCACCTACCCTTTTAAACCCACCATTTAATTAAAATTAATTTTTAATTAATTCCCTACTTTGAACTCACGTCCCCCTTCCCACATGAGCATGTAATAAATCATTAATTAATTTAATGACTCATTTAATAGATAAGTTATGGGCCCCTCTCCCTCCTTTCTTACTTACGCCCCTCCCCTCCATCATTCAAAACATGTGAACTCTCACATATGTTTCCTTAACCTCACACTCTTCCTTTAAAACTTACGTACCTCTCGCACCTCTCCCACGTGAATATAGTTTTTCTCTTTAATTTGAAATGTGGGTCCCTTTCTCCACTCTTATATTTCCTCTACCACTCACGTCCCATTAGGGAGTGTGTCCCACACACTCCTCCACTCTTCAACCTCACGTCATGCTCAAACCTCACGCATTTCCCTTTTAGTTCTGGAAACTTCACGACTTAAGTTAGGATTGGTTTTAATATGAGCATGGGTCCTTTCTCTCCACGAGTCACACAACTTTTCGGAGTGTGCTATCCACACTCCTACCACGCCCTTTCCATTTCTAGCTCAACTCCCACGCATTTCCGTTAAGGCTTACGCTTTATCTTTGGAGTGAATGGAAAGATTCACGCATATTAAGGAAACATCTCATACTTAGATGGAATTTGCTTTGGATGAAAGCGTGGGTTTCCCTCCTCTTGCCAATTTCGCCCCTTCCTTGCCTTGATTTCTTCACCCATCCAACTCTTCTTGCCATTTCCCCTCACCCTAAAAGCCTATCACCTTATTGGTTGATTTTCTCCATGAGTTGTCTTGTCCCTTGGATCTTTGACACTTGTTGAAGATCCAAGAGGGGTCTCCTTAGCTTCTCAAGCTATTTAAGAGACCTCTCACTCACTCTTTCATCACCTTTCATTATTGCACTGTTATGCTACTAGTTTCTCACCATCCCATTCACTCTATCTCTCTCATTATTGCCGTATTTCTTCACTGGTGTTGTTCTTGAAGGGCTTGTGGCAATTAGTTGTCACAACCTCTTCCCATTGGATAATAAAAGAAAATAGCTTTGGAGGATTCAAAGATCTCAAGACTTGCCTGGATTCTTTGCATGATTATGATGTGAAATTGTTTTTGTTTAAGTATTATTGTGATTATAGATAGATTGTTGGGTAAAATAGTTTACTTGGCTAGGCTTAGTGATTGTATAATTGCTAGCTTATATGATTTGCATCTACTAGTGATAGAAATTAGTTTATATTATTAGTATTTGCAATCATCATCTATTCATCTCACGTTTTGTTTAAGACTTGCAGATTAC
>ML781548.1:658865-689527 GCA_009831015.1 Picea engelmannii | reverse complement strand
CTAGATAGGCAATAATGGAAATATGCAGGATGGCTCTTCCCTGGTAAACTCCACATCTAAACATGTTGTATATGTTCTAATCCTTTTAGGGTTGCAAGCTTCTTTGAAAAGGTCCAATACCTTTGCCAATGCATAGGTGTAACGTCTTGTGTACCGAGGTATGGCCATAGGAATAGGGTTATTCTTACTTCTTTGTCTCTGCTGTGGCTGCCCTTGCCGGCTTACTAAGCTTATGGCTTTAAGCACTGAGCATGATCTGTATCCTTATAATGCTTATTGGAATTAGAGGTTTGATTAATACATATCTTGATCGAATGTGTAGCAAATTTTGTGTTGTACTCTTTAAAACATAGCTCTTGTTTGTGTGGACCAAGCTTGGGCATGCTAGGTTTTCACTTAAGTATTGTACACAATATATCTACAAATTAACTTTTGGTGAGGCAGGTTTGTTGTCTTGTGATACACATAGTATTGAGACATTCTTTCCCCCTAGGAAAATCATGTGTTTTGAGTGCTGAGTCCTGACATAAGGTTTTGAATGTGTGAAATGGCTAAGATGGATTTTGATATATATTTTTAGCTTGAATGCTACAGACGAAGATATTATTTGCTTTTGCACATGCCTTTTTAATTTAGATTATGTGTGTGTAGAAATTTAAATAACAAAATCAGCAAGCAAATATTCTGTCATAGACTTAGCAACTGAGAGATAACTGACTTCTATTAACTCTCATATATCTAAACCCACATTCAGAAATTATCTTGAGCAGAAATACACATTGCTAAGTAATTATGCAGCGGAATAAACACAATGAACATCATTCATCCAACCATGAATAACACAGAAATTTAAGCAAATGCCAGGGAAAACCCCAATGTGGGGAAACCCGATGAGAGATATATTATTCAGCTTCAGGAGATAAAATATCAGCAGCAGAAATACATTTCCAGCAAGAGAAAAACCACTTACAGCACACTAAAAGAGTCCCGAACTTTGTTGTCTAGGAATCCATGCCAAAGAAGCCGTACGGCCCAGCTGGATAGCACTTAGAAAATTGTGCCACACCAGAACTGTATGGACAGCTACATTAAACTGTCCAAAACACCAACAGAAACACCAGAAAATTGACCCAAAATCCATGCAGCAATGCTGCCTCGAAATCTGTGCCTTTCTCACTGTTGTATGAACTGTATGGGTCAGTACAGTACGGCCTGTTTATCAGCAGAAAGCTATAGCACACTTAAAGAATCCCGAACTTTGTTGTCTTGGAATCCATGCCAAAGAAGCTGTATGGCCCAGCTGAACAGCACTTAGAAAATTGTGCCACACTAGAACTGTATGGACAGCTACAGTAAACTGTCCAAATCACTAACAGAAACACCAGAATATTGACCCAAAATCCATGCAGCAATGCTGCCTTGAAATCTGTGCCTTTCTCACTGTTGTATGGACTGTACGGATCCATACAGTACGGCCTGTTTATCAGCAGAAAGCTACAGCACTTCCTCACTGCAATTATCCTTTGGATTTGTGCCCACTTTCTCTTGGGAAAAGCTCCCAGCCTGCTGCCCTAAATCTCCTCTCCAAGCTTACTCAGAAAAATATCTCTCAATCTTCTTCTCCTTGTGTCTTGCACACTACCCAATGCATTCTCTTATAATCCGAAAATGACACTTCATCTTCTCCAACCCTAGATCTAATTTTGCCTTTACAAGATCAAGAGCCATGATTCATTTCCTCCAAAATAAATAACTTAAAATATTTAAGTACATTTTCACTTTACAACATAAGTGCACTTTATGAAATAAAGTCACTTTAATATTAGAAGGTATACTTTATTAAAAAGTCACTTTAATAAAAGAACCACTTTATCACAACTTTATAAAAACCAATTACAAAATGAAGTGTCTAGTAGTGTAGGTACATGGTAACTTCCACATACAAGACACATATGCGGAGTACCTCCCGAGCTAAAAAGCTAACAGTGTGCACTTTCAATCATTACCACTTGTCATTGCTGCACATGGGCAAAATTGTCTCACTCAATTGTTTTGTGACTTTAATATTATTGTTTTATGAAAGGTTTCCAATTTAATGGTTGGTGTGACAACACTTGAATTCAGCCATAGAATCATAAAAGCAGGAGGTGGAAGGCAGCATACAGTTGTAGTGACAGAGGATCGGATTTCTTTTGCATTTGGCTGGAACAAGCATGGACAAATAGGTTCTGGATCCACAAGAAACGGTGAGTGTGCAAATATTTGTAAACTTTTGTGGTATGTTTTGGAGAGTTACCGTAAAGAACTTATTGTAAGTTATTCCTATCTTTTGATTGTCATATTCTATAAGTTTCATCCTGACTCAATTACGATGTACATAAATTTTTAACGCTGTTTCCATGGTTGTTGAGTGTGTGATGTTCACATTAACAGAATTATATTGTCAATACTGATTAGTATGTAATTTGAATTTTTTTAATGGTTTAATGTGGCTTTAGTCTTTGTTTAAACTTTCGGAAAACATTAATTTTTGTTGTTCTGAAATTTAAATCCATGCCTATGTTTTAATCTTATTTCTTTTTAAAATTCCTTGAAATAGTTGTACATTTTGAATTTTTCATCTTTTTCCTGTATCTTGTCGAATGTATTTTGATGTGGGGGATCATTGTGCTCAGAGGTGGAGAGTTCTCCAGTACAGTGTCTTGTATCAGACGTAACAAATGCTGTCTGTGGAGCTGATTTCACGGTGTGGCTATCCAATGTACAAGGCTCGACTATTTTGTAAGGAGTTTAGAATTGTACTTCTTTGTACATGGAACACTTTCCTTTTTTGAATGTGAAGAATCACCAGTCGTGTTTACTTTAGGCTAGATTATAGGATTTGGTGAATTGACGAATTGACGATTGCAGTTTCTACTATTTTGTTTGTGTTTTCTGACCAAGAAATATTCAATTTGGTGCCTTGCAGGACTGCAGGTCTTCCGCAATACGGTCAGCTCGGTCATGGAACAGACAATGAGGTATATTTGGCATTCCATGCTGTAATATTATTAGATGTATGCCTTGTTGCTGATGCAGCTAAGAAATTTTGGAGACCTGTTGAATTAATGTAAAGACTTGTTGTTTGTGCAGTACAATGCAAAAGAGGGAACAGTAAAACTGGCCTATGAAGCACAACCTCGTCCTCGAGCAATTGCTGCCTTATCAGCAAAAACAATCACTAAGGTTGCATGTGGTAACAATCACACAGGTCAGTGAGCAAAATTAAATAAGAGATGGACATCATTTGTTTTCTGTTGCTTTTACTTTCTAACACATCTTATAGGATTTTTTTTTTCAAAACTTGAAATTAACGGTAACAAATACTATGAGTTTATGGGGATTCATGTCCTAGCTAACATTGGACATTACATTGTCTGATATGCTTGCAGTTGCAGCGGACTCCAATGGATTTGTTTACACGTATGTAGCATGTCCCTTTTATCCTGCCTCTCCAGGCACATAAATAAATTTTTAGTTGTAGTATTCACAATGTTCCTCTTCCGGAATTCTTGTACTTTAAGGTTTAGTATGATTTTGGGCGATTTTATTTTAGTTGATTTTATTTGTTATCAGTGAGTGACATGCATTGTTCAGTCAAGATGCAGAGGAAGCCTAAATCTTTAGCTTTTATTCTGGCTTGTGAAAAAGAAAACAATTATTGCCTAAGCTCATTGCACTGCAGTGGTTCATCTACAAATATTATATCTTTCTGTAGCAGATTAGTGAGAGGAACATGCTTTCGAGGAGTTGTAAAAAAGCTGTTTTTTTGGTAGTAAAATAAATAATGGTCATTCAAGCTAAGTAAGATAGAATGACAATTCTTTTTACAGTCTACCTTTTTTATGGATTTGTACGAAGAGTTTTTTCAAACAGGCAAAGGTAAAAAAAACTTACAATATGCCTGAGTGGACAAGGCATGAAAGTGTCTCATGGGCCTCCAGTGTATGAAACAGGGGTACGTAGTCTTAAAGATAGAGTCCTCAAAACAGGTACAAAAGAGAGGTGCAATAACCAGAGTAATAACATATCAGAGCTAAGAGTCATAAAAAGAAGCAATGCCCAATACATAGGTCTCCAAAAACTGAAAAGAAAATTTTAGCCCTGGTTTCAGGGCCAAGCCTATCTTTGTATTGTACGATCTTGAGCAGCATCCCCTTCATCTGTACTAGCTCTTGATTCTGCCGGAGGATTTCTTTAGAGAATGGGGTGAGGGTTCTTTCAAGATAAACCAAGTGGTATGTGTTAGGATTTCTGAATTGCTTTTTGGCATGCAGGCTTGAGGCAACATAGGAATGGATGTACCACATTGTGCCTAAGGTGTTTCGTACGAGAAAATTAGAGATGAGGGGATCCTTTTTTTTCTTACCTTTGACTTTGACCTAAGCTTCGTCATCTAGACCAATTACCTTGGAGAAGGCAACATTAGAGTGCGAGTTGGAAAAGATTGATATTTTTTGCTTGTACTCCTTGAATGGAGCTGGGATGCCTCTCTTGAAGGGCCTTTCGTTTGTCTCTTCATTAATGGAGTCCTCACTTTCTAACTACATAGGGGCCTTCTGCTTTTTGGGCCATCTAACCATCGAGTGCAAGTCACTATGCCTACATTTAGGGGATTTTGGCTGCTTGTCTCATCAAAATTTTGGGTATTTTGGTTGCCCTTCTCTGGAAGATGATGATCATTTTGTCACTCAAGGATCTCCCAAATCATGACGAGAATACAATTGTCCATTGGGGCAGGAGGGGTCACGATCTTGGAGGTGTGTAGAGATTTAAGAAGGAGAGGCTATTCAGGGGGAGGTGAGCATGAAAAGGGGGAAGCAAGATTTGAAGTAAGGAGACGACGATGCAAAGGCTTAACAAACTTAGAGACCAAAAGAGGTGGAGAAGCGAATTGAAAACCAAGAGAGAAAGTGAGGTTACCTTTCATCCTTGCAAGCCAAATCCTGTCACGATGAAGGGCAATTTGTCGACGATTCAGAGGATATGAAAACCATTGAGAAAACATGATTATAGAGTTATGTGGACCTATATTCGTGCTGCGGGAGGGTAAATCCTCCTCATAAGAAGGATGAGGATGCATAAGAATCTTAATTACCTGAATGATATGGATGTTTTGGCTTTTATTGCTTGTATTAATTGCTATAGGTGACGCCCTATGAGGGTCACATATGCCGTCATTGGATATTACCTTATATTTGTTTGTCACCCAATCCGAGTTTATAGTGTACTATTTTAGAAATGAATGTTTTGAAAAAATCTTTAAACTGAATATGATAAATATTATTTAAAACACAGAAATATGAATTTAAAACTCGAACACACTATTAGAGATAAAATTGAAAGAAGTTAATGAGCATTTTTCCTAAATAAAGATTAGGCATGACTTGTTGTATTTGTCGAAAATCCATGTCATCTTGTTTTTCAGTGGGTAGAAGCATATTCATAATCTTTGAAAATGTTGAACATGTGAGAATTGCACCCACAAGTGTGGATAGGAAGACACAATTATTAGAAAGAGTGGATTCATATATTCATTAGATGATGCAAAGCCTCACTATATAGTAGAAGAGAGGAGTACGTTATGTAACTTACAAAGACATTTATTAATGAGTACATTAATGAGTACATTGAATGCCCCATTATACATCACTTCATTAGTGGGCATTTATTATTTGTCTAAGTCCCAAGTTCTAAATATGACCATTATTTACAACACCCTCCCGTGATAGTCATTTTACATACTTGTTGAAGATCCAAAATGATGAAGTCTTTGCACAAGCACGATATTTGTAGTCCGCAAGATGAGATCATAAAAATAGCCACTGGAATTGAATTGTTTTCGACAATGTTGATGAAGTACAATTTATGTCACCATCCTTTTGTTTGACCATTGACTCACTAGGCGTATGAGAAGCAATGTTGGTTGAATAGTCAACATTTCTATCATTGACATAGAACTTGGCTTGTTTAAGGAAATCACTCCGTCTACATCTTGGTTCTCCATCATAGCTTTATTGAGGAGGCACCATGATAGTCAACCTTCTCGAGGGTCTTCTTCTTTACCACTTTATCTTAACCCTCCTTGAGGGTCTTCATCCCATGAATTACAACAATAATGAATAATACACGTATAGTAGCAATTTCATCTAAGGCTTCATTTCTTGAGTTCTATCTCATTGGACACCTATCTAGCCTAGGCAAAATGGCTGAGTTTTCAGTAAATTTACAACCAACTTTTTGGTGAAATATCCTTGCATTCTAGACTTCTAGCAATTGGAATAAACCTTGTTTTTTCACACCGATAGCAACCATCCTTTTTCTATTCTTATCAACAATAAAACACCTATTATTGCTGAAATTTATGTCTAATTGTTGGCTATGACTTATCAAAAGTAGATTTTTCCCCAAAAAAGAACATTAGTAGACATGTTTAATCATTACCTTCTTAACTCTTCATTGAAAGAGGACATTTCCCTTTCCTCTAAACTTGAATTCTTTTCTTCCACTCAACACAACAAAATCAAATTGATATTTATCCTCTACAAAATCAACATAGGGATCAATACCATTGGTAAAATGTTTAGATGCAATTAAATTACTGTTGCTAAAATGTCTAGATGCACCTGAATTAACATACCAATCATCCTTACCACTCTTTGAATCCTTGTTTCTGGCCGTGAACACATAAAACTCTTCATCCTCGTGTTTAGCGACATTAGCGTTTTTCCTTCTAGATTTATCATTGAAATAATACTCTCGACTATGCTTTTCATGGGACAATGGCTTTCTACAAACTTTGCATATATGTTCTAACTTTCTGCAATAAAAACGTTTTATTTCTTTTCTACTTTAACTTGAGTAAGACGAGTTGTTTTTGTCCTTCTCTTCTCTCTTTTTGCTACCCCTACTCTTAAAATTCGCTGCAAGTGCTACCTCAAAGACCTCTTTCAGATTGCTATTCCCAAACTGCTTTTTCCATCCAGCTTTTTATAAGAGCTTAGTGCTCAAGTGCTCAAATGTCAGAGCTTTATTAGGACTCAGAATGTTGAAGATCCCAATAAAATTTCATCGGAAAATGACAAACTTTTCAACATTGTAACCACCATATCTTCTTTTTCCATTGCCTTGTGAATTGATTTCAATTGACCTCTAAAATTCTTGAGTTTTACCAAGTGATTTGGTAAGGAGTCAAATTTCTACACTTGAATTGAGAATAATATATTTTTAAGGAAGAATGCTCTACCATTATCATAGGTTTCATGCATCTTCAATAGGTTGCCCACATGACAAATGCATCATTACCATATTGAAGTTTGGGAAGCATCTCATTCGTTATCGAGAGCTTGACCAACATCACAATCTCTTGATTCTTCACATCATACTTTTCTTGGGTATCTAAATTGGTTTTATTCCAGATTTATTTTCCCAATATAAGTTTGTCCAAACATCTGTATTCAAATATGGCAAGCATCTTTTGTTCCCATGTATTAAAATTTTGACCATTAAATTTTTCATTTTTGTCCAACAAATTATGAGATAAACTTGGCATCTTTCTTCAGTTTGAATACACTACGAAAATTTGAATTATCTGTGTTACACGTCATATCGTAAGAGGTTCCACTTTGTGATTTTTATCACGTTGATGGAGATTTGTTGTTGGTTCTTTAGAGGTGTTTGGATGATTGTTGGATGATTGTGCTTGTTGCTTGGTGGTCCTCTCACATATGCTTTTTTCGTGATCTCATTAGTTGCACTTATGTATGGCTATGGAGCTTGCTATCTCATTATGGTGTGGTTTGGTATATATGCTTACCTTGGATATGGACGTTGGTTCTAGCCCCCCAAGGGGTTAGATGATGGTGTTAGGAGGTCAATATTTCAACATGTTGATGTTTCCTAGTGAACTGTTGTGTTGATGTATGATGTTGGTCTCTCTAGGAGAGGGTGTTATACATTATCCTCATGTGTTGAATGTGTGATGGGGAACACATTTGATGATTTGGATGGGTTAGCACTTTGTTGTTAGGGTGGAGTGATTCATGTTTGCTTTGTGGGATTTTTCTAGTTGATAACTTAATTATGTAACATTTGTTAGACATCACTTGGAAATGTGTGTAATGATGTTAGTACCCTCATTGATGTGTTATTTCCTAACTTTTAGTTAGAGGAGGTGGGGGGGTGTACTAAATATGATTTGATGGTTATCTAAGTTTGGATGACGACTTTTCATGCAACAATGCCTTGGTGGTGGTGCATCTTAGGTTGGGTTTCATGTTTTGTTGCTATCAAGGTAGGGTTTTGCTTGGGAGAACATCTTTTATTTGCATGGTAAAAAACTTTATTAGAGTGCCCCTCCGATTGGAACACATGTTCATGGTGATTCATCTGTTGGTGACTAATTGGAGGGGAACTATCATTATATTTGAGCATTAAACTTTGTGCACACATGTTTGGGTTGATTTAACTGTTCAATGGTTAAGTTAATCTAATTTATGGAGATTAAGGTTAATAGCTTGGGTGCCCTACTGTATTGGCTTCCTTTTCACACTTGAAGGGGGTTAGTTGGAGGTGGTTAGGGAGGCTTTTTATTGGGAGGCGTGTGGCATATTTGGAGGGCTACACGTGTGGCACAATTTATGCATTTACTTGGCCATCTTACTATATTTGAGCATATACTTGGAGGGAGAACTTGTGAAGACACTTCGTGCTATTCATCAAGGCTTATATTTATTTATTTCATGGAGTTTTGGCATGGTCAAAACTCTAATTCTCCCTTATCTTCTTGGATTTTTTTTGTTGGAGGTTGCCCATTTACTATTTTGGGGTTTGATTACTTCATCTTGCATGTTCATGTCAATTTTCACATGCAACTCAATGTGACTAATTTTTAGATCTGGAAATTGCTTCCTAGTGATGTAACAGTGAAACCCTAGCTGTTATCATTAAGCAATTTTACACTTAAAATTATTGACTGAAATTGTATGTAGCAGAAACACAAAAGATCAGAGATGAATCATCAATACACATGAGACACAAATTTCAGTTCTGTAACCTTGTTAATTTCAGAAATTCTGAGGGCAAAACCAACACTCCAACTAGTACAATATCACCAAATCTGAGGATAATCTTGTCCTCTTAGCCTCTACAAATATCACCAAAATTTGAGGATAATGTTTTCCTCCAATAACCATATAAATCAGAAAAACCAAACCTCAACAAATATTCTGGAAATATCTTCTCCCCCAAATCTACTGCAGACCACCTGTACGACCTACTGACGTCACTTGTTAGCCTTTATAGACCTGTACCTGCCTAGAAAAATCTCTGTTTGGATGTATGCGAGTGTTCCCATTGCAACACACGTACGTACACGATTGTCCCCACTGCAACTTGCGTATGTACATGACTGGTCCCATTGACATTGTGTACCTGCACGAAAACCCGTACAAACATTTTTGTACGATTCACTCCACTCGTACAATTTCTTCTTTCTACGGCTGCCTCTCTCTCCCACACGAGTGGTGTGCTTTTCCCTGTAAAGAGCATAAAATAGAGAGTCCTCAACCCTAGGATAGATTTTCCACCATGCAAAATTTCCTTTGCTGAGATCATGAAACCTCCTAACACACGTGTAGACTCACTTATGCTAGCTTCATCATGTCTCCACACATGATCTGCACTACATGAAATGTCATAGTGACCTCTCTCCTTTATATAGAATCCTTAGGGGTTAGCTTGATGAGCCCCTCCACAAAGTCAACACCAAATTAGAATTTCCTATGGGTGTGAAGCCCCATCGCAAACCCACAAAGCCCATCATCAAGCCCCCAGCCCCCCAACCCAAAATCCAAGGGGGTTTTCACCAAACCAAAAGTGTGATGTGGTGCCCACGACGATTTCCACATGCCCAACAACTAGGGCCATGTGAAAATACCTGCTTGAAGCCACAAAAATAAACACTCTCTCTTAATGAGGGAGGTATTCTCACCACACTCTAAAAGTGGGAATGCCTCCTCATGTTACAAAAGCGTCAACACTCCCTCTTAGCGAGAGAAACATTCTATTCTCCATCATCACCTGGAAGTAGCTTTGTCTCCTAGCATAAGAGTATCTCTGTCTTCCGCACTGGATCTGCTATCGCAACTGCTCTCCAATCTGCTTGATTGGTCGCCCCCAATGGCACTGTAGCGAAACTTGCTGAAAAAAATGGATCTTCTGTGGAATACACTTCTCCGAGAAGCCTCCTGCCTCTGAACCTCCTGTCTGGCCTCAACTCATGACACCTGCTTTCCGGTCCTGGGAGATGCCTCTCTCCCACCCGAACCTAAAGGTTGGCTCCCACTGAATGATTGATTCTCCCTTTGAGCCTCCAAACACCTTCTCTTGACTCCCTTTGATGTGGGGCTCTCTTTAAGTCTATAGCACAGGTGGAGCTACTTGCTCCCTCTGAATTTGTGCTACTGGTGGGGTTGCCTGCCTCACCACTGGTGGAACTACTTGCCTCACCACTAGGGGAGCTATCTGCTCCCTCCTCATTTGTCATCCATATCCTCCGTAGACAACGATCAAATCCATATCCTATCAAACCTTGGCAACTATCTCGTGCACAGATCCCCTACACAAAAGGTTCCCAAGATTTGGGAAGGCCTACCAACTGAGCATCCAATAACGCTTGTCCATCCCAGAACAACACTGCATAGCCCTACTCTTCAATCCTTGAGGCTAAGAATACACCGTTGGCACCCATAGCACATTAGCCACTCGCAACACATCCCTTGACTACATTTGGAATACTACTGCTCCATATCCCTGTACTACATGCCAAGTCCTCATACCAAGCTCCTCGTACATACCTGAGTCAGACACTGTGAAGCTCACTAAAAAATTGTGTGCCCTTGTCATGTGTCGGCGACTCTCACTGGATAAAAACCACACAATCCTCGAAGGCAAGCTTCTTGCTTACCCAAGTCACGACAATCCATTGAACTTTTGCCCAAGTCCATCATCCAAGTCACCAAAAACTCTACACACACTCCAACTGATCTCGTGTCATCTTAAGCTGTGGATGGACACTCGGTCTAGTCCACTCTAGACCACCACAACTCATCTTTGCACGTGTCCTCATCCTCCTAGGTCAAATACCTCATACACTGTTATACCTCGACAATGTGTAACTCTCCGACCCAATGAAGACTATCTTGTCACCCTGACATACACACAAAGCCATCTTGTCCGTGCCAAATCACCTGAGCTGCAACCATGGAAACTCACTATGATAAGTCACTAAAAGTCCATCCTCGGAGTTGGCAACCCGCCACACAACATACTATTGCAAACCGAGATTTACGCTAATCCACCAAAACTCCCAACCTGCCACACCACCGAACTGCAATAGTCCACAACTCCTCATCTAGACGGTCTGCTCCATCCCTCAAACTAGAGACCATCGAACTTGTTGCCACATGCAACCGTCACTATAGCTGCCTCTCAGAGCTAACTCTCCAACACTGCTACAACTCCCTCTCAGAGTTGTCACCTGTGACCTGCTTGAAACAATAACAAGAATAACACTTTTCTAGTGTTGCAACCAGAAATGTGTCTCAAGATGATCGCCTTCTCTTCAGGTCCCAAGTTCTGATAGTATGTAAAGATTCAGATCTAAAAATTGCTTCCTAGTGATGTGACAATGAAACCCTAGCTGTTATCCCTCAACAATTTTACACTAAAAATTATTGATTGAATTTATATGCAGTGGAAACACAAAAGATCGGAGATGAATCATCAATACCCATCAGACACAAATTTCAGTTCTTTGACCTTGTTAACTTCAAAAATTATGAGGGCCAAAACCAACCCTCCCAACCAGTGCGATATCACCAAATTTGTGGACAACCTTGTCTTCTCAGCCAATACAAATATCACCAAAATCCGAGGACAACCTTCTCCTCCATTGACCATACTAGTTAGAAAAACCAAACCTTAGCAAATATCCTGGACATATCTTCTTCCCACAAATTTGCTACAGACCACGTGTACGACCTGCTGATGTCACATGTCAACCTGTACGGACATGCTCCTACCCATAGAAACATCTGTACGGATGTACATGATTGTTGCCACTGCAACTTGCGTACACACGCGACTATTCCCATAAAAACCTTTACAGACACATCCATACGATTCACTCCACTCGTATAGTTTCTTCCTTCTGTGTCTGCCTCTCTCTTCAACATGAGTGGTGTACTTTTCCCTGCCAAGAACATAAAATAGAGAGTCCTCAACCCTAGGCCAGATTTTCCACCATGCAAAATTTCCCTTGTCGTGATTACCAAACCTCCTAACACAAGTGTAGACTCACTTATGCTAGCTCAATCATGTTTCCACACATGATCTACACCATATGAAAATGGCACAATGACCGCTCTCCTTTATATACAATCTTTAGGGGTTAGCTTGAGAAGGCCCTCCACAAAGGCAACACCAAATTAGACTTTGCCGTGGGTGTGAAGACCCATCACAAACCCACAAAGCCCATTATCAAGCCCCCAAGTCAAAATCCAAGGGGGTTTTCACCAAACCAAAAATGTGATGTGATGCCCACGATGATTTCCACATGCCCAACACTTAGGGCCATGTGAAAATACCTGCCCCAAGCTACAAAAATCAGTAGTGCATTCTGTTGATTTTTCAATAAGCTAGGCTTAAGTATGAAGTTCATTCCATTTTTAGCATTTTACTTAAACCATAAACAATTTGTTGCAGCAACCAAGATCACAAGAAGAAACACCATGCACAAGTACACAAGAAGTATCCTGGGAAACCCTTCTCAACAAGGGGAAAAACCCAGCCAATCCTTTGCTACATTCTTCAAGAGAAAGACCTCCACCACCATAAAGAACTAGCACACAAAAGGGTGCTTCACAAACCCCAGAGGACTAGTGCCCAAGAGAGGTGCACACTTTTCCCAAAAGCAAGTGTTTGCTGAAATTTCCAAACTCACACTTGTGATATGATTCCTCAATGATGAATTTTAGCTTTATTTATATTAGACTGAACCTGTCAACAGTAGTGTCTATTGGCACAACATGGCCGACCTCAATAACTTCATAATATAATTAATAATTACCATATTAATTATCTTTTACATTAATTATCTTTCATTTTATGGTGGGGCCGACCTGTACCCTTTACATCACAAATAGGGTTACAGGTAAGTCTGACTCTTGTACAATATAGCAAGGGATCTCATATACCCACCAGTGCTCAACCACTAGGGGCACATCCATCTGTGCTCAACCACAGGGATGTCCACATCTCTATCTCACCGCGTCTAACAGGAGAACCACATCACTAGTGCTCAACCACTAGGTTCACGTTCTCACCTGTGCTTAGCCACAGGCATGCCCAACTCAACAGATCTTCTTTCTCACTGCGTTACATAGGAGAATCATCTGGAGTATCACATCATCTTAACTCTCTGCCAATACATCGTTTCATCTCTTTCTTAGAACAATACACCCAACTCAGGGGCTTCCCTACACAAGGGTACCCAACATTCCATCTCCGTCTCAGAGAGGAACCACACACCTAGCTCGTGGGCTTCACCACCTCACACAGGGGCACAACGTTCCATCTCCATCTTAGAGAGGAACCACACACCCATCTCATTGGCACACCCAACTCATGGGCTCTCTCTCAGGTTGACTCACTCAGTCTGTGTCATGGAGGATGTCTCACGCATCTGTAATCATCAACACATTCATGGAGTTGGTTGCCTTGGGATTTCCCTGTGTGGATTGATTGCATACATCTTGTGGACCACTTTCTATTTTTGGAGGTTGGTTGTGGAGCATTCTCCTAGGAGGATTATTTTATTGTTGTTATCTCTCATGCACCTTGGGGGGTGGACTTTGTGAGACCTTCTAGGTGGACTGTTGAGCACATCCTCATAGATTGAAGAGTATTTTATTATATTTTGCATGTATCCATTCGTGGAGTGTGAATTCTATGTGGACCCCTTTAGCAGTTGACTTGGAATGATACCTATTTCTGGATGGTGCATTTTTTCTTGGAGGTTATTTTCACTTATTATTGCCTATTTTTGGATGAGGGTGACCTCTCTTGAAGAGGATAGGATCCACATGCCAAAGACTGGTTTGTGCTCAAAGATCTGGATTCAGAGAAACCTGGATAATTGTGTGTGGTGAAATGCAAGAATCAAGGAAAGTGCTTTGATAACAATATAATGAACAATAATTCATATATGGAATATCTAACATAATAAGGTCAAATACTTGAAATTCATATAGGATGAATAATGTATATATATATAAATATTTGTTAATTGAATAAAAGAGATGATTTTATAATGAGCAAAAGCATTGATCAGTCACGAAGGTAGAGGGTTATGCCATAATTTCTTATTTTATTATTATTTTCATGTAATGGTTATTATTGTAATTTATGTTCATTACAATATGCATATGTTTTTAAAGGGTTTGGATGGTAAACCTAGAAAATCTCGGTTCCACCTGATGCAATTGTACTAGATTTATGTGAGATTGCTGGTACTAAGCCAACTGAAATTACATTAATTTCGGCCAATACCATTTACAACGGTAAGAATGAGTACACAAACCAATATAATCAGCCCTATTTCACAAGGGTGGAGGGCACCCAAGTGCTGGAAGGCTATAACAATAGCCACAATCAACAAACTCCATACAGTAAAGGAGCATGCCCACCAAGATTTGACGCTGGGTCTTCATTACAACAACTGCTCCAAGTTGCCACTAGACCAGAGCCCGACAGTCTTTTTCTTAAGCAGAAAAATGCAGATTTTGTGCAACTCATTTTGGAAATAACAGTGTATAAGTTTTGTTGAATATTTATAGTTGCAGTTGATGCCTGGTATTCATCTGGAATTTGTTTAAGAATAATTTTTTTTTGGTGTTTAGTTTAACTTCAAGGATTGGAGCTTGTATTGGTTACGGTACTTAATTGTTGTCTCTGTTTTGTTGGTATGCATGTGCAGATGGGGATTTGGAGGGTATGGAAGGTAAAGTAAATTTTAAATTGCTTTACATTATTGTGATTCAAACGTGGGCACAGGCATCTGAAAAATTTGCATGCTTCGTTTAATTGATATATAGCTGTTTGAGAAACTTGTTTATTAGGCTAGTGGGCCAAGACTATTTATTTGCAATATTATAATTTTCCTTGTTGAGATTACTATTTCAACATCAATGTTTGATATACAGGCTAGGGCATAAAGAACAGAAAGATGAGTGGAGTCCACGGATTGTGGAAACTTTTCAAAAGAGCAATCTGATTCCTCCTACAGCTGTCATTGCAGCTGGTGCCACTTACTCTGCAGCCACTGCAGGCAAGTGACGCTACCTTTGTTTTTATCTACTTTAAAAGGTGTTTGATATTTTGTAACGATTAGAGAAGCAATTTAATAGAGTAGCTTATGTATTTTGAAAACAAGTTTTCAGAGCCTGATCAGGTCATCTCTACTGTTTACTTACAATAGACAAAATTGCAGAAATCATTACTGGCCTTTGTCTTTACTATTTGGCTAGCTAGTTCCAGGAGATGTAAAAGTGGTACACCAAGATTCAGTAGTACAATTTCTTGTTAATTGCCAGGTTTACAAACTGTGATATTCTCGTGTGCTATTTCCTTAAGGTAGGGTGGATAGAAATTGCTTGTTTATTGCACGCTTCAACTTTCAAATGCTATAGAGTTATATACATATAGGTCACTTCAATTATTTGTGCTGTGAACATATTCCCAACTGAACTCATCCTTCAGATGCATCAGGAGGTTATTTATATGAGTACGTGTGTTCATGCTCGGAGTGCAGCATTTGTAATTGCTTTGTAATCTATACATGTTGTCCATCTCTAGTATTTACTCACAACAGACAAACTTAACAGAAATCCTTACTGTCGTATGTCTTTATTTTTTGGCTAGCTACCTACAGGAAATGTAGAAGTGGTACACCAAGATTCAGTGGTACAATTTATTTTTAATTGGCAGGTTTACAAATTGTTCTATTCTCTCGTGCACTTTCCTTATGGTAGACTGGATGGGAATAGCTTGTTAATTGCACATTTCAACTTTTAAATGCTTTACAGTTATATACATGTAGATGACTCACTACAATTATTGGCGCTTTTAAGATATTCCCATCTGAACTCATTCTTAAGATGCATCAGTAGGTTATTTATATGAGTATGTATGTTCATGTTAGGAGCGCATGATTTTTTATTTCTTTATGGTTTTATACAATAGACGACTTGCTAGAATTATTGAATTTGTGAACATATTCCCAGCTGAGTTCATCATTAGGATGGAACAATAGGTGCCTATACGAGTCTGGCTTGATATTATGAGTGGAACATTTTTTACATTTTTGCAATCTATCTAGGAGATTTTACATTGCATGTTGCGGGGAATGTGGAAAAAACAGGTTCTCATGCAACAATGGTGAATATTTTGGCTTTTAAACTGCTTGGCATAAAAAAAATTAGGCCTAGAGTAGTGGGTTCGGCCTTGGTGAGGGTTTTTTTGACAACTGTGATGGCGTGGCAAAATCATGTTTTTTGTCATCCTTCATTTTTACTTTGTAAACGTGTTGAGTTTGGTGTGGACGATCTTAATATCATCATTTCCATGAGCGATATATCCAATTACTCATGAAGAGTGATCTATTGGGTAGGTACGTATTAGGATATTTAAATAGTAATGTGCAATGTTATCAGAACTGGGTCGATGATCAAACTGGTCTACCCCAGAAAATGGAATTGGACAAAAACTGGAAACAAAACAGTTCTACAAAACCGGTTGACCAAAAAATACATAAAATATTGCAATTTTGAAATAAAAAATCATGTATATCCATTGGAAACTAATACTTGAGCAATTCCTAGGAGATAAAATACGATAAAATAATTTTATTAATGTCCGACAAATGAACCAAAGGTGATGAAATAGGTAAGTCATGTGATGGACCATGCCTCCTACATTTCGAGGATGAGTGGAGAAAATTGAGTAGTGGGATGTTTAGAGGGGAGACTGGTGGGATGCCTAAGTTGTTTGCCACGCTGCTTACTGGAAGAGGTAATACCCAGAGGGGGCCTGGGGTATCTCATCGGTCTCTTGAGAAGAGATCTGGTCTAGTCCTGTTGCTGAGATCTCGTGGGACGAAGGAAGGTCCCACAGGTTCCCGTTAATCTGGATTCTAGAGTTGTGCTATTGGCGGTTTGTCCCTTAGTGCCCCTACCAGAAGGTAGCACCGTGAAGGAGGTGATACATTGAATAGTGTCTGGTCTCGTATGAGGCTGAAGAGCATGGGCTCGGAACTTGAGGGCCTCCTATATGTATAAAGTTATGCTCCTCATTCTCGACCTCTTGTAGCTAGCATAGTTGACAAATCTTGTTTGGTC
The DNA here is from genome assembly GCA_009831015.1 of Picea engelmannii. Lineage (NCBI taxonomy): Eukaryota > Viridiplantae > Streptophyta > Pinopsida > Pinales > Pinaceae > Picea > Picea engelmannii. Next base: position 672,032 of record ML781548.1, on the reverse strand, counting down.
GATCGATCTGGTGTTTGTCTGAACTCGAAGTCTATGGAATCCCACTGTGAACTAGCCTAGCGAAATTTAGAGAACGTGCGTCTGGTGGTGGAGTGTATAATGTGGTCAAATGATAAACCCGTCCCTAAGCCCCAAGAAGTGCTTTGCATAAAAGGCCATCTTTGCGTGTAACCCACCAGGATGGTTAACCCAAGTGATCTGGATAAACTACCTATAAATGTCATCCTTGATAAATGTCATGCTAGGTGCGTCCAAAGAATATTTGAACGGAGGAAGACGATCTTTCTGAATGCCCACTGACTCTAAAAGATTTGAAACCCTTCTGAACGAACATGTTGCTCGACTTGATGAGATAGAGAGGGCAATGGTCTTAGACGAGTAGTATGCCGAGTATGGGACCAGTCTCGCCACTTCGCCAAGCCCTCAAAGCTCTGGATACGATGCAGAAGAGACACAAGTTCGAACAAAGTCTCAAGTCGGAACCGACGAGCTCCAAACTCTGCTAGGATGATATGCTGAGGACATGTTTGCATGCATCTAATGATGTGTCGGAGGAGAAGGGTTTGGACTCTCTCAATTGAGGCCCAATTAAACTCTAGTGATGAAGCCCCCCAAATCTTTGAGCCATAAAGGATCGTGGTTTGGATAACGGAGTCCATGAGGGACATCTTGGATGAATCATGAGATATCCTGAAAGTGGTGACGTAAACACGGTCTCTCGAGAAGGGATAAAGATCTGTAGCCCTTGGTGATCCGAGGTTGGAGGATCGGTCGCAAACTGAAGCAAGGTCCAGAGAATTGTACTCCCAAGTATTTGTATGTGCTGGTGATCTCAATCTCCATCCCCTCTGAAAAAGAAATGAAGCCCTATGGACTTCTTTGACCTATTGAAGATCATGACCTTGGTTTTACCCAGGTTGATCAATTCTCAAAGGTCACAAAATAAAGCTAAGGCATCCAACTGTCTTAATAATTCCTTCATAGACAAGGATTGGAGGACCACAACATCATGGAAAAGCAAGATGGATATTAGAACTTGGTGGAGGATGCACCCTTCGTTGCCCTGGATATGTTCGTGAAGAAAGGCCTCTAACTCATCAATATAAATTCCAAATAATTTGGGGGACAAGGGACAACCCTGTTTTACCCCAATGGTAGTCCTGATGAAATCTGATATCCCTTGAACTGTGTGGAGAAGACCAAGAACCGACTCATATAGATGCATGATGGTAGTCAGTAGGGTTGGGGAGATTCCAATGTCTTTGTGCCTTTGAAACAATGCTTCTCTCGGGATGGAATTGAAAGCCTTTGAAAAGTCAACAAATTAGCAGTAGACTTTCTAGGGTCAATGCCATGCCTCCTCAATGATGGCCCTAAGGGGAAAGATTTGATCGATGGTCTAATGAGCGGGTTTGATTACTGCCTGTCCACTAGCTCTGAGGTGTCTTCGCACAAGCTCACTAGAGAGCATCATATGGAGAATTGTAGCATAGAGCTTTGAGAATGTATGGCCCACCATGATCGACCTGTAATTGTTGGGATTCGAGCTGGGGCCCGATTTATGTATCGGGTGAATGATGTGATGTGACCATGCCGAAGGAAAACATATATAGACCACATGGTTGTAGAGATCAGTATATCTTTAATTTGGTCCACGGGAGCCTCAATCCTAGTCCATTTAGGCATTATAAAAATTGTAAAAGACATTATATTTTTTGAGAAAATCACAGTGAACTTTTTTGGGGTTAATTTTTGATTGTATCTTGTAACTCCGAGCTTTTGAGTATAAGATATTTGAAATTAAGTTATCAAATTCAATTTTTGATTTTAATTTAAATTCTCTTATTTGTGGGGCGTATGTTCTTTTCCTTTTGAATGTGATAAAAAATATGTCTTAAAACTATGATTGATGTGGGGATCATTTAATTATTTTTTGTATCCTGTTATATAATTTATTTTTCTGGAATTGTTGTGAACAAAGATTCCTGGTCCATTTCACAAGAATCCTTAATGTGTGTATTTCTTAGTTCTTTTCATTTTCTTGAGTGATAAAGATTTGGTCTTTGTTTACAATTCTCATTTATATATATCGACTGTCCCAAGATTGTCAAGATTACTTTTCATATCCATAGAGGAGTACCACCTCTATAAAAACGAAGTGGGATTTTTAATCCTCATGAGGCTGTTGTTTCGATCCTTACAGATTCAAACATCATGTCCCTATCTACAAATCTACGAATAAGAAGGATGAGGGGGGTGAAGAGGTAACTTGAATCTAGGGTTGCGTAGGAATATCACATAGTGGATATGTGGGAAATCGATAGAGCCTTTAGCTTGAGGAGTATGGGTTGTGTCATCTGTCAAATAAGTTGGATTGCATTTCTATCTTGATATGTCCAAAATTATTCTTTTTTTGTAGCACCTATGTTGAGTAGCCCCTGTATCTAGTATTCAATCATCTTCATAATCCTTTCTCATCAACTTGTTGGTGACAACTTAATCTGCAATTTCTTCTCTTGATTAGTTGTCAACACATATTCAAAATCATCTTCTTGATTATTCTTGGGCAAATTTTCCCTTGATTAGTTGTCAAAACATATTCAAAATCATCCTATTGATTATTCTTGGGCAATTTTTCCAATGGGCTAGGGTAGGCTAATGCAACTGGTGCCATAGACTAGAGAATCACTCACATCGTACATCTCTTTGTTGGATCACATCTTCATCTTTGGTGTTGGCTTCCTAGGTTTTTCGATTAGACTTCTTTTATATTTCATTTATGCTTTTGGTTCCAATGGACTAGGGTAGGCTCATATCACTGGTGCCATAAACTCCATATCAGCTCACCTTGTACATCGTTGATTCAAAATTTGCAATTTTTAGGGTTTTTTTTGGTGACGTCAGTGAATTTCATAGATTGGATATTTTTTGACATAGTGCACAGATTTCAGTCAAACCAATGCCCATAGATAGTTAAGTTTCTCTATAGATAGCTATATATTCAGTAAAACATTAAGTATTGTTTTGTCAAGAATTGTTATTGCATTTGGAGCACTGCTATTGGAGGTTACCCCCTTGAAGATGCAAGTGAACACAAGTCTCTATTTTTATCTGTTTTTCTTTTGTGTTCTTGAGTTTTGTACTTCATTTTGTGTGATTGATCTAAAGTTTTGGAGTTAAGTACACTACAGATATGCCCTCACTTATCCACGTCCCATTACAAATGATTCTCAACAAAATTGGTGGGAGATGATATCTAGGAGAGTATTTGAACCTGAACGAAATGATGCAATTATTGATGCAAAGTTTTGTAACTCAAATACTGTCTTCGTAATAGACAATAGTGTAGACTTTTGTTGGGCTTACTTATCTTCCTTTGATGCAACATATTATGATGTAGACAAATGTTCAATTTGTATTTTTTTTTTTAAATTCACATCTAATTTGATTTAGCCGTACGATTGTGTCTCCTCGTACCTAGATTTATCATTTCAAGATGTTGTACCTATACCTATCCTCGTAAATGTAAAACTTTTTGAACCAAGCAATATGATAATCAAGCACAATAGATTATTTCTAGAAAATTTAATCTTACTGTAGAAATAAAAATTCTGATCTATACAATGATTACACTAGCTGAGTAAATCCATGCACAACGGAAATTAATAGTCAAACAACACAAGAACACAAGATGTACCCTGGAAACCCCTACTTCGTGGAAAACCAACAAAGGAGGGCTTTATTCTTTTCTTCTTTAGACAATTTACAGCAACAATAATACAAATTACAACTCACAAATCAGACTTGGAAATTTACAGCCAATAGGAAACCCTCCTAGGTGTGCCGTATGGCTTCCCAAGACTCTCCTTCATCAAGGATTCACTCCACAGATGAGTAGGCTCCTTCAAACAACTGATCAACCCTTTGTTAAGCCTCTCCAAACCCTCGTTGTCCTCAGAAAATTGTTGCCTTGTCCTCATAAATCTCTACAGAAAAATTTGGCTCACAAGAAACCCTTGTGCCCCCTCCTTTCTTTCTCAATCACTGAGATGATCACAACACAGTTTTGTGAATAACTTGTGCCCTCATCCTCTCTTTATTATACTCTTGAATTTACCCTCTTAGGCCTAACCCTAGATCTCCAAAGTGATTGATGGTTGAGATTAGATCTAGCCTCTAAATGAATGACTAAGATCAGATCTAACTTCTCTCAAGATCAACGGTTGGGACTTAATCTTCTGATGAGACAACTTAAGTTGTTTCTAAAGTGAACTTTAGAAACTTAGGCAAATAAAGTCCATGACAAATTAGAACATAACTTATCATGCTTTCCTAAATTAAACTGATGCAAGAATAATAAATAGTACAATTGGGTGTTTAATGTCCCCCTCATGCTCTAGGACACAAAAGCATGGGTAGACACCTTTCTTCGCTACAATTTTAATAGTAAATGGCACACTGTATATGTACTGGTACTAAATTCTTTAACCATGTTTCTTGGCAACAACGTTAGAAATCTAATAAATCAAGGACAACCTTGTGGCATTAATAGTAGCAAGGATTTAACTAATTTGTTACGCCCAATTATTATGTTAACGTTATGTGGATTGGAATTTGTTGTGTATTTTTATTTATTAATGGACTACTAATCATGAAAAAGCGAAGTGACAATAACAAAATAAAGGCAATCGCCTAATGTCATCGAAACAAATTCCTATAAATAAAAAAAAACCCATATTGAACTTCAATATTTAGATCCACTTGCATCGCTTAGTATTCGTGTGCATCTGCCAAAATGCCTATGTTGTTAATGTTTATCCTAAATGTTTCTCTAGTAGAGGTGACATTGTAGTCTAGAGAGTCGTCAACATGTGTATGATGGACAACAAGAGGGTCAACAAAGGTACTATACAGATCATAACAAGTTGAATTCATGTAGGTGTCTATAGTACTTGGCAGGGGAGACATTATGAGATCAAGTGGAAGGACAAGATGGGTTGCCATGTGTACTACAAAAGACTGTAGTGATGTGATAATTGAGGGTCTCTCCACTTGTTTCCGCTTGAAAATAACCATGAAAGCAAGAGACTTTGACTCCCAATACCTAAGTTTGAGCATATGCTCCCTAGTTTAAATAGCATATTGATCCTTGACCTTGTTGTTTTCATTCAATCGACACTGAAACCCGTCTTTCTAATGATTCCATTGTAGAGCCAAGTAAGTTGTGTAGCAATTCATTTCTGCCACATCCTTTTCACATTGTTTCAATGTTTTTCACATGTCCTTCATATCATAGAGAATGCAATAGTGGTAGTGGGAATTTGCCATGATTGTTTGGCCACGACAACTACAGTTGACCAAGACTAGGATTCATGGCACCAATTGAGCTTCCAACCTCCTCCCTTGCAAGCAAACAATACTTGCTACCATTAACACGACCTGAATTAAAACTACAATACACCAATTCATACCACCCAAACGCATTGTTAATGCCTTCGCAGTGTTCATTACTACCTTAGAGGGTAAGTAATAGATAAGCGAGTAATGGTGATGCCGAATATGTAAATTGCATCTGGTTATTTGCATGATAGGCACATGTTGGATTGTGGTTGCTTTTCCTTTATGCTATTCGTCGAAGGTGGCATGTGGTGGGTTTTGTGAAGCCCACTTCTTTTGTGCTTAAATGCCCTTGACCAAGAAGAACTCCCTCATTTGGCTATTTATTTGCCTCAAGATTAAGTTTGCAAATAACTTGATAATATTGTATATCATCAAAATTTTCCCTAATAAAGATATCTCTTTGATGAAGCTTGGCCAAAGGGAGATTGGATCGAAGAATCTGATAATATAGAGCTATGATGATTATCACAGTCACTGATCCGTGCCACATTACAAACTCCTTTTTTATTTGAGAGCATTGAGGCCCTACAAAATTGCAAGAGCTATCGCCTTGTTATTCATGCAGATAACAAGTCCCCAATCATATTCTCGGTCTTTCCTTCTTTCAAGGTCATATGTAATCCCCTCCAACACTTGCCTCCCTTGTTGCTTTTGCATATCTTAATTGTCATATTCAATTCGCTTTGTATTGGTTTACTACCATGGTTACAAACTGCTAGAGTTTTTAACTTCTGTTTTTGTTTTTTCATAGCAAAGTTCTTTATATATATTGTTACGACATGTTTGTTAGTGGTGAGTTTCATGTTCATTCTACTTATTGTGCTTTTTAATCCGAGGCTCCATGCATGAAAGGCAAGTTAATTTGTTTATAATTTAATTGTAGTTTATCCTTTGCAATTTTTTTGTTTATAGATTGTATATTTATGGGTATTTTATAGTAATTTCATCTTTTTGTGGTTTTCTTGTTTATTATTTTTTATTTAAAGGTTTTATTCTACATTATTAATTGTGGATTTATTTAAAATGCTTTATAATTTTATTGAAAACTCATAATTGTTGCATTTTATGCAGGAGGTGGTCAACTTTACATGTGGGGTAAAGTGAAGCCGACTTCTGATAATTGGATGTACCCAAAACCAGTGTTTGATTTAAGGTGTTTTATCAAATGTTTCTATTGTGGCATATGTTATTTAATTGTTTTTGATAGTATTCAAAATCTATTTAATATTCGTGTTTTTATTTAATATGTACCTTAATTCTTGAATTTAATATTTTGTTAGCACCTAATTTTATAAATTAGAATGGTCTTTATGTATCAAATATTTTGCTCTACCATAAAGCTTTTTTAAAAAATAGTAAAGAACGTTTCATTTTTTTTTCCTGCAAGCAAGATAATATCTATTCATATATAGAAGAAAGGTTACAAATAAATTGAAAGGTTGTCGAATGCTAGTTTGACATCTCAAATATTTTTGCTCTAGAACCTAAAGTCATTCCCATTGCCATGAGAAGGAAAGAAGAGTTTGAAGAATCCTTTAGATGGACATGCTAGTAGACATTGTAGACATATAGCCATGGGTTTTAGGCTTGGGAGTATGTGACTATCGAGTAATAAAGTAACATCTATTGTCATGCATATGCACGTTGAATGTGCAAGCACAATGCTACATGAATTGAAATTATAAAACTAAAGCTTAGACCTAGACATACCAAGACCAACATCATAATGCATAAACTAAAAATCATGGGAGGGACTCATGAGACCCTTGGCTATGCCTTCTCCTATTTGAGGGAGATGGGGTGTTGTGGGGTGCTTCCATTTTGAAAGTGGGTTTCTTTTCTGCTATTGAGTCGTTCCAATCATGTTGTGAGTGTCCATGTTCGAGGGGTAAGATGCCAATTGCATTTAGAAGGGAGTCTAACTTGTCATATAGAAGTTGTAGGATGTCGAAAAAATATTCCAAGAGTTGGTGTCTTATTCAAGTCACATGTCCATGTGGCATGCCATCATTTGCTGGATGTGCTTGTACAAGCCCACTATTCTATCATAGCACATGACTTAGCTATTAGAAATACATGTGTTTGGGACATGTATCTCCAACTCTTTGTCCACCATCTGGTTGCATGAATTTGTCCACTTCCGACGAACATGTTCTTGAAGGGAATTCAATTGTTGTAGGATGGTGGCCTTGTGTTTGCAGGTGAACCCATTGAGAAGACTGAAGGTCTTAGATAGTTTCCTGTGGATATGTGGAGGATCCAAGGTCTTCCCGTATTTAGTGTGATGTTTTGGGGGTCGCCCTATCCCCTTCCGTCTAAGTGGGGTTACTTCCCTCCTCTCTCTCGCTTCCTTAAGGTCAATTGGCTCAGAACCATGTAAAACAGAGGTGAAATTTAGATTTGCAGGGTTGTCTACGAGGTTTTCTCCAATTTATTCAACTGCAAGTCCATGGAAATGGTAGGTGCAACATTTTTTTTTTTGCTTTTATAGCTTGGGAGGTACTCTGCATGTTTGTCTTGTATGCTGAAGTAACCTTATATTTGCACTACTAGACACTTGACTTTGTAATGCGTTTTTATAAAGTTGTAATAAAGTGGTTCTTTTATGTAAGTGACTTTTTAATAAAGTGTACCTTCTAATATTAAAGTGACTTTATTTCATAAAGTGCACTTATGTTATAAAGTGAAATTGTACTTTAATATTTTAAGTGATATATTTAGGAGGGAATGAATCATGTCCCTTGATCATGTAAAGGCAAGATTAGATCTTGGCCCTTGGATTTAGGGATGGGGAAGGTGAAAAGACACTTGGAAGGTGAAATGTCATTTTCGAATTATAAGAGAACGCATTGGGTAGTTTGCAAGACACAACAATGATAAGAGGACATTGAAAGATTTTCGAGAGAGCTTTGAGGAGAGGAAAGGTCTGTACGCTTGGTGCATTTCCCAAGGGAGATTGGTCACATTTCCCAAGGTGATTTTCTGTTTAGAAGTGACTGAAATTTATTGCTGTTAGGGAGGATGTATTGTATGGATTCGTACAGTCCGTACATCAAGGAATAGGGCATGTTTCCCGAGGCATATTGTGGGCACATAAATCAAGGTTGTTTGGAGTGTTTCTTGCTGTAGAAGGGGCCTTATAGTTTTGTCCGTAAAACTGCTGTTTGGTATGTTTTTCGAGGTGTTGTCCAACAAAGGAGTGTCATACAACAATATGAATTTGGCACAAATTTCTAGGCAGAAAGTTGTGGGATTGTTGGGCACTGTTAGAGGTATTCTCTTGCTAGAAATTGTAATGTTGCTGTTGATATACTTTCTTGAAGCTAATAAAATCCTTCTTTCATTGTGTTTATTCCGCTGCAAAAGTGCTTGGCAATGTGTATTTCTGCTTATGACAATTTTTGAATGTGGGTTTATACATTTCTGAGTTCATAGATGCCAATTATCTCTAGGTTGCTAAGTGTATGACAAAATATAGTGCATGCTGATTTTGTCATTAAATTTCTACATGGTATTAGAGCTTAAGCTCTGAGTTATAGTGAGCAGTGAGATTTTTGGGCAAGGTTTGAAGGGGGAAACTTGATTGTTTGTTTTCCATTGAACAATTGATAGGGAGATGGCTGTTTGCATCAGGTATGAGGACCAATTGGATGGGATTTCCAACTATTTGCAATTGAAAGTCAGGATGTCGGCTATTCTCCGACAAAACAAAATTTGGAGCTTTGTCATCACCATAGTTGTTGTTCCATCAACATACCCTGTATCTTTGGATTTGCATGAGGTAAAGGAGGCCAAAGATCAGAGGCTTATTTCTGGATGGGGTGAATGACCACCTTATCCCTCACTTAGCTGAGAAGAAGACAACCAAAGGGATGTGGGATGCACTGAAAAAATTGTACGAGGCGAAGCATGAAAACCGTAAGATGGCCTTGAAGGATAAGCTGCACGACCCCAAGATGGGTAAAGGGGAGAGTGTGGCTTGTTATCTTACCCCGATTGCTCAAGTGAAAGATGAGCTGGCTGCAGTTGGGGAGGTCATATTGGATTCAGAGTTGGTGAGGATAGCCTTGAAAGGCTTTACCAAGGAATGAGAAGTCTTCGTGAAGTGTGTGGTGGGTCGTGAGCTTCTTCTAGATTGGAGTAGACTGTTGGACGATTTCACTCAGGAGGAGATCTAAGAAGGATCTCAGAGCAGTGGACAAAAGACATATGGAGTTGATGAAGATGTTGCTCTTGCTGCGAAGGGCAAGGGGAAGAAGAAAGGAAATTTCGGGAGGGACTTGAGTAAAGTTAGATGTTACTGTTGTAACCAATTGGGGCACCTTGCTTCTTAGTGTCCTGCGAGAAAGAAGAAGAAGACAGAACAAGAGGGGCCTGGTACAACTGCTACATCAGCCATGGAGGACTTTTCTTCGGTTACTCTAGTATCCAGTGTCGGTAGTGGAGGATTTGGGGGTAATAATAGATGGATTGTTGACAGTGGAGCCTCATGTCACATGACAGGAATCTGGCAAGTATTCCTTATTATCACAGGGCCAGGTCCTGACTGGCCGATGGAAAGTGAAGGAGGTATGGCGCGAGCTGGAAGGGTTAGATTCTGATTCGAGTATGGAGGATTCCCGGAGCTTGATGAAGTTCTCTTTGTTCTAGGGTTGAGGGTTAACTTGCTCTCAGTCTCAACCTTGGAGTATGTTGGGTATTGTACATTGTTCAAGTGGGGACATATATTTATCTAAAGGTAGGGAGTGGACCCGGTTGAACCACAACTGATTGGTGATCGGGTGGATAGGTTGTACATGTTGCGAGGACAACCTTCATGATATGATTCAACGTCGGATGAGGAGCAGGAGGCTACTGATATTTAGGTGGGCCCAAGGATTCAGTCTTGCTTTCTGAGAGAAGAGAGGGAGTCTCTCCTGAGCATCGGCAGGAGGCTCAGCTGGTGTGATCAAACCGATGCTCAGGGCATAGTGGATTCTCCTAGGAGCTCAGGGTTCAGGGTAACTGTCAGGAGAAGATCTTTTGGTTCGAGTTTTGTGCAGGTGTTGGGGATGGTTCCAGGTTTAGAGGGAGCTCCTACTGCGAACAGTGTGACAGGACCGGATGATGGTGATGGCAGCGAGTACATCCGTCGCTAAGAGGGAGTGTTATCTTTTATAGCTCGAGAGGTACTCCACATGTTTGTCTTGTATGCGGAAGCAACCTTATATTGACACTACTAGACACTTGACTTTGTAATGGGTTTCTATAAAGTTGCAATAAAGTGTTTTTTTTTTTATGTAAGTGACTTTTTAATAAAGTGTACCGTCTAATAGTAAAGTGACTTTATTTCATAAATTGCACTTATGTTATAAAGTGAAATTGTACTTTAATGTTTTAAGTGATTTATTTTTGAGAGAATGAAATCATATCCCTTGTTCATGGAAAGGCAAGATTAGATCTTGGCCCTTGGATTTAGGGATGGGGAAGGTGAATAGACACTTGAAAGGTGAAAGGTCATTTTCGAATTATAAGTGAATGCATTGGGTAGTGTGCAAGACACACTAATGAAAAGAGGACATTGAGAGATTTTCGAGAGAGCTTTGAGGAGAGGAAAGGTCGACAAGTTGGGCTCATTTCCCAAGGGAGATTGGGCACATTTTCCAAGGTGATTTTCTATTTCCAAGTGGCTGAAATTTATTATTGTTAGGGAGGCCGTATTGTATGGATCCATACAGTCCGTTCATCAAGGTTTTCCTTGGCTTGTTGCCTAAATTTTTTAGTATTACATGGATGTGTAATTGTTGTTCTTTGTGTTTATTCCGCTGCAAAAGTGTGTAGCAATGTGTATTTCTGCTTATGACAATTTCCAAATGTGGGTTTATACATTTTAGAGTTCATAGATAACAATTATCTCTAGGTTGCTAAGTGTATGATAGAATATAGTGCATGTTGATTTTGTCATTAAATTTCTACATTTCGAATGGTGAGCTATGGAATCTCTCTCCTCTATACTGGATGGGATATATATCAAACTCACTATGCAACTTAGGGTAAAGAGGGACATTTCTTGAGTTGGTGGTACTTCTCACAAGATTTTTCCATGTGCTTGCAAAATCATTGGCCATGTGTTCTAGCCATCACATACAAGTGAACAACAATTCATTTTTTAATATAACATGAAAGGTAATTTTTTCACATTTCACAGGGTATTTGTAGACGTTGTACTTTTTTTTGTACTAGTCTAGGAAAAGCTTTGACTTTATAACATCTCCAATACACATAGGAGATATGATAACTAGACTAGAAGTTTAAATAAATAATTTGGGGCTATAAATCTATGCCTTTTTACATGAAATCACACCTCAAAATTTGTTAGGTTAAAGACTACATGGTCCTTCAAGATGGCATATATGAATGATTTCATAAACTTGATAACCATACTTTGGGACTTACAAGAATATAACGGGTTTCACGTTTCAAGTAGATAGCAACAATCAAAATTCATAGTCCCGACTACGACGAATATATAACACTCCATAGATGTTAGCCTTTTACCAATCCAAGCCATTTCTCCTGTTAACTTGTGTTGGTGCGGGATAGCCATGTTCTTCACATTGTATTTTGGCCACCATTAATAAAGCCAAAACAACATTCGGTGAACATCTCGTTCAAATTTTCTCTTCTCCCCAATCCACATTATCCACTTTCCTTTGACTTTGCTTTCATGTTGCTATTTTCTTCTTTGTTGTTTCCTTATGAAAATGGGAGGAATCATGACAAGCTTGAGGAGTCTGATATGAATATTTAGTGATAATTTATTTAAAGCTTTCAACTTCATCTGATTTTATCTAATTTTTATGATTTTTTTTCCATTTAAAATAGTGTTATCCTATAAACATTTGGCACGTATTCACACATTTTGAATTTAGTCATTTGGTTGAAAGGTGTGACATAAGGCGGGAAAAGAGGCATCCATCCACCAATTGTCTAGCTTTCGTTGTTTGGTTCTTTGGAGCAGTGAATTGTTTTTGGAAAAATTGGTCGATTGGTTAATTTTAGCCCTAAAATTTACATTGATAGGAAGTTTTACCTCCTATCACATTCCCATTTAATTTTTAGTTAGGGTGCAACATAGCCCATACCCATTCCCCTCACATTATTGTAGTATAATTTGTCTTAGCACCAATTAGTACTTTGATATAATAGATTAAGATAAAGTGGATGTTTAGCCTTACACTTGAACCCTTTTATTCCACCTTATATTCAACTAATAGATTACTTGCATAATCCTTCTATGCATTGGTCATAGTGTTATTCCCAATTTGACATTGTTTCCCTCGGAGAATAATATAATTTCTCTTTACTATTGTAGCACCAGATCACTAATGAGATTTTTCAGATGATTCTTCCATGGTATATCAACTCCTATGCATTACACCTCACATGTTATGTGTACTCTCAGAGGGTACCTCATGCATGATCTTTATTTCAGTCAATGTGCTATGCTCTCACGTGTGGGTATCTTACGTAGACATGGTGTGATGGTTTCTTACCTAGTCATGAATGGAATAAACATTGGGTTTGATCTAATAACACTTACTAACAATAATTTTTTTATGATTTTGTCAAGTTTTACCACGGGGGGACATAATTGTCCTTGAATAAATGTTGTCAAGACTTTGGTCAAGTTGTACTATTGGGGATATAGTTGGGTTAGCATACTTCATATCTTCTACCTTTCACTTTCATCTCATTCATAAAATATATTTTTCCCACTCATGTTTG
>ML781548.1:589238-644890 GCA_009831015.1 Picea engelmannii | reverse complement strand
GCAATGTGTATTTCTGCTTATGACAATTTTTGAATGTGGGTTTATACATTTCTGAGTTCATAGATGCCAATTATCTCTAGGTTGCTAAGTGTATGACAAAATATAGTGCATGCTGATTTTGTCATTAAATTTCTACATGGTATTAGAGCTTAAGCTCTGAGTTATAGTGAGCAGTGAGATTTTTGGGCAAGGTTTGAAGGGGGAAACTTGATTGTTTGTTTTCCATTGAACAATTGATAGGGAGATGGCTGTTTGCATCAGGTATGAGGACCAATTGGATGGGATTTCCAACTATTTGCAATTGAAAGTCAGGATGTCGGCTATTCTCCGACAAAACAAAATTTGGAGCTTTGTCATCACCATAGTTGTTGTTCCATCAACATACCCTGTATCTTTGGATTTGCATGAGGTAAAGGAGGCCAAAGATCAGAGGCTTATTTCTGGATGGGGTGAATGACCACCTTATCCCTCACTTAGCTGAGAAGAAGACAACCAAAGGGATGTGGGATGCACTGAAAAAATTGTACGAGGCGAAGCATGAAAACCGTAAGATGGCCTTGAAGGATAAGCTGCACGACCCCAAGATGGGTAAAGGGGAGAGTGTGGCTTGTTATCTTACCCCGATTGCTCAAGTGAAAGATGAGCTGGCTGCAGTTGGGGAGGTCATATTGGATTCAGAGTTGGTGAGGATAGCCTTGAAAGGCTTTACCAAGGAATGAGAAGTCTTCGTGAAGTGTGTGGTGGGTCGTGAGCTTCTTCTAGATTGGAGTAGACTGTTGGACGATTTCACTCAGGAGGAGATCTAAGAAGGATCTCAGAGCAGTGGACAAAAGACATATGGAGTTGATGAAGATGTTGCTCTTGCTGCGAAGGGCAAGGGGAAGAAGAAAGGAAATTTCGGGAGGGACTTGAGTAAAGTTAGATGTTACTGTTGTAACCAATTGGGGCACCTTGCTTCTTAGTGTCCTGCGAGAAAGAAGAAGAAGACAGAACAAGAGGGGCCTGGTACAACTGCTACATCAGCCATGGAGGACTTTTCTTCGGTTACTCTAGTATCCAGTGTCGGTAGTGGAGGATTTGGGGGTAATAATAGATGGATTGTTGACAGTGGAGCCTCATGTCACATGACAGGAATCTGGCAAGTATTCCTTATTATCACAGGGCCAGGTCCTGACTGGCCGATGGAAAGTGAAGGAGGTATGGCGCGAGCTGGAAGGGTTAGATTCTGATTCGAGTATGGAGGATTCCCGGAGCTTGATGAAGTTCTCTTTGTTCTAGGGTTGAGGGTTAACTTGCTCTCAGTCTCAACCTTGGAGTATGTTGGGTATTGTACATTGTTCAAGTGGGGACATATATTTATCTAAAGGTAGGGAGTGGACCCGGTTGAACCACAACTGATTGGTGATCGGGTGGATAGGTTGTACATGTTGCGAGGACAACCTTCATGATATGATTCAACGTCGGATGAGGAGCAGGAGGCTACTGATATTTAGGTGGGCCCAAGGATTCAGTCTTGCTTTCTGAGAGAAGAGAGGGAGTCTCTCCTGAGCATCGGCAGGAGGCTCAGCTGGTGTGATCAAACCGATGCTCAGGGCATAGTGGATTCTCCTAGGAGCTCAGGGTTCAGGGTAACTGTCAGGAGAAGATCTTTTGGTTCGAGTTTTGTGCAGGTGTTGGGGATGGTTCCAGGTTTAGAGGGAGCTCCTACTGCGAACAGTGTGACAGGACCGGATGATGGTGATGGCAGCGAGTACATCCGTCGCTAAGAGGGAGTGTTATCTTTTATAGCTCGAGAGGTACTCCACATGTTTGTCTTGTATGCGGAAGCAACCTTATATTGACACTACTAGACACTTGACTTTGTAATGGGTTTCTATAAAGTTGCAATAAAGTGTTTTTTTTTTTATGTAAGTGACTTTTTAATAAAGTGTACCGTCTAATAGTAAAGTGACTTTATTTCATAAATTGCACTTATGTTATAAAGTGAAATTGTACTTTAATGTTTTAAGTGATTTATTTTTGAGAGAATGAAATCATATCCCTTGTTCATGGAAAGGCAAGATTAGATCTTGGCCCTTGGATTTAGGGATGGGGAAGGTGAATAGACACTTGAAAGGTGAAAGGTCATTTTCGAATTATAAGTGAATGCATTGGGTAGTGTGCAAGACACACTAATGAAAAGAGGACATTGAGAGATTTTCGAGAGAGCTTTGAGGAGAGGAAAGGTCGACAAGTTGGGCTCATTTCCCAAGGGAGATTGGGCACATTTTCCAAGGTGATTTTCTATTTCCAAGTGGCTGAAATTTATTATTGTTAGGGAGGCCGTATTGTATGGATCCATACAGTCCGTTCATCAAGGTTTTCCTTGGCTTGTTGCCTAAATTTTTTAGTATTACATGGATGTGTAATTGTTGTTCTTTGTGTTTATTCCGCTGCAAAAGTGTGTAGCAATGTGTATTTCTGCTTATGACAATTTCCAAATGTGGGTTTATACATTTTAGAGTTCATAGATAACAATTATCTCTAGGTTGCTAAGTGTATGATAGAATATAGTGCATGTTGATTTTGTCATTAAATTTCTACATTTCGAATGGTGAGCTATGGAATCTCTCTCCTCTATACTGGATGGGATATATATCAAACTCACTATGCAACTTAGGGTAAAGAGGGACATTTCTTGAGTTGGTGGTACTTCTCACAAGATTTTTCCATGTGCTTGCAAAATCATTGGCCATGTGTTCTAGCCATCACATACAAGTGAACAACAATTCATTTTTTAATATAACATGAAAGGTAATTTTTTCACATTTCACAGGGTATTTGTAGACGTTGTACTTTTTTTTGTACTAGTCTAGGAAAAGCTTTGACTTTATAACATCTCCAATACACATAGGAGATATGATAACTAGACTAGAAGTTTAAATAAATAATTTGGGGCTATAAATCTATGCCTTTTTACATGAAATCACACCTCAAAATTTGTTAGGTTAAAGACTACATGGTCCTTCAAGATGGCATATATGAATGATTTCATAAACTTGATAACCATACTTTGGGACTTACAAGAATATAACGGGTTTCACGTTTCAAGTAGATAGCAACAATCAAAATTCATAGTCCCGACTACGACGAATATATAACACTCCATAGATGTTAGCCTTTTACCAATCCAAGCCATTTCTCCTGTTAACTTGTGTTGGTGCGGGATAGCCATGTTCTTCACATTGTATTTTGGCCACCATTAATAAAGCCAAAACAACATTCGGTGAACATCTCGTTCAAATTTTCTCTTCTCCCCAATCCACATTATCCACTTTCCTTTGACTTTGCTTTCATGTTGCTATTTTCTTCTTTGTTGTTTCCTTATGAAAATGGGAGGAATCATGACAAGCTTGAGGAGTCTGATATGAATATTTAGTGATAATTTATTTAAAGCTTTCAACTTCATCTGATTTTATCTAATTTTTATGATTTTTTTTCCATTTAAAATAGTGTTATCCTATAAACATTTGGCACGTATTCACACATTTTGAATTTAGTCATTTGGTTGAAAGGTGTGACATAAGGCGGGAAAAGAGGCATCCATCCACCAATTGTCTAGCTTTCGTTGTTTGGTTCTTTGGAGCAGTGAATTGTTTTTGGAAAAATTGGTCGATTGGTTAATTTTAGCCCTAAAATTTACATTGATAGGAAGTTTTACCTCCTATCACATTCCCATTTAATTTTTAGTTAGGGTGCAACATAGCCCATACCCATTCCCCTCACATTATTGTAGTATAATTTGTCTTAGCACCAATTAGTACTTTGATATAATAGATTAAGATAAAGTGGATGTTTAGCCTTACACTTGAACCCTTTTATTCCACCTTATATTCAACTAATAGATTACTTGCATAATCCTTCTATGCATTGGTCATAGTGTTATTCCCAATTTGACATTGTTTCCCTCGGAGAATAATATAATTTCTCTTTACTATTGTAGCACCAGATCACTAATGAGATTTTTCAGATGATTCTTCCATGGTATATCAACTCCTATGCATTACACCTCACATGTTATGTGTACTCTCAGAGGGTACCTCATGCATGATCTTTATTTCAGTCAATGTGCTATGCTCTCACGTGTGGGTATCTTACGTAGACATGGTGTGATGGTTTCTTACCTAGTCATGAATGGAATAAACATTGGGTTTGATCTAATAACACTTACTAACAATAATTTTTTTATGATTTTGTCAAGTTTTACCACGGGGGGACATAATTGTCCTTGAATAAATGTTGTCAAGACTTTGGTCAAGTTGTACTATTGGGGATATAGTTGGGTTAGCATACTTCATATCTTCTACCTTTCACTTTCATCTCATTCATAAAATATATTTTTCCCACTCATGTTTGTCTTATCAGATGTCATCCGACAAGGTCTATTTGAACAAAATGAATACCAAAGTAATCCTAAGACAAATAGAGCCAAAAAGCGCTATTGGTGAAGAGCACGATTTGAATGACTTGCATGTGTAAATAATGAAGATTCTTAGCTCTAAAAAGCTTTTTGGAGTATGGTTAAAAGACCTTTTACGCCATCACATATAACTTTGAGGCTCAATAAATGAGGTTCCACTTCCCTTTCCATAAGATATCCATCATTTTTACCCCTCTCTAACCAAGTGATCTAGGAAATACCTTTTGTTCTAAGAATTGTCACATGTAATAAGGGCAAGGTTGTCCCACCATTTTAAACTTAGGCAAATTATAAAATTAACTTATGTTGTGATGTTGTTAGAAGAGATTACTTAATGTGCATTGTCTAATGACTTGTGTTCAAACTTGTTTCACCGTTACAGGTGGACGCCCAACAATGGGATCTGTGTACTATGCCTTGGGAATTATCTTATTTCCTTGGGGTCCTTGTTCCAACAAATATATATATATATATATATATATACGCACACACACACATGTTGGGATTTGTGCCATTTTTCTTGGAATTCATGTCATTGGGTTGGGATATGTGTCACTACCTAGGGATTTGTGACTGTGCATTGAACATCATCATACATGTATCAACATCATCATTTGTACACTTGTTAGCACATGGAGCATACTTGAGCCAGCTACTTGATATTTCTAGCACGCATGTGGAGAGCACCCCTTTTGGACCTCTCCTTCACACGCATGGATGGTTTCTAGACACACGTGTAAACACTCCACATGGGCGCACTTTCTCTCCTAGAGTACATGTGTGGAGGTTTCTAGAACTTTTGGTGGGGAGCACTTCGCTTACCCCTTGCTTCTCACACTTATGGTTGTTTTAGAGGAGGTTGTTGGTTTTGCCCATGGTATGAGGAGGACGCTCTTAGTTTTGCATGGTGGTTTGAGCGTACAGATGGTTTTGACCCTCTGTTTTACGACGATGCTCATCTTAGAGTGGTTTTTACTCATTGTATTGAGGGTGCTCATACAATACTATGTCCTCATACCAACCATGGTATCCATGCCATCATCAATCTCTTCAGGAAAGGTTTGTTTGTGTCTGCATCTCAGAGAAGCTCAAATGCAGGTAATGTAAACTTGAGTAAGAATTCTACCTTGCTCAACCAATCCTCATCAGTCAACACTCTTCGCACGATGATTCCCCTCTCTGAATCTGGTTGTCCCCACTCAGCTCGAGTCACACCCCTACCACAATACTCATCACTGCACTTTTGACCTCAACAAGGCAGCGCAACATGATGAAGTTTGAGGCATATCTTGTCTCAACAACTTTGAGTAACTCCAATTGGTAGTATTCTTGATACATTACTTGAGACTGGTGGTGGTTGGTGAAGAATTTAATGATCTCCCTAGCTTGCCCTATGACCTCCTTAATCCATTCAGTTTTTGCCTAAATCTCTTCTAAAATGAGATTTCAATTATGCACAATACAAGGAGTCCAAAAAATATGATGATATCTACTCTCAACAATGAAGCCTACAACTTTGCAAACGGGTGCATTATCTGTGATAACTTGCACCACATTTGCTGGCCCTACTTGCTCAATAACATAAATTAAAATATCAACAATGGATTTGCTATCTTTTACCTCGCCAGAACAATCTTTTGCTCTTCAGAACATCGCTCTTGTTGATGATGATGCAATAACATTGACCAAAGACCCCCGCTTTGTATTAGTCCATTCATTAGAGATAATGGAAACCCCTGTGCTGTTCCATGAGCTACGAATTGGTTTGAGAATATCATAAATCAATGCCCTCTCTTTTTGGAGCAGCACTGTTGTTAGTTTTTCATAGTTTGGCCTCGTGAAAGCTTGAGGAGTCTCGTTAATTGCCTTCACCATATCCTTCCAATAGGCAAACCGAACCACATTATATGGGATGCCGCATGCAAATATGGTCCTTGCCACTCTCAACTCTGTTTCTTCTCTCTTTTGATTGTTGAACATATTTATCCATCTGCTGTGTGTAGCTGCACCTCGTCCTCCAGGGCCTTAGGATATCTCATTTTTTACCTCTAGCACACTCCTCTTCCTTGCTTCATGAACAATCCTTTGCTCATTGCCAACACGCAAGGAAGGAGGATGCTTTCTAGTGCCATGCACAACAATCTTGGCTCTATTATCCTTTATTTTTGAGCATCATGATTCTCTTTCTGGAATTTATCCATCAACTGCAGATCAAGGGTATGTGGACAACCTTCATTATCCTTCCCTTCATGCAAAATGTGAGCCTTGACTCTTGTGTAAGAGCCCTTGAAGGTCTTATCCTTCTTGCATAAATTGCACCTCCATTCCCATAACCAACACCTATAGCCTTGACCTTGCTAACATTCCTCCAAAGAGGATAGTATTCTTGCTGCCTGCTTACTTCAACAGCTACAGGGGGCAGATGTAACAACACTTTGAGGAAACAAGAAGAAAATCTGTTCACCAAACAAAACTGAAATTTGCTAATGCACACCAAGAGAACAAAAAAATCTGCGAAGCAAACATAAAATAAATCTGCTCACCAAATAGAAAAAAAATATGCTCACGAAAACCACACACAATATCCTTGTTGCTATTGTAGGAAGCTCCTCTTGCTAATGAAAGTGTGAGGAATGAGTGAAACAAGTGGTTTCTGATAGCAAAGGAAGGAGATTTAGGGTTTCTATTAGTTTCTAGAAATTTCTTTTTGAAATGAAAAAAAAGGGAGAAAATCAATTTTATTCTAATTCGAGAATTTATAAAAGACATAAAAAAATATAATTGACTGTTTGGGGGCCTCACGACCTGCTATTTTTTTCTTATTTCGCCTCTAGGAAGCTTTAGAACGGTCGAAACGCCAGTCGTACGAGTCAATATGGCCGTGAAACATCGTCGGCCGTACCATAAGACGTTTCCAAATCGGGAAACATCGTACAGTACGATCGACGACGTTTCTCGACTGTACCATACACGTACCGGCGTTTCGCTTCGTTTTGTTGGGGGGTGAAACATGGGGGCTAGCTTTTTCTGTAACTTAGGTTCTAACCCTAGCAAGAACAATTCACAAATTTTGGACAAGTAAAACAATGTGAGATGAAGAAGCACTTATGTCCCTTTCTTAGGGTTTAAAGAAACAAGAATCCTTGCAAGAAAATATCAATTTCACCATTTACATCAACAATATACCATAAAAATTGTGGAAAATTATTTTATCCAAAAAGACAAGAGCACAAAGCCCTAATTGCAGAAATATCCATTCAAAATCAACAAACCATCCACAAGAGATCCTTTCCAAGCATAGCGCATGAGAGAGAAAGACCAAGAAGGCTGATATAATGAAGATACTAGAAGATTTACCCTACAATGGTGAGGAGTTGTGATGATATAATGAAAGGTAGTGCTAGCCTCATATAGGAGGGCTAGCCTAGTGAATTTGTCCACAATAAATGTCAATATTAAATTAGAAGTGGAGTCGACCCCTCATTTATTGCTTTACAAATGCTAAAATGCAAAAATACACCATTAATGGCCACACATGTATGACGTCAAGCCCTCCTCAAACCTTAAAAGATGATGTCATCATCAAGATAGGACCAACGTCGAGGATATAGGTGCTATGTCCTGTTAGAATTTGGTAGCTCGGAGGTACTTTTGTATTGGCAATGCTCAACATGTGAAAGTGATGAGCACACTTTCTCCCTTGTGACTTTATAAAGTGATTTTATAAAGTTGGGTCTCTTAATTTTTTAATGTAGAAGTGACTTTATGATGTTATGGGTCAGTTTAGTGACTTATGTGACTTCAACGAATGATTAAGTCGTGACCGTTGATCTCTTAAGGGCAAGATCTAATCTTGACCATCAATCTCCTTGGAAGACCAAGGGTTAGGGCAATTACATTTCAAAATTGATTAAAAGCAACTCATGAGGAAGAGAGAGGGCACACTTTTGAGGAGAGAGAGGGAATGTGAAGAGGCACGATTCCCAAGATAGTTCTTTGCTTGGAGGGAAGAAAAAAACCAAAGGGATTTGGCATGCATCCCTAGGAGAGGGATTGGCACGTAGTCCAAGGAGCATTTACAACATTCAAGCAGTTTGTACAACAGTTACAGTGGAGGTCGTACAACAGTTTTTGCTAGCCGTAGAACAAGAGGATGTAGAAAAATTGAGGCTGTGAGTATACAACAAGATTGGCACGATTTTCTATGCTAGTTTGATGAGGCTTTATGTTCTGTTTCGTACTTATTCTCTTGGCACAAGTTTGTATACATTTTTGTGATTGTTTGTGGAGGTTTGCTGGTTGTTCTGGGTCATACTGGCTGTACAGTCGAGGCAATTTGCCCTAGTTAAAGTTTGGCACCATTTTTATTAAGGGATGACTTGCTGAAGTGAGAGATTTTCTGTGTTGTAATGTTGATACTATTTGTTGTGTAAACTCAGATTTTCTTTTAGTAGAATAAACAACTCTTTATCCTCAAATCTGTTCTTAAATTACTGTGTAATTTTCAAGTGATAAGGTTCAGATTTTTGTGCCAAATGAGATTTAAAGAGTTATTTTCGCTGCCATTTTATTTCATAACTTGTTGAGTAGTGTTTCTACTCATAAAGAACAATTGTGTGGCTGTTAGTGTTTTATAGGAGTCTGAAATCTATTTTAGACTAAGTGTTTATTTTGAGTTAAATACATTTTTTTTCAACATGGTATCAAAGCAAGGGCTCTGAAGTTCAGTGGGTAGCTTTGGCACTTGCGACAACAAGTGATTTGCTGGAGCATTTGCTTGAAGAAGGGAGAAGAGTTTCTTTGTCAGGTGGACAAAGATGACTTCCAACAAGTTTTGAAGATAGGTTGGAGGGGATCTTCAACTACCTGCAGTGGCAGGTTAGAATCCGTAGTGTTCTCAAGGAGAACAAATTGTGGTCGTTTGCGAACATTATCGTGCTTGAACCTGCTTTAGATCCCATATCTCTTGATGTTCATGAGGTGAAGGAAGCCAAGACTCGGAGAATCATCTTGGATGGGGTCAAAGACCACCTTATTCCACACTTGGCTGAGAAGAAGACAACCAAATAAATGTTGGATGCACTGAAAAGTTTGTATGAGGCAAAGAACGAGAACCAAAAAATGGCTTTACGGGACAAGCTCCATAGTGCTAGGATGGTCAAAGCAAAGAGTGTTGCCACCTACCTCAGTCAGGTTGCATAGGTGAAGGACAAATTGCAACTATTTGAGAAGTTATTCCTAACTTAGAGTTGGTGCGGATAGCCCTCCAAGGCTTCACCAAGGAATGGGAGTTTTTGGTGAAGTGTGTGGTGGGGAGAGAGAAGCTCCCTGACTGAAGAAGATTGTGGGATGATTTTATGCAGGAGGAGATCTAGGAGGGGTCTCAGGAAAAGGTAGTGGATGGTACAGACGACAGGGACGTTGCTCTTGTGGGAAAGAGCAATGAGAAGAAGAAGAAGGAAAGAGCAATGAGAAGGAGAAGGACATGAGCAAGGTGAGATGCTTTGCATGTCACAAGACTAGCCACTACGCTAGTCAGTCTTCGAACAAGAAGAAGCCGAAACCAAAGGTGCCAACATCAACAGAGATTACAGAGTTTGCTGAGAGATATTAGAGGGAGTTCTCTCTCATGACTGGCCCCGTGGGTAGTGGGTGCCTAGCGTTCGAGAACATTGAGTCGTGGTTTGTGGACAATGGCACTTCTTGGCATATGACACGGTTGAGGTCAGCTTTCCTGAATCTTACAGAGATAGACTCAGACTGCAAAGTGAATTGTGGAGCCGACCCACAACTTGCAGTAAAGGGGGTCAGAAGGGTGAGATTACAATTAGAGTTGGGAGGTTTTCTGGTGGTTGCTAAGGTATTGTATATTCCAGAGTTGTCTGTTAACTTGATCTGAGTGTCAGCTTTGGATGAGAGTGGATTTGGAGTTTTCTTCTGTGGAGGACATATGTTTTTATATCCCGTGGGAGCAATTGCTGACACAACAATGATGCTTGGTGTCAGGTATGAGGGCCTGTATAGGTTGTTGGGACTATTGGGTTGGGGTCCAGTGGATTTCTGGACTCAGATTCTGTGTCGGAGAGTGGGCAGGTTGCATGGGAGAGAGAGTTGATACTGGGGATTCAATCCTCTTACTGGACTCTCAGAAGAGTCAATAGGCATGAGTGGACACAGATGGATGCTTAGGAGAGTGTGCAGTCTCCTAGGAGCATGTC
Source organism: Picea engelmannii (assembly GCA_009831015.1). Lineage (NCBI taxonomy): Eukaryota > Viridiplantae > Streptophyta > Pinopsida > Pinales > Pinaceae > Picea > Picea engelmannii. The sequence continues at coordinate 634,213 of ML781548.1, read as the reverse complement.
TTCAGTTCGTGGAACAACAAAGGTAACAACAAAGCGTTCCAGTGCAGTGGGAGTAGTGGCTTTCTGTTTAGAGGGAGCATCGACTTCTAGTACAGAGGGAGCAACTATAGCAGTTGATGAGTTGGAGACAGATTCAGGTGGTGATACCAGAAATACCTCTCGTGCTAAGAGGGAGTGTTAGAATTTGGTAGCTCGGAGGTACTTTTGCATTGGCTACGCCCAACATGCGGAAGTGACCGAGACACTTTCTCCCTTTATTTTATAATACGTTTTTATGAAGTTGGGTCTTTTAATTTTTTTATATAAAAGTGACTTTATGATGTTATGGGTCAATTTAGTGACTTAAGTGACCTCAACAGAGGATTAAGTCAAGAGCGTTGAACTCATGAGGGCAAGATGTAATATTGATCATCAATCTCATTGAAAGACCATGGGTTCGAGCAGTTACATTTCAAAATTGATTAAAAGCAGCTCATGAGGAAGAGAGAGGGCACACTTTTGAGGAGAGGGGGGGAATGTGAAGAGGCACGATTCCCAAGATAGTTCTTTGCTTGCAGGGAAGAGCAACAACAAAGGGATTTGGCACGCATCCCTATGAGAGGGATTGGCATGCAGTCTAAGGAGCATTTGCAACATTCAAGCAGTTCGTACAACAACTACAGTAGAGGTCGTGCAACAGTGTTTGTTGGCTGTACAACAAGAGGAGGCACAAAAATCTAGGATGTGAGTACACAAGATTGAAACAATTTTCTATGCTAGTTTGTTGAAGTTTTCTATTCTGTTTCGTACTTATTCTGTTAGCACAAGTTTCTATACATATCTACAATTGTTTGTGGAGGTTTGCTGGTTGTTCTGGGTCGTATAGTCAAGGCAATTTTCCCTAGTTACAATCTGGCACAGTTTGTATTGAGGGATGACTTGCTGAAGTGAGAGATTTTCTGTGTTGTAATGTTGATGCTATTTGCTGTTGTATAAACCGTGATTTTCCTTGAGTAGAATAAAGAGCTTTTTATCCTCAAATCTGTTCTTAAATTCCTGTGTAATTTTCAAGGGATAATGCTCAGATTTTTGTGCCAAATGAGATTTACTGTTTGTTGTTAAAGAGTTATTTCCATTGCCATTTTATTTCAGAACTTGTCTAGTAGTGTTACTACTCATATAGAACAATTGTGTGGCTGTTAGTGCTTTATAAGAGTCTGAAATCTACTTTAGACCAAGTGTTTATTTTGAGATAACTACATTTTTTTCAACATGTCCTGGCTGGAGGGAGTTACATCTCGTCTCTGCAAGGTATCTGGTTGTTTGCTACTACAACACCCTTGGTCTAGTGGATAATTAAGCTCTGGGGTACTCTACCTAGCCTATTGGCTTCTAGCCCATTTGTGTGCCATCATATGTATGAATCACCCCAAGATATAAGCCATGTAAGTTGTAACTTAAGATATAAGCCATGTAAACAATTCACCCCAGTATCTCCTTCAAGCACCATACCAGCCCAGGACTCGATGTCAGTTGACAAGTTTAAGTATGGGAGGATCCTCATCCAACCCTACTAGGTGTGCCAACCTAGACAGGAAATAAAGAACCTAGGTAAAGGGAAGTTGGAAAGAGTGAAATTCGTTAAGAGCAAGTGTAATAGTGATATCGCTCTAGAGCTTACTTCATGGCTTATAGTGTCATTGAATCCATTTCTATGAGTGTCTTTGTAGACAGAGCGATTGCATGCTTGAGATACCCTTTCCTCGGTACTCTTTGCATTCACAACCCCTTATTTTCCTTTCCTCGATACTGTCTGCATCAACCTCTCGACCTTCAACCCCTTATTCTCATGAGAGAATGGACCATGACCCATTGCCAAAGTTTAGTGGACTATGAGAGGCTCCAGGATGGAAAGTGTTAAATATGGTGGGGAACAAAACATTACCCTTGTGAGGGCCCCCTAGTAGTACCCCTTTTCCTTGGGTGGTGAGAACACAGGACTAGGGCATAGAAGCTGACCACCAAGGTGAAGCAAGACAACTAACACAATCTTCCAAGCGAGTGATCCGTTATCCAACTTCAAGCAAACCCTCATCCACATGCCCAAGAAATCAAGCACAACAATTTGCATGAAAGGACTAGCAAACCTCATGGTGACATTAGCTTACCTTCTCCCTTACATTGGGTTGCTTGGATGTGATGATCCTTGGTTGACCTGTTTTTGTAAAGGTGAATGAGGGGGGATGTTGGGCTGCCATTTGTGGAAATGTTGATCATCATCATGGTCGAAATCATGTTCTCCGTTCCTGGTCGGGATCATGTTCTCCATTGCGGGCCACAAGACATGATCTCCAGTAGTTACCCCTAGGCATGAGGGGGTAGCAAGGTCGAATGAAGAAATCTTAGTATAGTATGATGTTTAGAGGGAAACTTGGTTGGATGTTTGCGTCGTTCACTGCGCTCTTGTCTGCAAGAGGTAGTTCGCTGTCAAGGCTCGGGGGAAGAGGTAGTTGGATTTCGGTTGTAGGACCATAAAGTTAGCTGGGTATTCTCATGAATCAAGGTCAAATGAAGAAATCTTAGCATAGTATGATGTTCAGAGGGAAACTTGGTCGAATGTTTTGGTTTATCACTATGCTCTTGTCTGGAAGAGGTAGTTCACTGTCGAGGCCTGGGGGAAGAGGTAGTTAGATTTCGGTTGCAGGACCATAAAGTTAGCTGGGTATTCCCATGAAGCTACATAAACAAATATATCTTCAACATTACCTCGGGTTTTACTGTAGACCAATCCGTTAGTTAGAGGACTGTAGGGGTTGGTCATAGACCAGGCAATTGAAGTTTTTCCATTGTTTCCTTGGTCATAACATTTATAGTGGAAATGTAAGTGTCATTGATATTAACTTTGAAGATCAAACTTCATGGGTCCATATATTTGGCCACAAATACTTTTCCTAGCATTAGATCAACTAATTTCCCTATGACATGAATGGTTTTTGCGTCTTTCCTCTTCTTGCCAGGCTTCCTCAAACAAAGTTCTCAAACAACCTTGGCATAGATAGAGACATCCTTGATGGCCCGAAACAGAGGAATCTTCACACCTACATTTTGAAGTTCCCCAAAAAAATCAAACTTTGGTTGTGTGGGGGACTTTTCTATTCATAGTTTTTTCGGGTAAGGAGAATCTAATAACAATTCTTTCTCATGAGGTTGTTTTGAAGTGGTGGTCTGGTTTTCTTGAGAGGGGTTAGTGATTTGATCATCCAATTCAATAACATTTTCCTCATAATCTTGTTCCTCGATGATGGGGGAAGTTTGATCCTGAATCACTTTCCCTGATCGTAGGTGAATATCCTTACATTCTGTGTGGGAAATGACATATGTCGGAAAAAGGGGTAGCTCAACATTGCAGGTGGGCTGCACTACTTTATTGTTGGGTTGGGTATAAGCTAGGCAAGTAATTGTGATGGCCTTAGAGGAGGTCGGCTAGGTGGTTGTTGTAACTGTTGTTGATGTTGGAGTGGGGGGATGTGAAGGAGAGGTGGATTGTTGAGGTGTAGGCTGTATCCAACCTTGTTGACAGGGTTGGTTCTGAGCTTGAGGGTGCCATTATTGCCAAGGCATGGGAGCATACTTATTTTACTGTGGGTGTTGATACGAGGTAAAGTATTGAGGTTATTGGGATGGCTCTTGTGCCATCCCTGGTGCTAGGGGTGGCCATGGCCGCTTTTGGGCAACAAAACATATTTGTTCGGTTTCCTCACTGGCTTCGTTGCAGAATGTCTTCAACTCAGGTGAGGATGGGCTATTCTTGGTAGTGTGATTTTGTTCACAAATGACACACACCTCTATACTATCCAAAGGACACTTCCATAAGGGATGCTTTTTCCGACACCTAGAACAAAAGACGGATAATGGTAGGCTTACTTCTTCTTTCCTTTTTTAGCTTGAAAATTATCCAACTGGGAGCTAGGTGAGCTAAGGATGCCAATTTAGAAGTTGTCCAACATGTTCCCTATCTTAGCCATGGTAACTCCTCTGCTAGATGACTTTGTAACCCAGGAGGCTAGGGCCTTGTGGCCTTTCCTAGATTTAGTAGTACCTCGTGAATAAAGTTTTCATAATTGACAGATATCATCATATGTCAGTTGGGAGACACCTCTAGCTCCCATAAGGTTTAATGCATCCATGCAATTACCCTTAATTCCTCTAAGAAGGATCATATGCAAAGTCTCGGGATCAAGTGCATTTTGTTTATTCCTCTGCAAATTGTATTTGAATCGTTCGACATAGTATTCTAGGCTTTTCTCCTTCCTTCACGTCATCTTAAATATTTCTTCATCGATATCCCTCACTTTACAATAGTCCTTGTATTTTTGTAAGATTTTTGTCTCATTTTATCCCAGGTCCGAACCTTCGAGCCCCATGAACCAACGAAGGGTTGCTTCTTTTAAGGTAGTTGGAAACAACTTTAGCTTATGGGCATCAAAATAATAGCCATAACTTCGACAAAGGATACAAATTCAAAGATGAAGGTATCAAGATCCCTACTAGGCAAGCCACAAAAGTTTGGTACAACAGATGGTGAGATATTTTTCATTTGAATTATGCCATCAGATTCTTGAATGGGAAATTGAATCGTGATTGGTTCTCTTTGTTTTGGTGCATCTACTTCTTCCCCCATCTTTGAAAACTTAACTCCCCAAAGGGATTTGTTTGAAGCAATTGAAGGCTCAGGTTCGTTAATGTGTTTGTCTTGGTCCTTGGGAGATTTGGAAGTGGGAGAGTTTATAGCTATACCAGTTGTAGAATCAATCTTGGGTGGTGCTACTTGTGAGGAGGGGTGAGCTCTAGAGACTCCTTGTGGGTCTCCATTTTCTTTAGGTTTTCGTGCCCAATTGGCAGTTTTGTGGGTAGTTTATGCACCATGAATGCGAGGGTTTCTAGTGCCTTGAGTCATGCATGCTATAATCATTTTAATGCACAATATCCGAGTAAAGGTGATGAGAGGGGTAGTCGACAGTTCCCTAAGGTTTCCTTTAGGTTGGTATTGTTTCTATGATAAGTCTATGACAAAAATCCTAGTTCTTTAAGTGCCTCCTCAACAACGACGCCAAAAATGACGGTGCATATATATGTCTTCCTATTGTGTGGATGTTTTCATAACGCACAATCCTTTAATCTATCAACCGAGAGTCTTGTGTGATCTTGTGAGGTCCTTAATGGAATATACACAAAAGGAGGAGTTGGCCACTACCATTCAAGCTAATCTATTTTGACAGAGAAAGTAAATGAAAACCTTTACAATCATAAATCAAAACTAAAGCATGAAAAATGGAATCAACAATATTCTTGATCCTTAGCGCAGTTGGTGGCACCTCATATGGTAAAATCATTGAGAACCAAATTGATAATCTCACTATTTAGCTCTGTTCACCAAGTGAGACCAAGAACAAAGTGATTCCGTAGCACACCAATCTCAAGAAACCAAAATAGAACATATAGCGTTCGAGAGCAAATCTAATTATAGAATCTAATCTACTTTTCACACACTGCAATTAAGAGATAATTGTAAGTTCTATTTGTTGATGTTTTGTAGCTTCAAGCAAGTATTCTCACATTAGCCTTTTGTGTCAAACATGTGAAGTAAGTTAAGGGCTCCATAAAGTAAGTTAAGGGCTTCTGAACTCACTTTAGACTCCTATAAAAGGAGAGACAATGTGAGGATCATTGTGACATTATGGAGTTGGTGAGTACTCTTGCCAAGGAGATTGGGTGAAAATTTCAGGAAAGGAAATTCTGCACTTATGGTGAATCTGGCCTAGGGTTTCTGGACATTTTGTTTTTGTTTTGTAGCCCAGGAGAAGTCATATGTGTGATGAAGAAGGGAGGAAAAGACAGCCCCACGTGTGGTACAAAATAGTTCGCATGTGTGGAAGAAATAGGCTGCATTCGCGATAGGTCTATACAATTGCAACAAGGAGAAAACAGGGCACATGTGCAAGTTTTTTTGGGCAGGCTGCAGGTCTGTACGACTCATTTCAACAGTCCGTACGACTGTCATTAACAAGCTATACTGTTGAAATATTGTAACTGCAAAGAGTATTCTATTTATTATTGATGTATTATTCATTAGATCAATCCCCTTTGTGGATTGATCATGTCGGGCATTGTAAACGACCAAATCCCCTTTTGCGGATTGGTCAAATCCTAATTGTAATATGCAAAATGAGAAGTCGGCCCCCAAAATAAATTAAAGTGGTTCTAACCACCAAGGAATAGAAGTCGGCCCTGCCAGTGAAAAGACACTTATGTTCAGCACTAGCCAGATTGTATAAATAAAGGAGGCCAGCACCTCATTCGTTCACTCACTCATTCGATTATCCAGATCGTAAGTTTGGAGCTGCAGTTGGAGAAGAAGGAAGAGAGAGGCGCATTACTTGGGAGAGGACTTTTTGTAGTGTTTGGTTTATTCTCTTGGCATTGTATTGACTATCTATATAAAGGAAGTTTTTGCTGGGTTTTCCCCCCCATGTGGGTTTCCCAGGATAAATGGTGTGTCTCTTGTGATTGTGTTTCTCTCAGTGATCCTATCTATGCTATGGTTATCTAGTAAATTGAAAAGAAACCTAATAATAGCTTAAACTCTAACATGGTATCAGAGCTAAGTTGAAGAGAGCATCTTTCAGAAGAAAAGGAAAAACGTCATTGTTGTCGTACAAGAAAATTAGGGCTTTTCACTAGTACCAGAAAACCAGAAGTACCAGAAAACCAATCTAGAAAATCGCTGGTCAAGTTTGAAGGGGCAAAAGTTGGATTTTCTGAAATCTAACCACACCAGGCTACTCGCCTTAGCCAAGTGCACCTCCTGGTAAGTTCAAAATTCAATTCTGAGCATTTTCATTTTTTGGTCATTTTCCCAGCTCCAGGGAAAAGATGTTTGCAAGCACTAAGCTTGTTGACAAGCTAGAAGGTGTGGAAAACTTTCGTGCCTGGAAGTATAGGATTGGACTCATTCTTGAAGAGAATGACCTAACAAGATTCATTAAAGAAGATGTACCAAAACCCGTCGATGCTGCAGCTAAAGCAAACCAGCAAAAGGACACAATTAGGGCCAAAAGAATCATTGCAGATTCTATGAAAGATTACTTGATTCCTCAAGTCTCTTCAAAGAAGACTCCAAAAGAAATGTTTGATGCCCTAACCAGATTATATGAAGGAAAGAAGATAAATTGGAAGATGAATCTAAGAACTCAACTCAAGAATACAAGGATGCAGAAAGGAGAAACGATCTAGGAATATTTCTCCAGAATATCACAATTCAAAGAACAACTGGAAGCAATTGAAGATACTATAGACCTAGGTTGCACGAAACGAGGAAACGTTTCCAAGTTTTTGAAACCAGGACGGTACGAAACAGGCCCCCCAAAAATGGAAACGTTCGGGGAAATGCTGTATATAAAAAAATTAAAAAAAACATATATGTATATATAGTTTTTTTTAAAATAAGACATTATTTTGCAAGAAAAAAATAATGATGCAAAAAAAATGTAATAATGATGCAAGAAAAACAAAGAAAATGCAAAAAGAAATATATTTCACTGTTTGGGGGCCCCATGGCCCCCTTTTTTTTTCTTATTTCACCTCAAAGACGCCCAAAACGTCGACCATACGGGTCACTACGACTAGGGTACCGTACGACGTTTCCAAATCGGGAAACGTCGTACTGTACGTCTGACAACGTTTCCTGGTCGTACCGGTTTCGGGCAGGAAACCGGGGTGGGCGTTTCCTGCAACTTAGCTATAGACGAAGACAAACTCATAATGACGACCATGATGATGATGTGTGTGGCCCAATACCATCATCCTCCATTAGTGGGTATGTATACTATGTATCTTTTATTGATGACTATTCTCGTAAAACCTCGGTTTACTTTTTGAAATCAAAAGATGAAGTGTTCAGTAAATTCAAGGAATTCAAATTCTTGATAGAGAATCTGTCTGAAAGAAAGATTAAGATACTCAGATTAGATAATGGAGGAGAATGCACCTCAAAAGAGTTTGAAAACTTTTGCAAAGATGTCGGGATCAAGAGGGAGTTCACCACTCCTTACAATCCTCAACAAAATGGTGTAGCAGAAAGAAAGAATAGAACTATAATGGAAGCAGTGAAGACCATGATCCATGATCAAGATCTTCCAATGTGCTTATGGGCAGAAGCAACAAAAACAATAGTATATTTACAAAACAGATTGTCCCATAATGCACTCGGGTTCAAGACCACTGAAGAGATGTTCTTCGGAAAGAAGCCAGAAGTAAGTCATCTCAAAATATTTGACTGCCTAGTATTTGTACATATTCCAAAAGAGAAGAGAACCAAGCTGGACCCTTTAGGAAAGAAGGGAATATTTGTCGGATACTGTGAGGTCTCCAAGGCCTTTAGTGTTTATATACCAGGTTACCATCATATTGAAATCAATAGGGATGTAACCTTTGATGAAGACACAACACTTGAAGAAGTATATGAAGAAGAACTTGTAGCTCCCAGAGTTGCAGAACCAGTGAGGGAAGTCATAGCTTCCCTCCGATGAGGAGATTCTAGAAGATCATCACATAGTAGAATCTCAAGAACCTCCCCAGATGACGATCTCCCACAAGAGAAAGCTAGCCTGGGCAAGGGAACTTATTCAAGATGGAGAGAAGTACGGTGTTCCTGAAGGAACCATGAGACAAGTGAAGAAGCCTAAGCCATTCTCCAATTATATGGCTTTGATGTGTGATCTTTTAGAGAAGGAGCCTACCTGCTTTGAAGAAGCCATTTAGATGAAAGAATGGGCAGATGCCATGACAAAAGAATACCAATCCATCATAAAGAATTATGTATGGGAAATAGTGCTCAGATCAAAGAGCAAGGATGTGGTATCTTCCAAATGGCTTTTCAAAATAAAACATGCTCCTGATGGAAGTGTTGAGAAATACAAAGCAAGGTTCGTTGCTCGTGGCTTTTCTCAAAAGGAAGGCATTGACTATGAAGAGACATTTGCTCCTGTAGCCAAATAGACTTCGATCAGAACCATCATTGCCCTTGCAGCTAAGATTAAGTGGAAGTTACACCAGATGGATGTGAAAACATCTTTCTTGAATGGTGTCATTGAAGAAGAAGTGTATATAGAACAACCTCAAGGATTTGAAGTTGAAGACATGACGACTCATGTGTGCAAGTTGAAGAAGGCTCTGTACGGATTGAAGCAAGCTCCTAGAGCTTGGTATGGAAGGATTGTCAGTTTTCTGACGAGCTTGGGCTTTACCAAGAGTAAAGTTGATTCTAACCTTTACTTCAAGGTTATGAATGATGAGCCTGTTATATTGCTGCTGTATGTGGATGACTTATTCTTAACTAGAGAAGAAAAGCTCATCACTGAATGTAAGAAGATCGGTGCAGAATTTGAGATGAAAGACCGTGGCCTAATGCTCTATTTCTTAGGTCTTGAGGCCTCTATTTCATGTAAAGTTTGAGCACTTCCAAGATAAGCTTGGTGTAGTCCGAAAGGACCTCCCTCGAAAGGGGGAGTAGTGTTGTGCTGCCAGCCTTGTGCTGTGATGCCAACTTCATGCTGATGATGTGCCAACCTTGTGCTGTGATGATGTGCCAGCCTCGTGCTATGATGATGTGCCAGCCTCGTGCTGTGATGATGTGTCAGCCTCGTGCTGTGATGATGTGTTGCAAGCCTGGTGCTGTGATGCCAACTTCGTGCTGATGATGTTGTGTTGCCAGTCTCGTACTGTGATGCTAACTTCGTGCTCATGATATTGTGTAGGTAGCTTCGTGTTGTGATGCCAGCTTCGTGCTCATGATATTGTGTAGGTAGCTTCGTGTTGAAGACACTCAATCTAGTGCTAATGTTGATGATGCTCTAACCTTTATGCTGTGTTCTTGATGATATTGATGATGAGAAAAACTTTTGATGATTTATAGATACCCTAGTCAGTGTTCCAGATGTTGTTGATGATGTTGCTCTCTCTCTCGCTTGATGCTGTTGTAGAATATCCATCTTGTTAAGGGGGAGTGTTGAAATATTGTAACTGCAAAGAGTACTCTATTTATTATTGATGTATTATTTATTAGATCAATCCCCTTTTGTGGATTGATCATGTCAGACATTGTAAATGACCAAATCCCATTTTGCGGATTGGTCAAACCCTAATTGTAATATGCAAAATGATTAGGCGCCCCCTAGAATAAATTAAAGTGGTTCTAACCACCTAGGAAGAGAAGTCGGCCCTGCCAGTGAAAAGACACTTCCGTTCAGCGCCTGCCAGATTGGATAAATAAAGGAGGCCAACGCCTCATTTGTTCACTCACTCCTTCGATCATCCATAGTGCAAGTTTGGAGTTGCAGTTGGAGAAGAAGGAAGAGAGAGAGGCGCATTACTTGGGAGAGGACTTTCTATAGAGTTTGGTTTATTCTCTTGGCATTGTATTGGCTATCTATATAAAGGAATTTTTTGCTTGGTTTTCTTCCCCATGAGGGTTTCCCAGGATAAATGATGTGTCTCTAGTGATTGTGTTTCTTTCAGTGATCCTATCTATGCTATGGTTATCTAGTAAATTGAAAATAAACCTAATAATAGCTTAAACTCTAATACATACAACATGCTGCAAAACATATTTGAAATTGAGAAATTTTCTGGAAAGTTGTTGAATTTGTAAATTTGCAAGAAGATTGCTTTTGTCCTTCGTTTTGTTGGTTTTGTGAGAGGGCTTGTTTTGCCGTTTGAAATTCAGGATTTGAAAAGTTTACAAAATAAAAATTTGTGTCTCTGGTGCATTGATGGTTGCTCTCTGATCTTTATGTTTCTGCTGTAATTTTCTGTCATAATTTCAGTGTAAAATTATTCAGTGATAACAGCCTCAGGGTTAACTGTTCGAAGTCACTTGGAAGTGATTTTCAGATCTGAAATTAGATGCTTGAAAATTGACATGGTATCATACTGGAGGCTTCTGAGAGAGAGAATAATCTCTTGAGACACATGTGTAGTTGCAGATTTGTGACAACAGATTTATTATTGCAACAACAGATTTTGTTATCTTGATTGAACACCATGGGGACTTGGTTGGTGGATAGTGGAGCTTTTTGTCATATGACAGGGTCGCGGTAGTCACTCACTAGTTTGTGAGACAAGAACTTAGGATTGCAGGTGGAGCTTGGTGATAATACCAAGTATGCAGTCAAGGTAGTTGGGACAACTTCTTTTTAGCGAGAGTCTGGATAGCGTTCGAGGATGAGTGATGCGTCGTATGTACCGGGATTGAAGAAGAACCTACTTTCTATCTCTGACATGGAGGGTGGAGGGTGTCCAGTGGCATTCATAGATGGACAAGTTCTTTCTTGGCTGAAAGGATCGAGCCTGGACTCAACAAAGGTCATTGGTGCTCGTGATGGTAGTCTTTATACACTGACTGGTCAGCTAGCCCAGGCCTTGGTACATGACAGTGATAGTCTATGTGAGCTTTTGGCACAGAGATTGGGACACTTGCATTACAGGGCTCTGCCAATAGTGAGGAGGATGGTTATAGGTCTTCCAGAGTTTGGAGTAGAGCACATGGTATATGTAGGGGTTGTGCAATTGGCAAGAATGCCAAGGATGCTTTTTCATGCAATGATAGTAGGTCCAAGGAGATCTTGGATCTAGTACATTCAAATGTATGTGGACCGATGTCAGTTCCATCTTTGAGTGGTTTCTTGTATTATGTGACCTTCATTGATGATTATTCCAGGAGGAGATGGATCTTCTTCATGAAGAGCAAGGATGAGGTCTTCAATCGATTTAGGGAAATTAGGGCTCTGGTGGAGAATGAAACAAGGAAGAAAATAAATGTCTTGAGGTTAGATAATGGGGGTGAGTATACCTCCAACGAGTTCAAGGATTTCTGCCAGGAGGCACGGATTAAGATGGCGCTGATAGTGTCTTTCAACTCACAGCTTCAGTCACACGTTTGAGGAGGAAGGGAGGAAAAGACGACTGCACATCTGGTACGAAACAAGCTGCACGTGTGGGAGAAATAGGCCACATGCATGAAAGAAACAAGCCACATGTGACAGGTAGGTACAATTGCAACAAGGTAAAAACAAGTTGCATGTGCGAGTTTTTTGGGCAAGATGCAGGTCCGTGCGATTGAGGTCAACAATCTAGACAAGTGATGTTAGCAAACCGTACAACAACATGTGAGCTGATAGTGCCTTTCAACTCATAACAAAAGTCACACGTGTGAGGAGGAAGGGAGGAAAATAAAACTGCACATATGGTATAGAACAAGCCGCACGTGTGGGAGAAATAGGCCACGTGCGTGGAAGAAACAAGCCACGTGTGACAGGTCCGTACAACTGCAACAAGGAGAAAAGAAGCTGCACGTGCGGGTTTTTCTTGGCAAGATGCAGGTCCGTACGACCGAGGTCAGCAATCCAAACAAGTGATGTTAGCAGACAATACAACATGGTGCGAGCAGATTTGTAAGTTGGGAAATTTTGCGGAAATTTTTTGAATTTGTAAATTTGCAAGGACTGTTTTTGTCCTCAGTTTTGTTGGTTTTGTGAGAGGGTTGGTTTTGCCCTTAGAAATTTATAATTTGAAATATTTAGATTTTTTTTTTTGTGTCTACTGTCCATGGATGGTTGCTCCTTGAGCTTTATGTTTCCGCTGTAATTTTGCATCATAATGTTTGTGTAAAATTATTCAGTGATAACTACCCTAGGGTTTACTATTTGAAGTCACTTGGAAGTAATTTTCAGATCTAAAATTATATGTCTAAAAATTGACACTATTCTAATACTAGAACATAAATCTTCAATAAAAGAACCAACAACATCCTCAATCTTTCACTCAACTAATGGCACTTCATATGTTACAGTCACTGAAAACCATAACCATAACTCAACATTTCGCTCTGCATACTAAGTACTAGTTGAGAACATAGTGATCTTGTAAAACCCTAATTCTCTATAGCATACTAGTTCTGTAGCATAATACACATGTAACTAAAATGAATAAGAGAACTAGAATAACACACAATAAACTGAAAGCATATATAACAAGATGTTAGAATTTAAGGGGAAAACAAAAACAATAATATTCTTTTCAATTTACTCACTACTGTAGATATAGATCAACAAGCAAAACAAAATTTCTTAAGTAGATTAAACACAAAAACAATACAATAGATAGGAGCATGTAGGAAACAATTCTAGGCTAGATCTAAACATGAACTAAACTGATCATAAGCAATAAAAATTCTGAACATTAACATAATCAGATTTGATAATAAGCAAACCGGTAACTGAACATTACCACAAGAACAAATTTACCTAACATGCTTAGTTGTTGTCCTCTTTTGATATGCTTAGAAAAAGTTGTTAAAGGTCATGAATCAAAACCCTCAAGGGTTTGATCTCATCAAGATCTAAGTGGACACTGTGCCAATAAGAACTCAAGGATAATCAACATAAGTAGGGTTGATACAAAAACCCCAAAGACAACATTATAGGATCAAACAAAAGCTGTCCAATATGAACTGTAGTGCTACAACAACTTAGGGCTACAACAACAGGATCTGGTAGATAGAGGTAGTATGCAGGAGACACCAGGGGCGGCAAGAAATGACACTAGCAACAACATGAAGGGGAGCCAAGGGCTGCCTAGGAGGCAACGACAACCTTAAAATAACTAGCGACAACTTGAAGAGGAACCAAGAGGAGGCCGCGACACGTTAACCAGCGAGAGGAAGGTCTACTCCACCTTAAAACATCAAGAGGGAAGGTCACAACACCATAACCCAGCAAGACGGAACTAAGACACCAACAATAAAGCTCCCAACCAGCAAGCAAGAGATACCTAAGGAGGCCGCACCTCAAATTAGTAAGGGAGGAAGCTCCAAGGGGGCCACACCCACAAGAACAAACTGTTAGATTTTAGGGAAAAGAAAAAGAGTAATCCTTTTTATTTGTGCACTAATATAAAAGTAGGTCAACACTTAAAATAATAACTGAAGTAGATTAAACATAGACAGTGAGATCTGAACTTCTAAAAATAAATCTGAACATAAAGCAAAATTTCTGAATGTAAATTAAGTGCAGATTTCAAATAAAAATAATTTTGAACTTACCTTTAGCCAATAAAAAATGTACTCGACATATAGATGCTGTCCTCTTTTATATGCTCAGAAATTAGCTTAAAGATCATGAATCAAAACTCAAGGGTTTTGATCTCTACCATGATATTGGGTAGATTGTTTTGCCAAGGAGGACTCTAGAACATATACAAAGCTGATGCAAACACCAAAAACAACTTATCCAAACACTTTCCAAACTGAACTGTAGTTTGCTACAACTATAAACCGTTCAAGGCATGAAAGACACCAACAACAAGGACATCAAAGGGAAAGCACCAACAATCAAGGATGGGGAGCCAAAGGCTGCCTAGGAGGCATTGGCACCCTCAACACACACAACGACAACAAGTAGAAGGGCAATGGAGGTCGTTGCACCCTCAACACACTCAACAATAGCACATGATGAGGCCAAAAGAAGGCCGCGACACCCACAACTTCAAGAGGGAGGTCCTCGGCTCTAATATACAGTCAAGGAGAGGTCCGCAACACACATATGCAGCCAAAGGGGAGGTCCGTAGCACTTCTAGACCATCAAACAAAACCAGACTGAAACTCCCAACCAACAGAAGGACAATGTACAAGCAATACCTCAAAGTTGTAAGAGAAAGACCACTAAGGGAGCTGTACCAAGACCAAATAATTCAATCTGAGGTAGTCGCAACAAAAAATCAAACTAGGAATGATATGAGAAGAGAGTGTGTGTCAGTGAATACAAGAATGAGAGAGGGAGGGTTCCTTTTATAGTTATGGAGGAAGGTTAGTGATATAAATAAAACAATTAATAAATGACATTTTAATTAATAAAGATATTAATTTAAAGTCAAATAAGTCAAAATGGCTTATAAAAACCCAATACTAAATTAAACATGAGGGGAAACAAGGTCAAGCAAGGGGGAACTAAAAGACAAGGTCAAGGGGTCCTCATTAATGGAAAAACATGTCCACATAAGTCTCATGATGGCTTATAAACTTTTATCATCACTGCATAAGAGGAAACATCAATAAATGTGGTCATGTCCATCTTCATAGCTACTCCTAGGTCTCATGGACCATCCCGGGAGAGAGGAAGAAGATCACTCATCATCACATCTTGGTACTCAACCAAGATCCACCTGGTCCCAGACCAGGTTACCTTAGAACACATATGGGGGCCCTAAAACACATCATTATCCACTAAGGTACAAGACCAAGGATTCCCTGGAACACATCCAGGGGCCCTAGAACACATCTCGGGACTTACATTAGCAACCACCAATGAACACATCCAAGGATCAATCCAAGCACTGTGCACAGATTACCTGGATCACATCCAGGGGCCCTAGAACACGTCTAGGGACTTACTGCTTGGTCCTAGATCCAAAACCCCAACAATATACTAGGGGCCCTCACTAGGGTTTCTTGCCATGGCTCTAACTGCTTTGTCCCAAACCAAGAAACCTAGGAGTGCATTGAGGGCCCTAGATCTCAGCTAGGGTCTTATGCAATCCTCTCGGAGAATGGCTCTTGCAGCTGGACTAATTTCAACACAAACTGAACAAGATAGCCACAGAAAAAATTAGACCATGAGAAGAGAGTGAGGATGGATGAGTGAAAGAATGAGTGAGGGAGAGGTTCCTTTTATAGTTTCGGATGGGGTTAGGGTTAGGTTTAATTAAAAACCTAATAATTAAAATAAATAATATTAATATTTTTAATTAATAAAAATATTAATTAGAAAGTCAAAAAAGTCAAAGTGTGTTGGACAACTGAGAGGGGGGGTGAATCAGTTGTTACTGTGCTTAAACAATAATGCTTATTTTAAATTCTTTTTAGAGGACTTAATGACAATCACAATAATGCAGGGAAGTAAGCAATAGAACATTCAACATCATTGTCACATATGAAATATACAGAGACAGATATTTCCTGAGGAAACCCATAAAAAACCTCTTTTTCTTTATATGATAAGTAATCTTTACATTCTGTACATTATCATACATATAAGCTCCAACTCATTGTGAGACTACAACCTCTGTATTGCAAGTTGCAACTTGCTGAGAGCACCAACTCTTTGTTTTCTCTAGCACCTACTAGAAGGAAGCACCAAATCCCTGGTTTCTCTAGCACCCACTAGAAGGAAGCACCAACTCCCTAAATGTTCCAGCTCCAACTGGATGGAAGCACCAACTTCCAGTCACACAGGCACCAACCTGTACAACAGAGAACAACAGTTCTCCTTTGCGCCACCCTGGTTTCTCTAGCTGCAACCAGATGGAAGCTACAACTGTCTGTGTTCAAGCACCCACTTGAACCTTCGAGGACCATTGTCCTCCCTAACGCCTCCCAACCACCCTGAAATATAAAGTTTGCTATATATAAATTTATCACAGTGATACAATATTTATCATTGGCTTACCAGGCTTATCACTGTTCTGCTATGCTGCTCTGTTCTTCTGTATCAGTGTCTCTCTGTCTGCATCTTCTTGCGATTTTTGATCTTTTGTTTTTCTCTACAAGAGCACCTCAACCTTCCTTTAGTGTCTCACTGTCTTGCTGCACACATGCCTTGTGCTTTCTGTGCTTCTGCCTTTTCTGCTCTTTGCACCATGTGCATTTGATGCACCATTCCTCTTCTTTGTATTTCAGCTGCTGCACACTCCTTCTTCTACACTCCTGAATCCCCCTCAACATCAACAACCATCTCTTCTTTGTTCAACATACTTATAGTCTTTGTGCACCTTGTGCATGCTCTCTCGCCATGCTTCTGCATGCTCTCCCCATGTCGAGTGCTCTGCCTGATCATCATTGCAACTCTTCAGCTTCTCTGGCAGTTAAACCCATGCGTCCATCATCACTGGGTGTTATGCCAAGATTCCTTCGCCTCTCCAGCAGTCGAGACTCTTCATCTTCTCTGTTACAGTTGAGCTCAACCTCTCTGTTGCAGTTAGAGGCTTCAACGCTCTTCCATTTGTCAGTTGCCTCTATGACCAGTCTTCATTCCACCGACAGATTCCTTGAGACTCTTTAGCTCCTCTGGCACTTACATAGAAGTATCTTTGAGTCCTTTGGCAGAAACCATCAGTGGTTTCTAGCAGTTACAGTGCGAACCTTGAAATGGAGCCTAGCTATGCTAGCTCCTTCCACTTACGTGACCACCGGCGGTGACCACTATCTACATCGACATTTCAACATTTCGGCTTTTCTGTGGTAAAGAGTTATCTTGATGCTCCATGTCGCGATCCCCGAAACTTCGAAAAAGGAGCTTAGTTGGACTAGCTTTGATCATTTCGGCATTTCGCATGTCGCGAACTCTTGTTGCAAGTCACTCTGACTCTTCCAACTCCCGATCCCTGAAACTCCTAAAAGGGAGCTTATCTCTTCGAGCTCTTCTCTACAGCTCTTCGATGATGTGACCACCGGCGGTGACCAGGTCTTATTCAAAACTGTATTTTGCAATTTCACGTTTCGACACTTTGGGACTCCTGTGATGAAGAGTCTCGGGTCTTGACTCCTCCATCTCTCGGTATCTGAAACTCCGAAATGGAGTCAGATCAACGGTTCGGTATTTCGTCGTTCGCATTTTGGCGATTGGGTATTTCGGCACTCCTGTGGTGAAGTGTTTTGACACTTCAACTCTCAGTATCCGGAGCTCCGAAATGGAGTCGGATCAACGATCCGGTATTTCGTCGTTTCGCATTTTGGCGATTCTGCATTTCGGCACTCCTGTGGTGAAGTGTTTTGACACTTCAACTCCTGGTATCCGGAACTCCGAAATGGAGTTAGATCAACGGTTTGGTATTTCGTCGTTTCAGCATTTCGACACTCTTGTGGTGAAGTGTTTCGACACGTCATTTCTCGTTATCCGGAACTCCGAAATGGAGTTACTTCCCATTCTACGAAAACTCTTTGTTTGTGTGCCTATTTCGGGATTTCGGCATTTCGCATTTCGCGACTTCGGGACTCCTGTGTTGAAGAGTCTCGACTCTTGACTTCTCAATCTCCCGGTATCCAAAACTCCGGTTGATGTGCCTGTTTCGGGATTTCAGGGTTTCGGATTTCGCAAGTCCGGGACTCCTGTGTTGAAGAG
The DNA here is from genome assembly GCA_009831015.1 of Picea engelmannii. Lineage (NCBI taxonomy): Eukaryota > Viridiplantae > Streptophyta > Pinopsida > Pinales > Pinaceae > Picea > Picea engelmannii. Next base: position 616,004 of record ML781548.1, on the reverse strand, counting down.
TCTCGACTCTTGACTTCTCAATCTCCCGGTATTCGAAACTCCGAGATGGAGTTTACGCTTCTGATCTTTCCATGCCATTATCCCTGCGCTGCTGATCTTCCTTGCCTGCCTATTTGCCATCAAATGAACAAGCACACTTTTGCACTGGGTGCGACTCTGCGCTAATCCTTCTGAGCTTACGCTGTCCCTGTTTCGCCATCGCTGCATACTCTGATCTTGCCATCAATGACAAACACACCTGCTTGTAAACATGCCCAACAAAGTGAACAAAGATTCAAGAAGGGGAGGCTACAAGACAAAGTCAAAGGGGTCTTCTTTAATGGCAAACTGTCCACATAAGCCTTATGATAACTTATAAAGCTTTTATCATCCCTGCATAAGAGGAAAAATCAATGATGTGGTCATGTCCATCTTCTAGCTGCTCCTAGGTATCATGGACCATCTCGAGAGAGAAGAAGAAGATCACACATCATCACATCTTGGTACTCAACCAAGAACCACCTGGTCCCATATTAGGATACCCCAGAACACATCTGGGGTCTTTATCCACCAAGTTACAAGACCAAGGATTAACCCAAGCGTTTAAGCAAGGTTCCCTGGAAAACATCCAGGGGCCCTAGAACACATCTAGGGACTTATATCATCAACCACCAAGGAACACATCCAAGGATCAATCCAAGCATCGAGCAAGGATTCCTTGGAACACATCTAGGGGCCTTAGAACACATCTAGGGACTTATTGTCAAGAACCCCAAGAATATATTGGGGGTGCTCACTAGGGTCTTTTGCCATGGCTCTAACTGCTTGGTCCCAAACCAAGAACCCCAAGAGTGTATTGGGGGCCCTAGATCTCAGCTAGTGTCTTATGCCATCCTCCTGGAAAATGGCTCTTGAAGCTGCACTAATTTCTACATTAGAGAAAGAACCAAAGACTAGCTTGCTAAAGATAGATACTAATATACAGAGGAAGTATAGCACAATGCCTTACCTCGAGGGAGCCACCTCAAGGCTTGGCCTGTACTCTGTCTTCACAAAATCACCAGAGCAGTATTATATGAAAACCCCACATATAAAATCCAAACTATTTAATAAGTTTAGGGTTACAGAGCAATATCGTCAACATAAACTTTAAATTTTCTAGCTATCGTCCTCCTTAAGACAATCACACATATATGCTTGGTCTTCGATGATTGTTCTCTAGAAATGGAGTGGTAGGCCCCTCAAAATATGATAGAAATTCAAACAAACACAATTTGAAAAATGATCACAATCCTTTGGTTGGCTTCTGTGGCACAATTGCTTTCAATAGTTATCCATTGGTGCGACCCTCAGCCATCTGAATCACCTAATCTACTCTGCACCTCTTGGTAGGTCTAGTTGGAAGTTGTGGGCTGCGGGTTCCTCCACAGTTAAGCATTTATGTGGAGTCAAGCCTCTAACATGCTGATGTTTAACTCCTAATAGCTCCAATGAGGTTCTCGCAGGCATGTTTGATTTCGAATCCTTCGTCATAATAGAGCCTTTTTGTGATGGGATTTGAACTCTTGGTTTTAATATATCTTCTTAAAATACCCTTGAAATAAGAGAAGCACTTGCTCCCATTCAATGGTTGATTCCTTGTGGACTGTGACTGGGCTTTGACTTATGCTGACTTGGAAGTAATGAACAATCTCATAATAATTCGGGTCAGCAAGGTCCTTCCAATAAAGACATAGGTGGACATAAATGTATATATCTATGCAATAATTCAAACAATCTTAAACCCACTTTAATTCTAACTATAAAAAGAATATAAGAGAATAAAATGGCAAATATATATACCTTGAGGCTTGAGCAAAATCAGAATGAGGTAAGGGAATGAGTCTTAAACACTATGAAAGAGGCAAAATGAATATATGTTATAGGCCAAAAAGAAAGTGTTTTTGTAGCAAAAGATGTCTAAATAGCAGTCCATTAGTATGTGCGTGGGGTTAATTGGGACACACCCTACCGTACACTCCAATTTATTGGATCCGCAAGGGGTAGGTGTAGCATCCACGGATCTGAACCGGATCTGGATTCGTGTGGATCCACGTTGGATTCGCCAACGAAAATAATGGGAAACACTTCCCGTGGATTAGAAGTGTTTCATCCAGCATGCAGGTGGATCCTGCGGTTTTGGAGGTGGAATCATGTCTGTTTGGTTCTAGTAATCTGTGCTATCATGGCTATTCGCTATTCCCAGGTCGACACAGGTTCATAAGCAAGTGATATAGTTCATAAAGTTACATAAGCCCTATGTTATAATTGGGTTATGTATTAGATAATATAATTAAATTATTTATTTTATATTGTAATTAAATTATATATTGTTAATCCAAGTACCAGGTTTCAGATGTGGATTTGTATCTGGATCCACCAGTGTTTTGAAAAGCTAGGATATTATTATATATTATTAATAGAGTTATATATATATATATATATATATAAGTTATATATTATTAATTATATATGATATAAGTTGTCCCCGAGGTGTAGGACAGGCTGTGATGGAGTGTGCTGTTAAGGCACTCCGTGATGTTAAGTCACCGGTTTGAAACCTGCGGGGACAAAAAATCCAGCCATGTTAAGGGTTGGTGTGGCTCAGGCCGGGTGCGATCCTCGAGTGATTTTGATGTCTTAGATGCCCCTGAATCGTGGTTTCTTACCCACAGGCTAGTCCCGCAGGTCACGGACAAACTAGCAAACAAATAATATATATATATATATATGATATATATGATATAAGTTTATAATAAAGTTACATATAATAGTTTAGAAGTATCTTATGTCTCACAGGTGTTGATTCTAATGTAGAGGAAATAGTCCATCGATGAAGTCTTGAAGTGAGTGCAATGTGATTCTAAGTGACGGGTTTCAGATTTGATGCTGGACTTAAAGGTCTCTTACATCACAGGTGTTGATTCTAGTGTCGTGGAAACTTTGCATCAATGAAGTGTAGAAATGACTGCAATTTGTAAATGCTGGTTGGTATCATAATATGACGTGTAAAGAAACATCAGCATGCAATGTTTAAGAACAATATCTCACTGCCTTTAATATCTCGGTAGCCGTTGGCCTGTTCTTTTGAACTGTTTCATGTCCCCATTGCTTCAGAGTCGGGTAATATAGCTATAATTTTTAGTAGCCTATTCTTTAATATAGGCTTCTTTCTAATTAATAGATCACTGACTGGTTGGTTGGGGTGTGGTCTAGTGTTAGGCCGACTTTTAACCTAGTTTTATTCTAAGCACTGTGCCTATGAGTCCCTGAAGTGACATTGCCCGGGAGTTTTGTGTTGTCTGCTAAAAATTTGGTCGTTCTTGTAAAAAAAATCAAGAGATCACCCACTGCACCTGGGAGTAGGATACAGTTCCATTAGTGAGAGCATTTGCACTATGTCATTATTTTTAAGATACACCGATATTTTTAGTAATGATGATAGTAATAGAGCTTGAATGAAATATTATCAATGTTTTACAAAGTTTCCTGGATAGGGGGAGGTAGGAACGAGAAAACAGGGGACATGTGGAGACACCCACAAAATTTTATGGAGCATCATAGGGGACGTCAATGCCCCCTGGGATAGGAGACCCCATCTCTAAAATCATAAAAAAAAAGATATTGAAACATAAATAGTATATCTAAATGTATTTCATAATGAAATTTTTTTATAAACTATGGGAACTTAGGTTAGCATTTTAGGTTTTAGGGTTTTCTTTTTTGTTTGCTTAATTTTTTTTTTTAACTCAAATTTGAGGGGGAGTGGCTAGGGGTTCCCCAGACATGTGAAACGTCCCTCTTTTCGTGTGAAACATTTTGTATCGTGTTTACAAAGTTTCACCTTTTGGGGACACTGGAAAATGTTTTGCATGGAGTTCCGCTGTCCCATGTCTCTGGATACTGCATCCCTGTGTAACACTGAATATTATCATCCTGTGCATTGTTAATGTTAGTCTTCTTTTTCAGGCTGAGAGCTAACACAGCTTTAGTTATCAAATTCTGTTTCTGTCAAAGTCCTCTTAAGATTTAAGTAACTAATAAGAAGCTGATGTTTAAAATTTTTATGATGGTCAGTGGGTGGCAAATACGTTGCATGGATTCTGGTAATACACATAGTGTATGTGGTGCTGATGATTCAGTTATTGGCTTTGGCACAGCTCAATATGGAGAACTTGGATTTGGTCCGTCAGGTCCAAAGTATGAATTCTGATTACTTCATTGCATCTCTTTTTACTTCTTGATTAGCACCTCATGCTTGAATGCTTCATGCAGGATGTAAGCATTTACTATGTTCCATTTTTTTGTAGTTTTGTGAATTTTATCTGATTGTTCTGTTTCTCAAAATGTGTTTCTCACTTTTGATATATATTATTTGAAAACTGTAGCCTTTCAACATTATGATTTTTTGTGACTTCGAATAATCCAGGTCATCAGCAAATCCGAAGAAGATTGATATTCTTGAAGGAATGCATGCTATCAGGTACATTAGATTTTATGCATGTTTGGTTTTCAATTTATGGGTCTGATTTAAGCGTATATAATCCGGACTAGTTGTAGGTTTTCGGCTTTTGTTCATTAGTTGAATTTTCTTTTTATCTGAAACTCTTTAGATATGTAAATGTTTCTGTGATTTATTTTTCATAGTTATTTCTGTCTGTTTACTTTATATATCCTTTGTGACTAACTGTTGAGAAATTTGTATCTAGTGTTGCTTGTGGTATTGGACACTCCCTTATAGTGGTTGACCGAACAAATATGGGCGATCGTATAGAAAAGGTATACTGGATTCTATTTGAATTGTTATTTGAGTTTTGTTCTTCAACCGACTCTTCTATTTTCATATGTTGTTTCTACAAGGCTATCCAGTATTCAGGCTTTAAATCTTCCTCTCCATTGTTGAATATTGTCATAAACTTGCTGTATACCTCTTGGCATCTAAACAAGATTAATTTATAACAATTTTTTTTTCTAGGAAAAACCATAGCATGGAAGATGGATTGATTGCAATAAAAATTACCCCGTTGACAGTAGTTTTTGTCAGAAAGATTCATGTTTCAGTTGGAAACTGTGCGGTTGCCACCCTCTACAACATTGCAATCTGTTGAAATTACACTGTTTTCACTAGGTAACTATGTAAGTTTGTAAAACTTGCATTAAGAGCCAACCAGTAACCCGAGGCATTTGATAAATTGTCCTAAAAGCTTGTGACAACAATTCTACTATTTCCCGAATTGGCAGTTACCATTGACATACAGACAGGCTCCAGATTGGCAATGATAGCTTTTGTCAAATCTGATGTCAAAAATACCTTTGCAGGGATTCATGTTTATTTTCTAAAATGGATGTGGACCCTTGGAAATTGGAAGTAATACTAAAAATATGAATAATGTCACATGGAGGACATTCATATAGGAAGTCCAGAAGATTGTAGGATTGGAGACAAGGTTACAATTGAGCCATCTCAGCATTAAGCTACTATAATTCATATGGACTGGCCAAAGGTATTGCCTATTTCATATAGAATAATATTTGTTGCAACTTCTTTTAAAATATGATATTGGACGATGGTTAAACAGAGGGTTCTTTTCTTATGGTAATTTTATTGTTTAAGAATTGTACTAAGTCATTGAATCTTATAAGATTCTTCTCTTTCTTATACATTAGGGAGGCCTCATTGTTATATATCTTTTATTTATTGATAATACGCTTTCTTTGGTGTTTCTCGTGAGAGGCTGAAATTAACCAAAATTTATTTACTGTAGAATTATCCAACAGAAGCACAATAAAGGACAAATATATATAAATAAGTGAATATGATATGATGATTACAAAGCCATGTGACAGTGAACCTATAGGATTGACTGGTCACAATGGTTGACAGGTCATGTCCCTTGATTAGGTGATGTCCTTTAATTGGGATGTGTCATTTCATTTATTGTATTATTTTTATTTTTATTATTCTTATTTTTATTATTCTTATTATTTTTTATTTGGTGTGTGTGTGTATTATGTTTATTACAGAGGCACGGCCTTTTGAAACACTAAAAAAGATAATTGAATGTTTGATTACTGGCCATTTCTGAAAAGGCACTCAGTATGTATCAAAGTTTAAAACTGAGTCTGGAAATAAATTTTGTTACTTAATATCATGCTCCATTTAGTATAAATCTTGGTTTAGTGAACTGAGATAAAAGTATTATTCTGTTTGCAGTACAAACTGACATTTATTAATATGTTATTGTAGCTTGATGTATATGATGGCAGGAGTCCCATAGAAGGTACATTTCTTGATTGAATCAAGTACTGCTCAGTTTAGTTACATAACATCTCGTCTTGAACACATCTGGTTTGTTATCTGTGGTTATAATTATGGTATGCTATTTTATGATAAGTGAGATTTTGGAAACTAGTTTTTGTCAGTAATTTATCTCATATAAATAGTGAAAATTGACAGCTGCGGTTGAGGTTGTGGAGGATATACCAAACAAAAAACAGCCTGCGATTAAATCAGGAAAGAAACGAAAATCTGGTTCTGATGGTGCAATTGCTGAAGCTTCTGTCAAAGCCGAGAAAAAACCTCGCAAAAAGGTTTCAAAGAAAAAAGATTTGTCAGACACAGAGAATAGTGATGACAATGATGTTGATGACAATGATGACGATGATGATGACGATGATGATACTTATAAAGAAGGTGAAAATGGTTCGTCCAAGAGTAACACTAAGAGCCGTGGTCGTGGCCGTGGTAAATCCAGTGGAAAAAAAGTAGTAAAGGATCATACAAGCAGTACAGCTGCTAGAGGTCGTGGAAGAGGACGGGGTGCCAAAGGTGGCAAAGCTAAATAACATATGCGGGTTTTTCTACAGTTATTGACTTTTAGGATATATGAAATCCATTTGTCAAGTACATCCATTTGTTTCTGAAACTAGTAACTATTTTTCAGCATCCACTGCCCTCGTGGGCACCTGTGGGGAGGTAAATTTTGTATATTTATATTTTTATTGCAAAGGCATATTTATTATGAGCCAAGGCTAACCCTGCTACCCTGATGTATTCATTGGTTTGTGGTTTAGACTTTATTGATTCAAAGTTATTAACCTTGTTTTCAAAATATTGGCTAATATATTGTTTCTTTATTATTCCAAGTTGACACAGGACATACAATATTAAATATTTTGCAGTTTTTCACTAACGAGCTTGCTGATGGTGAAGTGAATGGCATCCTATGGTTGAACTTAGAAAGTTAACTTGTATTATTGAATACATTTGTCTAGTTTGACATTAATATTTTCACATTGTTCCATCAAATGCGGTGTCATTAGAAGTGTTTTATGGTAGTGAACAAAATGTGCTATAACTTACTGAAAACTCTTTAATTATCTGATGTACTCCTGGATCTTCTCTTCTTAAGACGATTATTTATAATATGCAGTTTACCAAAAGTTATGGTGGCTGCTACATTGAAGCTGCTACCTCTTTTAATATTGCAAGCATGTATGCTTTTAATTTGAAATTTGTTTTATTTGACTATAAGCACACATGCTGTCAATGTCCGTTTACATTTCTCCAAGAAAATTACACCCCCCACTTCCTCCTCCACGGCTTTTCGATTCTTTGTCAGGTCATTGTGATATTTTTCCTGATTTGTTTACCGTTGCTGTGTTATTCCAGAGTCTGATTCTTCCAACATTGGAATATGCTGGTACTTTCAGGGAAGGCAATTGTATATTTTGCAGATACCTGGTGAATATAAGATCTAATCCTAAATAATAATACTAGGTTGGTTGCTTTGTAGKAACTRACAGGTATGATGTGGATGTTTTGATGTATAATCTGAGTCAAGTTCAGAATGATCTATAGCCTATTTCTGTTAGTCAGTCGGCTTTCCTGTTTTTCAGCTCTCCAGCTTTCAGTGAGAGCATTCTTAAGTAGCTACAGTGTTGTGCAATATAAGTCTTCCATTTAGCATTCTTAAGTAGCTAGAGTGTTGTGCAATATAAGTCTTCCATTTAGCATTCTTAAGTAGCTACAGCGYTGTGCAGTATAGGTCTTCCATTTAACACAGGGATACAGGTCTTTGATTTCAGATGTTTTTGCAATATAGCAATACGAGGATGAAATCATTTGATGATGACTCATCCTACATGAATTCACTTCAAGGATGTGTTATTCAGTTATGAAATTCCATATGAGCTTCTTTAATAGCTATGAATGGTTAAGGTGTATCACAACTAACCCTCACGGCGCTTATCATAACAGTGTATATTTATGCAAATGGGAAAAGCCCTTGGTACATGCTTTTCTTGTCGTAAGGTGTAATTTAAGTTATTGTTTATGTGGTGGTCTTGGTCTCAGCTGATTTAAACAGGCTCTTTCTATCGAAAGGTGGTCCACCTGGTGAATGCTATGGCCGATACTATTGGCCTGTTGTTCCAGCGATTACAAGTTCAGTTTGAGACGGTTTATGTTGGGATTGAAAGGAGCCTAAAAGGAAATGGTCCCGCCAGGTTTCTAAAGGGCGTTTTTGTTTCATTGAATTGTTTCCCATGTGCCAATGACTTATAATAGTGAAAGATTATGATAAATGCTGAATCTAAGGTTCTTATTGTTAGTGGGAGCTTATGACGTGCTGAAATATACGAGGTTCCTAACGTAAATTGTAATGGGAATAGTCACGTTGCATGTTAGATTTCGTTCTGTGCTGTCGTTTGATGAAATATGCCTAAGCTTTTGTTGGTGTACTGAATTCTACGGACATTTTAATGTCTCCATATATGCATGTCTGGGTCATTGGTCAGCATAATTGTTCCTTTTGTCACATTAATTCTATAAGCAGTGATTTTCATAGCTCCAAGTTAATCATAGAGGCAAGTGGCCTCCTATGTACTATTTTGGCCGAGCATCATGAATCTCGGTTTCAATGGATAATGAATATATTTTCTTGATATTCTTTGAAAATAAAGTCATGGTTTGACCATCACGGGTTACAGAGGTTCACGAGTCAGCTGTAGCTACAGACCATCGATGATGATTACTTCAAGGTTGTTAAAAGAGTTATTATGTTGAGGTAAGAAGAGACGAGGCATTTCACATCAAGCAGATTTATTCCAACTCATTCAAAATAAATGTATCCTACTGTTAATACCCACTATCTATTTTAAACCTATCTAACTATCAATACGCACTTTCTATTTTAAGCATATGTTAAAGTAGACTCGGTATGTTATTTATGCAAGTTACACTTCTGACTATGGCTATAAATATTGCATCATCTAGATCATCTGACAGATCCACTGTTAGTTTTTTGCCATCTGGTAGAATCTTTACCGTTCGTCATAACAAGCTATCCAATGAAAAATATTAATCGGCAAATTTTCTCATATACCATTATGGCTTTATTACATCTTTACAGAAGTTGGTTATAAAGATTGCACGAGTACATCGATGTTAATCATGCTGGCAGTTCTATGTCTGGTGCTTATCACTTGATGAATACACTAAAAAATGTTGTATCACCGTGAATTTGTATTTTTCAAAACCCTACCACGATTGCCAGCCTAATAATGGAAGCCAGTTATATAGTTTGGAAAGTTGGATATTGTTGACAGTTGAAGGGAATTTAATAGGCTAAAAGTTGTGACTATTTCTATTGCTTTTAATATTCTAAAACAGTAGATCATTTTCACTATTTTAAACTTGTTTTATAGAGTTAATTATTATGTATATTGCAAAAAGCAACATGATTGAAATTGTGCATTTGATATATTTGGCTATGTTTTCTGTTTTATTTATATTAAAAAAACAATTGTGTTTGATCTCTTTAGCTCTAGTCTATTTTGTGATTTGATGAATAAATAATACACATTGATGTCTATATGAATTGATGATGTTTTATTAACCTTTAAAAAACAATTATGCTTGATCTCTTTAAAAAACAATTATGCTGGATGTCTTTAGCTTTACTCTATTTTGTGATATGATGAAATAATACACATTGATGTCTATATGAATTGACGAAAAAAACTTTAGGATGCCACGTCTAAAGTGGTATCTCAAAAGACTATATGAATTGACGAGAAGAAACGAATTTTAGGATGCCACGTCTAAAGTGGTATCTCAAAAGATGGGAACAAGCTTAAGTTGTGTTTAAGGAACTCCCAAGTTACAAGGAACTTATGAGTGGACTTTCAAAGAATTGAAACTGTTTTTTAGGGCTTGTTATAAATAAAAAGTTAAAGACCCGTGATATTATTAGGTTAAATAGTTATAAGATAGGTAGGAAAATTTACATATGTAGGTTTTTCAATTTGGATTGGATCATTGTATAATTTGTTATCTATTTCAACACTTTTTGGGTGGAAAAATTGGAGGAATCAACTTGAGCCATTTTAGCAGGACCTAATTTGGAAAAGTGGGGTCCAAAATTTTGTTTGAAATCTTCTGTTGTCATTTTGAGACATAATATGACATTTTTTTTGTGTCCAAATCCACTTTGGAGGAAGATGCCATATGCTATACACCGAGATCTTTCCAATAGTGCAAGACTTGTCGCATTCGAAGTTCGTGGTCGAAAGTTATGTTTTTTGCAAGTTGATCTATCGTGTTGACCACCATGGTATGAGTGGATGCCCTATAAGCCCCTATTATTCAAAATGTGTGGGACTAGCCATGTGTGGACTTTCAAGAAGATTTTAAAATGTCCAAACCTTACTATTAATTGAGTGTAGGGAGTAAAAAATCTAGATCTAGACAGTTATTGGGCTATGTTAAATATCGGGCTGCTAGGAGGAGAAAGGGCTCCATTGTTTCGTATTGTATTTGTTCCGTAGTTGAACGGAGTATCCAAGGAGTGGTATTTTGAGAGGAAACACAAGAGGTAAGATATTTTGCAGCAGTCGTTCAAGCCACAATGAGTGCTTCTTACTAAGTACTTGTTTTCCATAGTGAGTGCTTCTTTCCTTGTACTTGCTTTCCATAACAAAATAAAATAGAGTACAGCATAGGCCTCACATTCTCGTTGAGGTTTTTTTTTCTTGTATTATGTTTTTCAGGATACATTTTGTGCTTAATTGTGTGTATTTTTTAGCTTGTTATTTCATTTTTGTATTCAATTATTTTCATAAATTCAAAATGAAAGAATTATTGGTGTGATGAAGTCAATTAGAGCTTTTTGGTCAAACCACCAAAGATGTAATGTGTTCATTGATCATTGAACATTTTTTGTTGTCCTAAAGCTATTAATGACACATGCTTATCAAAATTAAAACAAACTATACTAGTTGAAAAAAATTTACTTTCAAAACAACTACATAGATGACATTGAATATGCAATAAACACAACCAAAACCAAAGATGACGAGTGAACCAACAAAAATAGTTTCCAATATGTGGAATCACAAAATAAAAGCATGCATTTAGATATCACTAAGCATTGCGAAAAATATGACTTAACTGATTTACAATATTTTGAATGTTCAAAGAACATAAATATATCTTCAAAAGAGTTTATGAAGTTGACAAACAACGATATATACTAGACAACACAGTTCTATGACAATTGAATGTAATTGCACCAAGAATGAGGTGCCTCTACAAAGGAAATTATCAAAATATAGGCCAAATGAATCAATCCGTTTATTCTTGATAGGGGTAGGACTTGTATAAACATTCATGGTTTCCAATCACTGGTTTGTATGTACACCAATAGAGTGGACCATGATCCATTGAATTAAAAGTAGTAATAACTTCTTAAACAAGAAATACAACTTTTAATGCAGGTGATGTTACATTGCACTCTACATTTTACATGCTTTTTAACAAAACAAAATGTCTTTTAGCGAACAACGAAAAACAGATACATAATCAAAGCACTACCAATAACCTCATGCAATTGTTATTGATGAAGCATCACTCATAGGTGCATCGACTATGTATCAAAATGATAAACCATTGCATCAATTATTGCATATCCCAACATTGTACTTTCACAATGTTGACATGATTTTCAGGAGAGTTATAGCAAGTAGAACTTGTAAGAGATTCCTAAAATTTTTGAAAACCCAACATCTAGTAAAGAAGCAAACACATCAATTTTGGCAAGAGAAAATTAAATGCTATCAACAACATACCACTATGCATAAAAATGTAGTGTTTATAAAAATATTACTAAACAAAATGAGATTGAAATGGAAAACATGTGAAGATATCCAATACACCAATGATCATCGTCTAGAGCCATAACAAGAAAACGCTCTTACAAGTACAAAAAAAACAAATAATTCTTCATGCTATTGAGCAACATGAAAATATTGGAAAAGACTATTTTTCTTATGAAAAGACAATAGTCAACAATAGTTTAAACATGTGAGCAAGAACGTTTGTAATTGTTCACTGATGTGAACTCCAATATCTAATGAGAGTGAACCAAGAGAAGTGAATTAGTTGCAAGTATGACACATCCCTAAAAATATTTGACAACCAATCAAATGCCAACCAACAACCTAGATGAATTTGGTTGTCCTCTACTAGGTCAAATGACCATCAAAGTGAACAAATGTCCACAAAACTGCTCTTGGAAATGACACACAAAAAGTGTTAGTCAACAGATTGATGATCACTTTGAATTTCTATGTATGATTCAATTGAACCATAATGTTGCCAAATAACCAAGGAGTAGTAAACTAGGTGTCCTACTGGAATTGCTTAAATCCTAAATCAATCATCATGTTGAGATCAAACTCAAACAATCAATTGATGTCGTACATAATACAACAAGTGGCAGAAACCCTAAAAAATGCCCAATTGACAATATATCATGAGTGATGAAATCTTTGCAACATTTATGTTGTTTTGTCACTGTTGAGTTATTTGCCACCTAATCATTAGGTCATTATCACCTAAAAATCACCTAATCACTAGGTCATTATCCTCTAGAAACTCCTCATTTTAACCCTTAAAACTTACCACTTTTTCCCTAAGTTTCCAACCTAATTTCCACTTGGTCGCTCTTTTCCTTCATTAAGGTCATCCTTAGTTGACCCTATTGATAAAGTGGTCGATCTGATTTCTCCATCAGTCGATCCCACTCTTCCATTGAAGAGTGAAACCCAAGTGTTCGATCTGGTTCCCCGATTGATCGATCCCACTCCTCCTTCGAAGAGTGAAGATGTTGCCTAGGTCTTTCTTGTTAATACAGATTCGTCAAAACTAGGGGCATTCCACCCGTTCCAACGACATCCCCTCAGAGCAATGCGATTAGAATTGATTGGAATACTCTAACAAAACCTCGTCTTCCTTCTTATGCGCCTTTTCAAATTGCTGTCCAGGTTTGTGGTAGGCATATTCCTAACACTATAATAGATGAAGGAGCTTATGTTAGCATCCTATCTTTGAATACTTGGAAAGCTCTTGGTTCACCTCAACTTGCTTTAGTGACTCAAAATCTGTTGGCTTTTAACATAAGGGTTAGTCAACCTTTAGTGATCCTCCTTTAGTTTCCTGTTACTTTGGGGGGAAAAACAGTCTACATTAATGTGATGGTAGTCCACAACCCCTTGGACTTTAATTTGCTCCTCGGGCGAGACTATGTTTACGCCATGAAAGATTTTGTGTCCACACTCTTTCGAGTGATGTGTTTCCCTCATAATGGACACATACTGACTATAGACCAACTTTCATTCATTGGCCCTTATATGATGGTCAACCATCGGTCTTCCCTGAATGGTCCTTATATGCCAGTGTCATCCACCTTGTCACAGGTCAATTATGTGGCAACTTGTCACATGAATTCAACTCCGAATGAGAAGGAATCTCTCCCTTCTTCCGACTTAGATTTGGTAGTTGACATGGTGATCTCTTCGATCGTGCTTTTAGAGCCTTCTCTCCCTACCCCTATCGCAGTGTTCAACATGTATTCCTTCCAGAGTTGTTCTTCCGTCTAATGAATATTTCTTGGAAGCCATGAATGAGGTTTGTCCCTTGACATGTATTCCTTCCAGAGTATTATTCTCTTGGAAGCCATGATAGAGATGATATCTACGAGCATGGTTCCTATTTCTATGTCAAGCTCCAGTGGTTCCAACCCAACAAAGAGCATAGTTTATTTTCGATTTCAAGTTCGTTAAAAAATGAAACCGATTTCCGAGTATAGTCCTTTTCCTCTTTCAAGCTCATTAAAAAATGAAACAGACCATTATGAGCATAGTTCTTTTCCTGTGTCAAGCTCATTAAAAAATGAAATAGTAGCCTCTCTTGTTGCGTCTAGTCTTTCATAAGAACTCGTAATTGAACCTTCATTTCATCTGCCTATCACAATTGATCCTCTTTCTTCCTTTAGTGAACATTTTCCTATTATTATCCATCGATCTAATTGACATAGAAATTCGCGATGGGAAAAGAGTTGGCAGATGAAACGAAGCTTTGGGGGCATGTCTCCAGCCTTTGATAATCATTCTAGAGTGAAGCCGCTAGCTTCTCAAGCTGGGGGAAAATTACCAACCACCCACATTTCGACTTTACATTGGGAAGTGTCTAGCACAATTAGTTTTTGGTTTTAATCTCATTAAAACAATGAAACCAATTATGAGCATAGCTTTCCTAGTGTCAAGCTCATGAAAAATGAAATCTACTCAAGCATAGTTTTACTTTGTTTCAAGCTTGTGTAAAAATGAAACCAATCTCCAGCTTAGTCTTTGTTCTTTCTCGTGCTCGTAAATACATGAGAATATGTTACTGGACTTAGTATTTGTTCTTTCTTGTGCTCGTAAATACATGGGAATATGTTACTTAGCTTAGTCTTTGTTTTTTTCTCGTGATAAAAAATACATGAGAATAGGTTGTCGAGTATACTTTTATCTCTTTTTTCAGATTCGTAAAAGCTATACAAAAAATGAACTCTTTGGAGTCTCCTTTAAGCTTTTTTCAGACTCTAAATATGAAAAGATTGTCGAGTGAGCTTGTTTCCTTTCACACTTTTTAAAAGGTTAGAAATGATGTCTTTCGAGTGATAGTTTTCCCCTTTTTTGGCCTCGTTAGACTAATTACGAAAAATGAATACTCTAGTTAAGCATGATTAGAAGAGTTCTCCTAGGTATCATTTTATACTTTTTCGGACCCTGGGGACTAACTTTACAAAAATGTTCATTATGGAGTCTTTTTATGACCTTTTCAAACTCTCTAAATATGAAAATACCATCGAGTTTACCTTCTTTGGACTCGTAAAACTAAAACATTGAAGGACCCATCTGGGACCGAACCTTTCCTTCTTCAAGTTCACTAAATATATGATGAGGGACTCATCATAAGATGAGCTATATCGAGCATTTGTTATCCTCCTCCTGCTCGTAAAACTAGAAAGAGGTACTCACCAATCATTTTGGGGAATTTTTAGAGGGTTTTTCCATCTTGTTATCTTCATTATTTGGAAACTATTACTACTTTGAGTCGCCCTTGAACAATGCACATGTTCTATCATCATATATAACAGTCGGGTTATCCATTCTCTCTCATTGACCACCATTTCCATTGTGTGTCGCGTTCCACTAATAGCTCCATGACCAACGTTATGGTCTTCGTCTGAGTTAATGCTATCGAGTCAAGATATTTGTCGTGCATACTTGTTCAAGGGAAGTTTACTTGCATCAACCACCTGGATTTCCTTTTAGCCCGTTTATCCTGGCCATCCCTGTGTCAGTTGTGCTCCATTATTATGATTTTCACACCATCTATCTTTACATGTTTCGTGTCGATTGATGGGGGATGCATCAAGGCCCTCCTTTGACAGATTTCACCCTTTTGACTCCATCTCATTATCTAGGATTGAAATCTAGAAACCCATTAGTACCCTGGGACCTGCAGACATCAGTGGTAGGTCTCCTTGCATTTCGAAAGTGGGTTTACATCACTGGCTCTTGTTGAATGAATCTACGAGTGTTCGATGACAACTCATTTATTCACTTTGTATATTGTACTAGGTATTTTGGGTTCCATCATCATCATCGATGGACTCCTTCATGTCTGTTAACGGTATACATCAATGACCAGTAATCAAACGGTAATCAAACGATTTCTTCAACTCATTTATTCACATGTTGTAGATTCATACCATTTGGATCAAGGACAGAGACCTTGGGATAAGATCACACTTCTGTTAGATGACATTCTCTCCCGAACTACGATTTAGATTATTCAGGAGCATTTCATAGATTGCTCAGTTCTTAAGTCATCTCACAGATTTGTATGATGTAACATAGATCCACATTTGTACTTGGTCGTGCATTTGATTTCACTTGCGTCTTGCATGGATCCACAGTGTATACTTTCATGGCCATTATCAAGTCACTTTTGGTTCTTGATGGATCGACGGTGTATTCTATTGTGGCCATCATCCCATCACTTGTGTCATGCATGGATCCACAATGTATTTATTGCGGCTATGCTCTTGTATTTCGTACCGAGCATGGGTATGTCCGCCTCAAGGATTTTTGTTTTGCAGGATTGGCGATGCTCTTCTTTGTAATGTCTCCACTTTGGGACATCATCACAGTGCATAGGTTTATGATGACTAGAGTAGCCAGATGGATGTTATAGCGAGTACAAAGATTATTGAGAGGCATTGTGGGGTTCGACTTGCATTTCTCATCCTATTTCATCATTATGGGCCATTCCGCACAAATTGGCTTTGGTTCCGTGGCATTCCGACGATTTCCATGGTTTTGAGTATTTTTGTCTATAAGTCAATTAAATTCACTAAAGAGGTCATTTTGGGCACTATGCTTGGAGGAACCTCTCAGTGTAATAGCTCATTGGAGTCGGGAGGAACAACACTACATGATAGGATGAAGAGAAGTGACTTTCAGTGGCTAGGGAAGCCACAAGGAGAGATAAGGTGTTTTTCAGAGGTAAAAAGGTTAATTAATTAATTAAAATATTAATAAAATGAAAGTCACTTTGGAGGGACAAGGTGAGCAAAAAGTATAAAGGAAAGACAAGGGCCTCTAGTCATTCATTCATGTATGATCATATTTTGATAGCTGGCTTTTAGCTAGCGAGCCCAACATTGGGGGTTTTGAGGGTTTTGACTTAACAAACCCTAGAGGATGATTCAATGGTGAAAGATTCCACCTAGCTTGTCCCAAGCTTGGTCTCGAAGATGCAATAATATACCACACCATTCTAGTTCCATATCTACTCAGTTGCAGGAGGATTCTACATCATTTGCAGGGGCAGAGAGAGAAAGGGTGCACTAGTTAGGGTTTCCAGCAAGAGGGACGCACTATCCATTGAGGGAGGATTCATCCTAGCTGAGGCGAAGTGATTTTGGGAATTCCAAGTATTGGGTTTTCTTTGCAGGTGTCATAGCATTATTCTTGGTGGACTCCGGAGGTGTTTTGGTGGTGGATTCATTCGTGTTGAGAGTGGGACGATTTCCCAAGAGGAGGGTGCACCACATCTTGGAGGATAGCTAGATCCAAGGATCTAACATGTATTTTTCCTAGTTAAGCACTTGGGTTTTCATTGCTGTGCCTCGATCTATCATTCTAGTGGATTGGTGGAGTTGTTGGAGGTCTCTAGGAGAGAGGCCGAATTATTAGGGTTTCAGGCATCCAGGGGGGGCACACCATACATTGGAGGAGGTTAAGATCCAAGGGTTTGAGAGGGATCTTGGAGATTCGGGCACCTGGGTTGTTCTTTCCATCACCTGATCCACTGTTTGGCATCTTTCTTGGGGTGATTGGACACATTTGGCAGCAGAGCCGAATTGTTGAGGAGCTTCAACATTCTAGCAGGACGTGGCATCATCTAGTTAGGGCTTTGCACTTCATACGACCATATCTACTCTTGTGTTGATCTTCATTGGATATTTGGCCTTTGGAGGCTTGTGAAATCTTCTATTGGAGCATTTTGTAGCAGCTCCTATCTTCTATTGTCTATCTTCATAGCCATCTGTTGAGCATTCTAGATCGACATCTTCATTGTAGCAGGTTCTATTTCATGAATAAAAGTAGATTTGAGATGTTTTGGCTTGTCTATCATATTGCATATGGTTGAGGTATGTTCCATGATTGTATCTCCTTGTTTATTGCTGCAATACATGTATGATTCATTAACAAAAACCCTAAGTCTGAAATCAAGAGGCCATTCTGCAAGTAAACACATGTAAACAAGTAGGTAAGCGAAGTGTTTGACGAAATACCACAACAAGTAAAAAGTTTAAACAGACACCCAAAACTGTGATGTTCCTGGCATAATGGCTTGGGAACATTACAGTGGTATCATAGCTTAGATTCCTGCTAGCTAGTGGGGATTAGCAGAGTTACAATGGAGATGAATATTATTAGCAGGTTTTTGGAGTGTGAGAGGGTATATGAAACCCTCAATGAGAATTTAAAGGGGCTATTGACATTCCAATGATTTCTATCCTATAAAAGTCCTAGTTGGAGAAAAGAAGAGATTGAATATCGGGTCAAAGAAATGAAGAGAAACAGAGCACTCATAGCTAGATGGAAGGAAGAGCAGAGAGACCCCACACCCAGTAGGAGCACACAACCTTGCTACAGTTGCAAGGTGCCTTGGGAACTAGATCATAGGTGTAGGAGTAAGGGTAAGAAGCATATTATTGAGGTGCACTATGACAGTGATGACGAGGTGTGTGAGGATGGAGCGATAAATGCTTATCTGGAGCAGTCTGATGATGATAGTGAATCTTGCACAAAGGCTAGTGATAGTGACTCTTGCACAAAGGCTGATGATTCTAGCACGCTTGAGGACGATAGTGACCCTTGTGTAGTGGATAGACAGTCGGGTGGACAGGGTTATAGAACCAGTACTTCAAAAAACATATCATATATTATTGATGACCTTACACTTCAACAGAGTGGTGACACTAGTGAGGGTTCACACGTGTTATCACCTAGATTGATGACCTTCCTATGAGGGTTGTGACACTTCTATTATCTTTTCAGACACCCATGATAGCCATGTCACATGAGAAGATCAGTGGCATGTCGGATATGATTGAGGAGCCTTTTGTGAGGGTTGCACACCACAGACATGTAGATCCACCGATCTAGGAGGAGATACAGGGAGTACAGACAATGGACCTTACACATACAGATCAACTTGAGGAGATTGAGTCACAGTTTTTGGAGACTCCATTAGTTGAGTAGATTGTGGACGTTGACAGGTTGATGGAGCACTTACTTCCAGGATCGACCTGCATTGATGTGGATGCAATCTTTATTGGTCAGGATGACCATAGCACGTGTCTAGACACATCTACATGGGATCCAGGCACAGATGATAGTAGCAGGGTGAGTGCACATGAAGATACGATTGCTCATACAAGATACTGTGTGATTCAGAGGGAGATATCACCTAGTGATGGGGTGCAATGGCATACATGAGGACCCAACAACACAATAGACAGAGGGCAATTCAACACGTTATCTTATGCAGAGAGTGTCTTTGGGGACTCTAGAGTTGACACTAGCAGGACTGATAGTAGCAATGAGGGATATGAGGTGGCACCTCAACATGACCATGATCAAGAGTCACACCACTTAGAAACATAGTTGAGAGTCAGTGAGGATATTATCATGGCAACCACCAGGCGTAGTGATGACATGCATGCATTGATGGAAGATTACTGCTGGAGAGCGTGAATGGCACATGGTAGTTCATATGAGGGATTTTCTATAGATGATTTTCATACTCTCAGGGAGAGAGTATCTGTGATGAGGATCGACTACCATCAATTGTTGACTAACATAGATTACCTATTGAGGATTGGTGAGATGTATCATGAGGCTCTGAGGGAGCAGGAGTTGGAGATGGACCGACTCACTCAGGAGTTAGAGAGCACTCGACGATTCTTGAGAGGCACACAAACATGCCTTCAAGAATCATAGTCTAGATCATATGAGTCTCTTGAGGAGATTCGTCAGAGATCCACTTCATCTATCTTAGTGGACACCCAGATGTATCATTTAGTCAAGTTACTAGAGGATGTTGGTGATCTAGCAGAGGAGCACCAGTTGATGGAGGACACTTCCATTTGTGTTCCGAGAGCGGTTGACCTCCATGTAGAGGTTGATCCAACAATATGCCCAGGATATATGATGCATCATGAGCCTATAGGAGACAACATGATTATGCCAAAGCATACAATGATGAGTGATAGCTCACAGAGGCATTTCGAGATATATGGTGGGATTCAGAGGGGTGTATTGCCTTGTAGGGAGGGGACACACTTACGGGGGCATGCAAATTCCACTCCTTTGCAACATTACATAGTTAGGGGAGATCACCTTTACCGTATCAACAATTGCATGGGAGATGAGAGGTATAGGTTGGTGGACCCGCAGTTGGAGGAGTTACATCTGGTTGTACTGGATGATTGGGAGCCAGTGATGAGCATAGGAGAGTATGCACCATGGATGGCAGTGGACGAGCTTTTGATTGATTCCTTGAGATTGACCAAAACATGTGATGCTTTACAGATCGATAGTCTGTTATAGAGGTTTCTGTTAGCCTCTCCTGACACATTTATCATTGACAAAAACATGAGGAGGATAATAGATGAGCATGAAGGGCTTCTGACAGTGACTAGTCTCACACAAGAGCAGTTAGATGAGATAGGAAGTGATAAACTTCCAATTCTTCCATGGGATCTGAGAGTTCAGTTTGTTAGCAAGACGTTTTACGTCATGATGACCCAGGTTACACCAGAGAGCCACTTACTCCACCTTGGGTTGGTTTGGAGTGGGCCTGCAGGTACTTGTCCTATGGGGTGATACCTTTTCTCCCTCTTGATCATCATGATAGGGCATGGAGATGTTTGGACATGCACTTATTCTACAGAGGTGTCTTTACTGATACAGTTTCTGGACAACAGGTCCAATGGTCACTAGTATTTCAGTTGGAGGACCCAGGAGAGGAGGATTCAGGATGTATGCATGGGGCAGATAGTCATGGTCAGAGGAGTGCAGGGCCAGCAGGGTGATCTTCGATAGAGGTTAGCATGGGACCCAAGGATTGCAGGGTTGGGCATTTCATTGAATGATAGAGGCGAGTGGAACTTTGCAGGGGGAAGTTGTTCTAACTTTCCATTGAGCTTTAGTGTTGAGAGGAGCGCATCGCTTGCGGGTGTCTCAAAGAGGTCTTGTGACACCTCATTCTTGCATCAACATGTGCAGTTGATGGAAGCCGTATGGATCTTGGTAGAGATTTGGAGGATGGATTCATTCCGAGTTGAGGCCATGTGTCATATGCAGGAGACTCCCGAAGTTGGTATATTTCAGGGTTATGACTTGATATGGGACCCAGGGGGCAGAGTGTATGAGTGTTCATCTTTGGATGGGTTCTACTGTGTATCCCACAAGTGGACATGGGATATTGGTATTTTATTTGAGGGGATTTGGTTATTGTTTGTGGACAAACAATTTTCTAGCAAGGAGGACTGTAATGTCCCCACTTTGGGACATCATCATAGTGCAGAGGTTTATGATGACCAAAGTAGCCAGATGGATGTTATAGCAAGTACAGGGATTATTAAGAGGCATTGTGGAGTTCGGCTTAGATTGATCATCCTATTTCATCATTATGGGCCATTCCGCACAGATTGGCTTTGGTTTCGTGACATTTCGATGATTTCCATGGTTTTGAGTATTTTTGGCTATAAGTCAATTAAATTCACTTAAGAGGTCATTTTGGGCACTATACTTGGAGGAACCTCTCAGTGTAATAGCTCATTGGAATTGGGAGGAACATCACTACAGGATATGATGACGAGAAGTGACTTTCAGTGGCCAGGGAAGCCACAAGGAGAGATAAGGTGTTTTTCAAAGGTAAAAAGGTTAATTAATTAATTAAAGTGATTTAATTAATTAATTAAAATATTAATAAAATGAAAGTCACTTTGGAGGGACAAGGTGAGAAAAAAGTATAAAGGAAAGGCAAGGGCCTCTACTCATTCATTCATGTATGATCATCTTTTGATATCTGGCTTTTAGCTAGCGAGCCCAACATTGGGGGTTTTGAGGGTTTTGACTTAACAAACCCTAGAGGACGATTCAGTGGTGAAAGATTCCACCTAGCTTGTCCCAAGCTTGGTCTAAGAGATGCAATAATCTCCCACACCATTCTAGTTCCAAATCTACTCAGTTGCATGAGGATTCTACATTAGTTGCAGGGACATAGAGAGAAAGGGTGCACCAATTAGGGTTTCTAGCAAGAGGGGCGCACCATCCATTGAGGGAGGATTCGTCCTAGATGAGGAGAAATGATTTTGGGAATTCCAAGTATTGGGTTTCCTTTGCAGGTGTCATAGAATTATTCTTGGTGGACTCCGTAGGTGTTTTGGTGGTGGATTCATTCGTGTTGAGAGTGGGACGATTTCCCAAGAGGAGGGCGCACCACATCTTGAAGGATAGCTAGATCCAAGGATCTAGCAGGTATTTTTCCTAGTTGAGCACTTGGGTTTTCATTGTTGTGTGCCGATCTATCATTCTAGTGGATTGGTGGAGTTGTTGGAGGTCTCTAGGAGAGAGGCTGAATTATTAGGGTTTCAAGCATCCAGGGGGGGGCGCACCATACACTGGAGGAGGTTTAGATCCATAGGGTTTGAGAGGGATCTTGGAGATTCGGGCACCTGGGTTGTTCTTTGCATCACCTGATCTACTGTTTGGTATCTTTCTTGGGGTGATTGGACACATTTGGAAGTAGGGCCGAATTGTTGAGGAGCTTCAACATTCCAGCAGGACGTGGCATCATCTAGTTAGGGCTTTGCACTTCATACGACCAGGTCTACTCTTGTATTGATCTTCATTGGATATTTTGCCTTTGGAGGCTTGTGACACCTTCTATTGGAGATTTTTGTAGCAGCTCCTATCTTCTATTGTCTATCTTCTTAGCCATCTGTTGGGCATTCCAGATCGACATCTTCATTGTAGCAGGTTCTTCTATTTCATGAATAAAAGCAGATTTGAGATGTTTTGGCTTGTCTATCATATTGCATATGGTTGAGGTATGTTCCATGATTGTATCTCCTTGTTTATTGCTGCAACACATGTATGATTAATCAATAGAAACCCTAAGGCTGAAATCAAGAGGCCATTATGCAAGTAAACACATGTAAACAAGTAGGTCAGTGAAGTGTTTGACGAAATACCACAACAAGTAAAAAGTTTAAACAAACACCCAAAACTGTGATGTTCCTGGCATAATGGCTTGGGAACGTTACATTCTTCAATCTTCTTTTCCCAAAGCTATGTGACTTGATTTATAAAGTGTTTTACCCATCAGACACCTCTTCTGACCTCACACTTTATGGGGCATTTTTTATAGAGTAGTTTTCCACCTAATCATTAGGCCATTATCACCTAAATATGTTAAGTTTTGAGCTATTCTTAGGTTTCTTTTGAATTTACTAGATAACCATAGCATAGGTAGGATCACCGAGAGAAACACAATCACAAGATACACAACATTTATCCCGGGAAACCCTCATGGGGAAGAAAACCCAACAAAAAATTCCTTAATATAGATAGCCATTACAATGCCAAGACAATAAACCAAAACACTAGAGAATATCCAACATTGAGAAATGCACCTCTCTCTTCCTTCTTCTCCCAACTGCAACTTCCAAAATTGCACACTTAATGAGTGAATGAGTGAGTGTACAAATGAGGCACTGACCTCCTTTATTTACACTAGCTGGAAGGCACTAGAAAGGCGTCTCTTCACTAGGTAGGGCCGACTTGTCTTCTTAGTGGCTAAAACCACTTTAATTTGGCCTGGGGCCGACTTCTTAATTTACATGATATAATTAGGGCTTGACCAATTCGCAAAAGGGGATTTGGTGAACTACACTGCCTGACTCAATCAATCCACAAAATGGTATTGATCTATTTAATAATGAATCAATAATAAATATAATACTCTTTATACTTACAATATTTCAACACTCCCCCTTAACAAGAAGGGTATTGTACAGACACAACTCAATACAACATCATCAGGAGAGAGAGAGGGCAGTGACATCAACAACATTTGGAACACTGACTGGCATATCTATAAATCATCGGAATTTTTTCTCATCATCATCGTTCACAACATGGAGCTGGACTAGCATCATCATCCTGATCAACATGAGGCTAACGTAACATCATCATCATATTTGATGTGAGGCTAACGTAACATCATCATCTTCTTTAGCATGAGGCTAAAGTAATATCATCAACATCTTTAGCATGAGGCTAAAGTAACATCATCATCTTCACCATGAAAGATGAAATAATGTCATCATCGTCATCTACATCAACATGGATTAGTATAACACTAATACATCATCATCATCAATAAAAACACAGGGTTGATACGACATCAACAACAAAAATATCACAACACAAAGGTTAGAGCATCATCAACATCAACACTAGGTTGGAAATCTTCAACACGAAGCTGGAAATCGTTAGCACGAGGCTGACATCACAACAACATGAACATGAAGCTGGCATCTCAACAACATGAACATGAAGCTGGAAATCTCCAGCACGAGGCTGGCATCACAACAACATAAACATGAAGCTGGAAATCTTCAGCATGGGGATAGCATCAACAACATCAACACGAAGCTGGAAATTTTCACCACGAGTCTGGCATCAACAACATCAACACACAATTATAAATCTTCAACACTAGGCCGACATCAACAACATCAGCACAAAGATGGAAATCTTCAGCACTAGGCTAGCATCACAACATCTTGTAGTACTATGATAGATCCAAAGGATCTGCCCAAGAATTGAAAGATTACCTAAGATATAAAATACTAACAGAGCTACCACTACTAACCAAAGCTAGCATATACATGCACACGTACTTTGACATCCAATCCTTACAGAACTTCGAGATCCATCCAGGGATGATCAGACCCCTAGGATATAAAATCCTAACTGAGCTACCCGCTATTAGTTAGGATACCATAGTATCATCATCACTAATCCCCCTTTCGAGGGTGGTCCTTTCAAACTATACCAAACTTGTCTCGAAAGTATTTAAGCTTTACATGAGATAGAGGCTTGGTCTACAACCTGCTCATCTGTGCCAACATATTGAAGCTTTAAATTTCCCCTCTGCATCATATCATGAATGAAGTGATACCGGATCTCTATGTGCTTCGACTCATCATGGAACACATCATCTTTATACAACTCTAGTTATCACATAGGATCACAGTGGCTTCCATCTCCAAATCAAATAGATCTGTCAACAACATCCGAAGCCATATGGCTTCACAACTGGTGGAACATGCAACAATGTATTCTGCTTCTGCCGTGTTGGGAGAAATGTTGGATTTCTCCCTACTCTACCATGAAGTCATGGATGGAAAAAGACTGAAACAACATGTTGAAGTGCTCTTTCTATCAGAAAAAATTCCAGCTCAATCTGAATCAATATGTCCATACAATCTGAAGTCATGATATCTAGTATAACAAAGACCAAAATCCAATGTACCCTTAAGGTATCTCATCACATGTTTTTTCATAATGAAGGTGAATACGTCTGAGTTATATGACTCAAAGGTGGTCACACCAAAACATATATATGGTCTGGTATTCGTTAGATACATCAACGAACCAATAATCTGTTTGTACAGAGTAACATCAACCAATTCTGATGAGGCATCTACCAAAAGATTCAACTTCGTTTCCATGGGTGTGTACATGGATTTACATTCCAACATGTTAAACCTCTTCATTATTTGAACTGCATACTTCCCTTGGTTAAGGAAGATATTCTCAGGGCTCTTCCAAACTTCAAGACCTCAGAGATAAAGCATTAGGTCTTTCATCAAACTCTGTAGTGAGCTTCTTCTACAATCAGTGATGAGATTTTCTTCATCTTGTCAAGAATACATCATCTACATATAGTAGTAACATCACTGTCTCATCATTCATAACCTTGAGATAAAGGTTAGAATCATCTTTACGCTTGGTAAGGCCCAAGCTCTTCAAGAAACTATCAATTCTGCCATATCAAGCTCTAGGAGCTTGCTTCAACCTGTACAGATCCTTCTTCAATTTGCAGACCTAAGTCTTTCTATCTTAAACTTCAAACCAAATTTTCACATTACATTGTACCAATCTGGTACACTTTCTCAGCTGCAACTCAATCTGCACAATCATGTGCTAGCTCTATGTGCTCTCTACAAAGCACTATCTGTCTCACTTCCAAAGAGTATGTTGATGTAGTGCCCCTACCTCAACAGGGTCAGCTGACCTCCCGGTCAATGGATCTTCAGTATTCCTGAGCTGAAGGAGCTCTTTAGTTCCTTGTAGGAACCTTTATGAATAAAATCCACAGGTCCTTGCGAACTTCACCGACGTTAACTAGCACTGGACGTAAATTTCATCTCCACGTGACCACTAGATGTGATCACAAGCATATCCAAAAAGGTGCTTTGCGACCTCGGGCCTCGAGTGGTTTTGCTGCGAGTCACCTCGACTCTCCTGATCCCTGAGCTTCGAACTAATGGCTTGGCACATGCTAGCTCCTTCTCTTTACTTCCATCGATGCGACCTCCAACAATGACCTGGGGCCAACTGCAAGATACCAGATATATAAAATATGCAGAACAGAAACGAAATGCTAGAAATAACAGAATAACAGTAAAATATCCAGCATAATCTTCGCAATACACAGAAATGATATACGAAATAGCAATAGAAATAGCACTTGAACAGAAA
>ML781548.1:567456-583594 GCA_009831015.1 Picea engelmannii | reverse complement strand
GGAAGATCCTTCTAGAAGCGGAAGCTTCTATTAGGTCTTCTTACATCCGCCTAATTCTCTTTTATTGAAATGTCTTATTAATATTGACCTTTATTACATCCGAATACATTAATCTACCCATGTGCGGGTTAGGACCTTAACACCAACTCCCAAGTGCTTCGGGACTTCACGCTTCACGAACTAGGCGATTAGTTCACCTTTTTTCCTGAATTCTGATCTCCGAACTCCGCTAGCATTAGATCAACAGTTAGATCTGCTCTCAGATCGACGACTCAAACTATTCCTCCTGAGCTTCGAAGTGTTGTATGCCTTATGGCTCTTATCCTCCTCGCAAATCCACTATCTAATGACACACAACTGTTGGCACCTTCCTCCTCCAGGGATCTATATCGTCCTTCGAGATTCTTGATGGCTCCTTGCCATATATCTTGGCATCAACCCTCCTGATCTTAATTCCACGAGGTGACTACAAACCTCATCCTTCCTCCAGACTCTCCAAACCTCTATCCTTCCTGAGATTGATTCTTACTGCAAACTCTTGGATTCTAAGGAATCTCGTACACACTCCTTGCGGCCTTCACGACAACCTTTGGTTATCTGAACTTCGATTCTGTGCACTCCTTGCAACATAGGTTATTCGACCACTCTCTCGGGTTGGAAAAATCTAAGACTCAACCTAGCCTACGCACAGCTTGCGCGACTCTATGCTACTTTGGCACTTCCGTAGGTACAAGTTCAAGGGTATCTCTCTTGATCTTTCTGAGATAAAACTCAAAATCTGTTAACCCCCCCTCGAGGACTTTCATTGCACTCCTTGTAGGAATTCTCAGGAAGAGAAACAATTGAAACTTATACTTTCCTCATAGACTTCATACATTCAACATGAAATCACATACATATGGCATTGAAACAAATGCATAACAGAAACTGTAAAACAAACTGTAAACAGACCATTCAATAGATGCGAACAATAACCATAAAACACCATACAATTGGATTAACAAATTCTTCTATTAATTCAATTTCTCTATACATGGATTTGAGAAGCAACAACACTTTTCTCATACAATATTCTCTTCTACTCTTCTACAACTATCTCTCCTTGCTCTCCAACAATTACAATGATAATCTTACAACCTTCCTACGAGAGAGTCTTCTTGAGTTTTCCCTCCTACAATTATAAGCTATCTTATCGAATTAAATACTACCATCTACTTAACATTAATTACAATAAATTTCCGAAACAGACAGATAAGAGTAACGCTCTAGGTATGCATTACAATTCCCCAAAACATTAAATAAAATATATCTTTCTAGATATTACATTAGTGTGCCTTCTTTTGAAATTCGAATTTCTTCAAAATGTGCGCTGGTGTATATCCAACTATCCTCCACTCTCCCTTTGCTTTGCTGGCGATGCTCCTGCATCATATGTCCTCTCCCCTTTCTACAACTGTTCCTTCCAGAATTGGGACTCTGCACTTGCAACTTCTTTGAGGCTAAGAATGACTGCTTCATCCTCACCATGGCTACTGAAATATGAGAGTAACTCCTCTTATTCTATCACGACAACAACTTCATCTGAAACTGAGAGTGGCTCAATAACTGATACTGGAGGTATCTCTTCTTCTTTCATGGAGGTAACTCTATCTTTTATCGTAGTCATGTATTCATGACCCAACTAATGTAATACACCAACTGCCACTCAATTTTAAATATGGGGATTACTCCCCCTGCATCTCATACTATATATGAATCATGGTTGTTCTAGTTGTCTTCAAAAATACTAGAACTATTTCTTCAATTATTGGAGTAAGTGTCTCATCATAGTCTTCTCCCTCTTGCTAGGAGAATCCTTTGGACACACATAAGGCTTTGTACATCTACAACACGCTTGATCTGTTTAAATCAATCTTGGAAGTCAATACTGACTTCTCTTCTAGTCTCACGAAAGAATCCATATCCTAGTCTTTATGACTGGCTTCCTTCTCTGTCACTGAAACAAGGGAATCTTCCTAGGAGATTTCATATCTCCTAGAAGTTTCCAAAGCTACAATCTAGTCTTCTCATGGCATCTGTCTCCCAGTCCTGGAAGTTCTCTCTTCATCTGATCCTTTCTGAGATCAGGCTTACTCTCGATTTCTTCTGAGTCTACAAGGACTTCATCATCTCTTATGGGGTATACTTGGTGTTGAACACCAAGTCTAAATATGAAAATTTGAGTCAGACTTCAAGTGAATTCTGCTTCCTGTCAAGGTGGCTTCATTATCTTTTGAACAAGTCTACTGTGAGTTCTTGTTTTAGTGTTCGATCATCTTTGGAGCCTTCTACTCTTTACAATCAATATCCATATGAGATACTCTGGATCTCAAAAGATAACTTCTTCTTCATCTTATTTGGTACATGAATGTATGTGGTCATGTACATAGTCTGCTTCATGTCTCATCTAATCTATTGCCTTCTGCAACCTAAACTATAGCTTCCTCAGGGTTATTACCTATGACCTGAAACAAGGTCAACAAAACAACAAGCAAGAATAATACTCTTTTGATAATAGTAAATAAAACAATAGTATGAATAATCGTCATAGTAGCTCCTTTAGAGCTATCACTTGTGACCTGTCTGAAACAAAGATCAAAAGTAAGAAATACAATACGAAATGAGATCAACATTCTTCTAGTGTTGTGATCAAACATTCATCCAAGGTAACCTGGTACCAACACAAGAAGTTTCTCCTAGAGGAGATGTTATTCGTATATGGTAAATGATTACATTAAACATTTAGCTCAATATGCTCACATGCTACCAAGCATAATATCTTTCAAATACTGCTACCTCAACTATAGTGTTTACCTGTAAAGGGGTAGTTATCAACTTGTCATGTGCAACTTTGAATCTTATCAACTTAATTAATCAAACCTCGAACCTGGAGTCTTGTCCTCAATAATGACTGTGTTTCTTTTCTTCCAAGTCTCCTTCACTCAAGACGAACAATGCTTTCTTCAACCTGTCTTCTTTACTAAGACAATATGCTATCTTGACAGAAAGTTGGGTTAGATTATAAACTCTATGATCTCAACTTTAGTCCATCTAATACCTTAACTTTAATTTTTGACCAAAGGTTAGTATGATTTAAACATACCACTTAGATATTCATAAGGTCAAAATAATGTCATAACAAATAGATGCATATCAAGATAATCAAACCTGGGGTGCATTAGTCTTCTGAGCATGTTGGATCTTGAGATCCTTTTGGATCTATGGCAAGAGATCCATTCTCCTGCAAATAACCTTTAAATATTAACAGTTTAAACATATGTGAGTACATACCTCTGATAACATTTGCAGGTAGTGGCACCATCTGGTAGCAACGATAATCATTACCAACCCTTTTAAAACTTCAAGGGTGACTGCAAATGGTAGTGCAACTGATACTTCAAGTGATACTGCAACTGCAATTGATACTGCAACTCATTCTGAAACTACAACTGCAACTTAGAGTTTTATGAGAAAACCCTAATTTTTCAAACTTCAAATTTTGAAATTCTTATCCAGGGGTTAGATGCGCTGAGCTAAGGCGAGTAAGCTAGTGCAGTCAGATTTTTGAAAATCCAAATTTTGCCCCTTGAAACTAAGCTTCCAAAAATCTGGACTGGTACTGGTTCTGGTTTCCTGGTTTTCTGGTACTTCTGGTTTTCTAGTTTTCTAGTACTAGTCAAAACTAGGGTTTGAATTTCCAGAGTATCTGACCACTAAAAAGGTGCGCTCAAGGTGCCAAAGAGTTCCCTAGGCTAGGGAACACTTTTCTAGATGGTTTTTAGGTTGATATTCCTCTTCAACAAAATCCCTAATTTTCTTGTACGACAATAGTGGCGTTTTTCTTTATCTAGTGAAAGATGCTCTCTTCAGCTTAGATCTAATGCCATGTTAATTTTTTAGCTGTTATTAGGTTTCTTTTCAATTTACTAGATAACCATAGCATAGGTAGGATCACTGAGAGAAACACAATCACAAGATACACAACATTTATCCTTGGAAACCCTCATGGAGAAGAAAACCCAACAAAAACTTCCTTAATATAGATAGTGAATACAATGCCAAGACAATAAACCAAAACACTAGAGAATATCCAACACTGAGAAATGTGCCTCTCTCTTCCTTCTTCTCCCAACTGCAACTTCCAAACTTGTGCACTTGATGAGTGAATGAGTGAGCGTACAAATGAGGCGTTGACCTCCTTTATTTATACTATCTGGAAGGTGATGTAAAGGTGTCTCTTCACTGGGAATGACCAACTTGTCTTCTTAGTGGCTTAAACCACTTTAATTGGGCCTGGGGCCGACTTCTTAATTTACATGATATAATTAGGGTTTGACCAATCCACAAAAGGGAATTTGGTCAATTACATTGCTCAACATGATCAATCCACAAGAGGGGATTGATCTATTTAATAGTGACTCAATAATAAATATAATACTCTTTGTAGTTACAATATTTCAACAAAATATCACCCAATCACTAGACCATTATCCCTTAGAAACCCGTCATTTTAACCCTTAAAACCTACCACTTTTTCATTGAGTTTCTAGCCTAATTTCCACTTGGTCCCTCTTTTCCTTCATTAAGGGTGTGACCAAGAGTGTTGGTTGCTCTTCTTGGCCTGCCAATGAGTGACCAATTTTTCTGTCTATGTGTCTAGGGAGTGACCAAGTCTAGAATCTCCTATTTTTGGATTTGGTTTCAATGAATAAGACCTCCCATTGATTTCTCTGGTTTTATCTTCGAGAAGGCTTCCATTATGAGCTCGAGAATCTTATCCTAATAACTATATGGAATGATCCCTAAATCCTTATAAGAGCCAAGCCATTTACCATGGGAAAGGAGGAGGAAATAACTAGCAAAGTTACTCTGGTGATTTGGTTGCAAGACTTGGGCAAGGAGCTTGGAAGGAGGCCATCTCTTCAGTCTACATCTGTAAGTTGTTAAATTTTTTCTTTGATTAATAGAAGACACATTGGATGTTTCCCTCTATCTCTTTGTTCATATAAGTTTGTGTATTCATTGGTAGAGAATTTGTATAATTATGTGTTATGATATACTATTAGATATGTTGTCAATCCATGCATGATTGCTTTGATCTTTGGGAGGTTTTAGTCTTCTTTGGTTGTTTTCATGTATGAATAAGATCTAGGAACATCCTTAGTTTATTTCTCTATTCCTGTCTTATGTGCTGGTAGAACCTAAGGGAGCTTAGCTCTTGCATGGTACAAAATCCCTACAACAAATTGGCGACCATAGTGGGGAAGTTTTTCTCCATGTATTAATCCCCTTAGATGATTGAATTTTTGAATCTTATTTCTAGAGATCCTTTCCCTTTTAAGTGCTCCTCTTCCATCCCAATCATTTCTCCACTCTTTTCTGAGTCTAGTTGAAGAAACCCATATCCTAGATCTGTCAGATCTCGTCCAGATCCACCCTTTTTCGTTTCCCAGGTTCGGTCACCCTTTCCCTGTGTAAACAAAGCGACCAACCATCTTTGGTTGTACCTTCTTCTCTATAAGGGAATGACCAACCTCCTATGGTCACACTTTTTTCTCTATAAGGGAGCGACCAACCATCCTCCTAGGTTAACCAGGTGTGACCACGTTTTCTGGTCGCCCTTTCTCCCTTCATAGGGAGCAACCGGTCGCTCTGTCTCCCTTTTCATGGAGCAACCATTATCCCGAGAACCCTTTTTTGAAGAGTTAAACTTCAAAAAATTCATTCAGATTTGTTTGTTGTGGCCTCTTCAACACTCTAGATCCACCTTGGATCTTCCTTAGATCCCTTGCTATTAAATTTACAATTTTTTGTGTATTTTTTGCATTTTTCTTGAAATTTTTTCCTCTCTTTCTGTATGCCAATCATTTGTCATCTTATTGAACTTCTTGTGGATTTGGTCTAATCATACCTCTCTTCCTTGACCTCCTCAACTAGTCTACAAATCCTTGGCATCTCCCTGAGAGATTGTTTGGAGAAAATTCTCTTTGATTGTTTTCCCACTCTTTCTTTGATTGCTTTGAGTGTTGATTGCTTTTCAGTCATTTGGAAGACTCTTTTCAGTTTTGAAGCCTTGATTTTTGCACTTTTCAATTTGGAATCTTTGCTTTCTTCCTTCTTATCTATTTTTCAGTGCATTACACATTATAGATTGGAAGAAGAGAAATAGAAGGAATTCCTTTCAAATTGCAATTACTTGAAAAGAAAAAGAGAAAGCATAAACTTTTTGTGGTGTGTTTTCAAAAGTATATTAGGAAAGTTGTTTGATTTCAAATTGCGAAAAATTCATTTCATCATTTGGCATTGTTGTCCATTTTTTTGAAAATGAAATTAAGATTGCATGTTATTGAGTGCATAATTATCATTATAAATGAGTAAAGAACTCCCCTCCCCGCTTTAGTTAGGTTTCATCGAAAATGAATTATTGCATTGCATCATTCTCTGCACCTTTTTGGAGTCGAGTCCTTTAAACATCAACAATTTCTAATCCAATAGACTCATCCCTATTCCGACAGTTGATTGGCTCATTGATGTATTTGGTGAATACCCGATCGTACATTTTCTTTGCTGTGATCGTACATGAACATTAGATAGATTCAAAGCTCATTTTGAGATATCTTCGTGGGACACTAAATTATGGTTTGAGATATGCCTCAAATAATGACGTAAAACTGAATGTATTTACTGATTCAGCTTGGGCAGGGAGTGGAGATGACAGAAATACTACTTCTGGTATATGTTTCAGTTTGGGCTCTTCTATGATATCATGGGATAGAATGAAACATAAGTCTGTTGCACTCAACACTACAAAAACAGAGTATATTGTATCTTGTGATGCTTGTACGAAAGAATTATGGTTCCGTAAGTTGATTTCTTGACTATTTGATCAGGTGATTGATTCGATTGTGATATATTTTGATAATCATAGCTGTGTGAAGCTTTCAGATAACCCCGTGTTCCATAATAGATCAAAGAACATTGAGATCAAGTACTATTTTATTCGTGATAAAGTCAAGAAGGGAGAAGTGATTCTCCAGTACATCTCCACCAATGAGTAGACAACTGATATTTTGACAAAGCTTCTGTCCAAGATAAAGTTTTCATACTTGAGTCTCAAGCTGGGACTTGCGGAGATAACTCCCTTGGTTGAGAGGGAGGTGGTGAATTCCTCGTTTGGGAGGGAGTGATGATATATGGCATCATGGATAGTCAGTGTGCTAGTGGAAAAACATTCGCCAAGTGGAAAACGGTCCAGGAAGAAAAAATTTCTGATGGACTGACATTCTCCTTGTGGAGAATGGTCCAAGTTGAGAGATTGATGATGTACCATGGACAACTGTTATCCTGTGGCATTGCTCAGACATGTAGAATGGTCTATGACAACTATTTTCCTGGGGCTTTTCCTAGATGGGTAGAATGGTCTGTCTTCCTGAGTTCACAGTAGTGACCATAGTGGGGAGATTGGTACAGGACAAGAATTTTCCCTGAGTTCATAGTAGTGGCCAGAGGAGGGAAAATGGTCCAGGACAATCATTGTTCGTGAGTTCACAGTAGTGACCAGAGTGGGAAGAATGGTCCTTGTAGGCCATGGCGTGGATTTCAACATCCGGGAGGACTAACATTCTTCTAGGATGCATGTTTGTATTAGAATAATGATCCTTGTAGCCCATGGCATGGATTTCAACATCTGTTGGGACAATCACTCTTCATGTGTCACATGCAATGACCAAAATGAGAAGAATGGGCCCTATATCACTCTGTTGAGTGAGCGACTTATGTGAGACACTCTGTTGAGTGTGCTAAGTCCATAACATGACTTATTGAACATCATGCCCAATTACTCAGTTGGAGCATGGCCTCGAGAGATGATGTAGATGATTATATGATTTGATGCCAAGAGACTGTTGTACTGCATGGTGATAACTAGTGTAGCTATTAGTTGATTGCAGTGGAGATTGTGTGTCTTTGAAAAATAGCTATGCGCTATTGTGTGTTAGAATATAGATATGTGCTCGTTTTTCCATACACAATATAACAATATTGTCACCCAACCATAGGCACAAAGGCCACCCACGAGAACTTTAACCTTGACAGACAAAATAATTTCGGAAGTAGAACAATAGCCAACCAATGTAGCACATCTTTCTATAAGGATAGCGCACCAAGAAAGAATAACCAAAGACCAAGGAGAAATTCCAAACCATAACCAAGAGAATGTCCAACCGAAATCCAAAATCCCTGTTGCAGCAATTGCAATTGCACTCCCTCTCCAAACTTACGCACCACTAGTCTTATGTAGTTGTGAGAGTGAGTGTCAAATGAGTTCTAGTGCCCTCTATTTATACTGCTCTATCTCAATTGAATAGGCCGAATTCTCTTTCTTGAGGCTAATAACTCAATATTAAATATTCTCTTGAGCCGACTTGTCTTCTAGGGTTATTAACCAATGTTTTAGGGTTTCTCTTGCTTCCAAAAATATTCTAGTCTTGTCAAAGGTTACACGTAGAGGTTAATACCTCCCGAAACTACCATAATATCAACACTCCTTCCTAGCTAGGGAGGTATTAAAGGAAATGGTCTTGAGCACATACATACCATTCAACCGGTAACATCATCATAGCCACACATGATATTTCATGATCATGCAAATCAAATCACGAGAAACATCATCAATATTAGTATCATATGATAGCATCAAGTGCATCATATCTTGAAGCTATAATCCATCTGAGTAATCGAGCATGATGATGAATAAGTCACTGACTCCACAGAGTGATACAAAAACCATTCTTCTAATCTGTACATATGTCCTAGAAGAATAATTGTTCCAAAAAATGCTGAAGCCATGCCATGGGCTACAAGGAATATTCTTCTAATCCGGACATATGTCCTAGAAGAATAACTGTCCTGGACCATTTTCCCTCCGGCCACTACTGTGAACATAGGGAAAATGTTTGTCCTGTACTAGTCTCTCCACTCTGGTAACTAGTGTGAACTCAGGGAGATGGACCATTCTTCTAATCCAGACATATGTTCTAGAAGAATAGTTGTCCATGGTACATCAACAATCTTTCATCTTGGACCATTCTCCACAGGGAGAATGTCTGTCCACCAACAATATTTCAACCTGGACCATCCTCCAGAGGAAGGATGTCTATCCACCAGTAATTTTTCTTGCCTAGACCATTCTTTGCCTGGATAATGTCTATCCATCAACACACTGACTATCCATCTAGATGGAAATCATCTCCAACACTAGTGGTAGTCTCCATGGCACTCAGATAGTAACATATTGTTGCTATAATTCCATCTAATAGAACACAACTGTGTCTATCCATAATAGTATACAACTACTATCTAGTGGTACACAACCACTCCTAGTAGCACACGACTACTAACCAATGACACACAGTCACTACCAGTGGATCACATCCACCACAATAGCATACACCTACTGTCTAGAGACATACAATCTCCACAACAATCATATCATCTTATATCAACCCACATAAACAATATCATGATAAAAATTGAGTCATTTGGGCCATTCTTCCACTCACACCTATGATATCTAGAAGAGCATATGCCTTCAGAAAGTAAAACATCATCCATGGGATATTTGAACTATTTTTTCCTAGCATAGAAGAATAATTGTCTCCGATTTCTGATCCTAGTCCATTCACCTAACTGGGCCATTCCTCCGACACTAATCATATTGCAACTTGTAGAGAATGAGTCTGCCCTAGGGAATGCTTGTCCCTGATTGTTTAACGTGGACCATTCACCTAATTGGGCCATTCCTATGACACCAATAATAGTGAAACTTGGAGGTAATGAGTCTTCCCTAGGGAATGACTGTTCAGACCATTTTCTATGGAAATGACTGTCCTGCACCAACCTCAAAAATATACCATTCTTTGAAACTGCTCACAACTATGAACTTCGAAAGAATGACTTCCCGACGAGGCATACCATTCTACATGACCACTACTCATAGTGACTACCAAGAAGAATGATTTTCCTAGACCATTCCCCCACATTGGCCACAAGGGGAATCATTGTCTATGGTACATCAACAATCTATCAAACCATTTTCATTACAAAAATGACTGTCCGATTTGGACTATTTTTCGAACTGGAAAATGAGTGTCCGTTAGAAATCTTGAACCACTTTTTGGACTGGAAAGGAACTCCACAACTTGGACCATTTTTTGAACTGGAAAATGACTGTCCATAAATCAATATCATATTAGTGCTCCCTCTCAACCTGGGAGTAATCACTTCCTTTTTTGGTAAGGAAGTCGTCTCCACGATCCCTAACTTGTCCCTTAAGTACACAAAATTTTCATCTTGGACAAAGGATTTACCAAGATATCTGCTATCTACCCATCCATGGAGATATAATGGAGAACCACTTCTCCCCTATGGACTTTATCACAAATAAAATAATGCTTGATCTCAATGTGCTTCGACCTATCATGGAACACCGAGTTCTATGAAAGCTTCACACAAATTTGATAATCACAATATATCACGGCCGAATCCAACACCTGATCAGACAGTCCATAAACCAAATTACAGAGCCACACTACTTCCGTACAAGCATCACAAGCTGCAATATACTTTGCTTCTGCAGTGCTGAGTGCAACAAAATTTTGTTTCCTTTTAGCCCATGACATCGTGGAAAAGATCAAACTGAAACATATCCAAGTATCACTTCTTCTATCATCTGCACTCCCTTCCCAATCTGAATTGATAGATCCATGCAACTGTATATCATAACTTAGAAGTCCCACAAAATAAATATCCGACTAAGTATTCTCCAAATACATTAATGAGGCAATCAATTGTCGATACATATATGAGTCTATTGGATTAGAGTCTCTCAAATTCTTTAGATTTGTCATCATGGGAGTTTTCCATGGATTTGCAATCCATCATCCTAGACTTCTGAAGAACCATTTCAATATACTTCCTCTGTCATAGGAAGTTTTCACCACACTTCTGTTGTACATGAGAGGCTCTGCACCAAGTTTGCTTGAATCTGTACAAGGTCTTCTTCCATATGTATACAAGGGTCTCTTTCTGGTATACCTCAAAACCTTGAGGTTTCTCTACATACACTTCTTCTTGAATTACTCTGTTGAGAAGAAAAATATTTACATTCATCTGTTGTAAACTCCAAACCATGGATACTGCAAGAGATATAATGGCTCAGGTAGAGGTATATCTGGTTACTAGAACAAGCTGTAATTGTAGTCTTCTCCCTCCTTCTGGGAGAACCCTCTAGCCCTGAGTGTCACCTTGTATCTATCAATGCTTAAGTATTTTTCATAATTTCTCACATACATTGTTCTTCATCACAACATCCTTCCATTCCTTCTATTTGACTTCTTCTAGTGGGTTCAAACTGGTTCAATTGGTTGTTCTGGATTTTCTTTATTTATTGGAATCTTCATGTTCTTCCTCATGTTTCTCTTCAATGTTGGAGTCCATGGAATCTTCTATAAATTACATTCCCTTGTTTCCTAAAGGCTCCAACCTTCTTCCATAGGAACATAAATTTAGATGGACAACCAAGGATATTCAAGGCTTCTTTTCGAAGAAGACTTATTCTAGAGTCAAACTGAACATGTGCTGCTTATCATGGATGCTACTTCCAATGTAGAATATGGATAGATACTTCATAGTATTTACATATTCTTCTTCAATGGATCATATCTTTTTGGATTAGCTCCCTCCTAATCCCAACTTCATGTCTGAATAAGAAATATGCAAGCTCTTTTTTTGGAATTCTATGATCAATTCCCTCCATCTAAGAGAGTCCATGATTCCGTCTGTTGCATCTCTCTTTTCTTTGTGCAAAGTGTCACAAGCCTGTTCTAGTTTCCTTTTGATTCCTGAATTCCTTCGAGTCTGACTCCTATGAGTCTCTTTAATTTTGTTTCTATCTATTCTGATTGATGCTCGTCTAGTAGTTGTGTCATCCTTATAAAATTTTTCTATGACAGTTTCCGCAAGGATAGTTTATCAAACATATTTCACAAGGGTACATGCTTGGAACAAGAACAATAAGAGAAAACAAGAAATATCTATCTAGAGGAGATGCTAGTTCATCTTGTGAACAAGTACAATAAACATCCATATCAATAGTATTCATATGAAATCGAGTATTTGTTGCACCTAGAAATAATATAATATTTCAAAGACTGCTTTCACAATTTGTAATGTAACTATCACCCTTGATATACACAAATTTGAAGCTTAAAAATTTAATCAAACCTGGAACCTGAAGCCTCAACTGCTATGGAGGGTGTGCTTGTTCCTATGAATGCAATGAATCCAAGATTACAACTTGGAGAAGGTCTCTAATATTTTTCCTGCAAAAAACACTCACATTTTGCTAGATGATATAACTTGGATAACATATACAAGTGCATACCTTTGAAGTCTTGTAGCATCGTCCAACTTGTCTTCCAATATGAAACTATATACCATATTGACAAGAAGATTTTAGAAACTCAATCAAAAGATTCAATGACTAGAACAAGCTAGAAACTCTAAACTTTCAACTTTGACCACAAAATCTATTTGACCATAAGTCAACCTTTGACTTTGACTTTGACCAAAGATTCAAACCTGATGTTTTTGGTAGTTGAGAGTACCAAGAGGTGCGCTAGGATAGGGCACACTAGGATCTCAAATAATTAGGTCAAATGATTCTCCATAAGTGCCCGAACATAAGGGTTAGGGTTTGTTGTGGCTGCATAATAAAAAAACCTAGATGCAACTGTAATTGGTGCCATAACAAGCTTAAAAACTAACTTCCCAATCTATCTTCGAGTGGTTAGAATGTTTGAGGATAATGTTGGCCCATAACCTGTTAGAATATAAATAGAAGTGCCCATTTTTCCACAGACAATATAGCAATATTGTCACCCAACCATAAGCACAAAGGCCACCCCCGAGAACTTTAACCTTGATAGACAAAATAATTCTGGAAGCAGAACAATAGGCAACCAATGTAGTGCATCTTTCTCTAAGGCTAGCACACCAAGCAAGAATAACCAAATACCAAGCAAAAATTCCAAACCATAAACAAGTGAAAGTCCAACCAAAAGCCAAAACCCCAGTTGCAACAACTGCAGCTGCACTCCCTCTCCAAACTTGCGCACCACTAGTCTTATGCAGTTGTGAGAGTGAGTGTCAAATGAGGTCTAGCACCCTCTATTTATAATGCTCTATCTCACTTGAATAGGCCGACTTCTCTTTTTGGAGGCTAATAACTCAATATTAAATATTCTCTTGAGACAACTTGTCTTCTAGGGTTATTATCCAACGTTTTAGGGTTTCTCTTGCTTCTTAGAATATTCTAGTCTTGTCAAAGGTTACACGTAGAGGTTAATACATCCCACAAATACCATAATATCAAAACTGTGGTGGATGTTTTCCACTGTTAGTGAATGTGTGTCACTAGATAATAGTTGTGCACTACTAGGAGTGGTTGTGTACCACTGGATAACAGTTGTGTACTACTATGGATCGAAATTGTTGTGATCTATCAGATGGAATTGTAGTAACTATGTGCTACTACCTAATTTCCATGGAGACTACTAGTAGTGTTGGAGGTGATTGCCAAGCTAGATGGACAGT
This sequence comes from Picea engelmannii, assembly GCA_009831015.1. Taxonomy (NCBI): domain Eukaryota; kingdom Viridiplantae; phylum Streptophyta; class Pinopsida; order Pinales; family Pinaceae; genus Picea; species Picea engelmannii. Next base: position 569,902 of record ML781548.1, on the reverse strand, counting down.
GATGAAGATGCTCGTGACTTGATCTGTGTGATCATGAGATATCCTATGTGGCTATGATGATGCTACCTGTAGAATGGTCTGCAAGACTATGTGATCCTTTCCCATACCATGTGAAATGAATGAATGTGTTTGAGACCATTAAAATTATCACCTCCCTAGCTAGGAGGGAGTGTTCATATTATGGCACATGTGGGAGGTATTAACCTCCATGTGTAACATTTGGCTAGAATGGAATATTCTAGAAGGAAGAGAAATCCTAAACAGATGTGTAAAAACCCTAGAAGACAAGTCGACTCAATAGAATAAATAATATTAAAGTATTATCGTTCAGAAAGAGAAGTCGGCCTAGACATGTGACAAAAAGGACTATAAATAAGAGACTCTTGAGCTCATTTTGTACACACTTCACTCACTCTCTCAGAAAGGTATAACACAAGTTTGGAGCTACAATTGCAAGAAAGGAAGGTGCATCTTCTGGGGTGATTCTTGGTCTCTCTCTCTCTAGCGCTATCTAGCCTAAGATACGCTCCCTACCTTCTAGTATATCTTGGTGGTATTCTTGATGACATTCTTGGTGGTATTATGATATTCTTGGTGGTATTATTCGTGATAACCTAAGAAGTGCAACTGCAACTATTGCATTTGAGTAGTATTCTTGTTTTGTGGTTGTGGAGACTCTCTCTCTTGTGCACTACCCTTGGAGAAGGTGCGCTCTCCTTGTCTTTTGATGTTGCTGCAGTTGGATGGTGTTTTCTTGTTCCATCTCGTGCTACTGTTGTAGCTAGGGTTTATTTGTTGGTTCTAGTTTGGCTTTCCAAAATCATTCTATCTAGCAAAGGTTAAGGTGATTAGGGGTGGTTTCATGCCTATGGTTGGGTGAAAATATTGTGATAGTGTCTACGGTTAAATGAGCACATTGAAATATTCTAACACATCCTTTGCTTGTGTTGCTTCACATTCACTTTTGCTAAAATCTTAAAAAAATCTCTTGACTAGTCTATTTAATTCATAACCATCTTGCATTCTACATGATGGATTTCATAATTCCTAGTTCACAGTGATACTCATTTCACTCTAAGAACGTCCTCCAACTCCATCGATCTCGAAACCACAACCTCTATAAGGATTTCAATTTTTTTTTTTCTTTTTCCTTTTTTTTGGGGCTTTGCTTTGGACGATTGACCTTTCATTTGGGTTCACACCTCTTTTGCTGGTTTCTGGTTGATCAAAAGACTACAGGTCTTGGAGGAACTATTCAATCTAGAAACTATGAAAATAAGATAACTATAACCTTGACTTTGCTAGTGCACTTTCAAGTGGATTTTTCCATTGTAGCTTTAAGTGGACTGGATTTTTCCATTGTAGCTTCAAGTGGACTCTAGGTCTGAAGTTTTATTGGTGTAGAGATCTCATCTCAACTCACACTTCACTTCCCATGGATAATTACCATTGAACTAACATATCCTTAAGGTTAAAGGAAATTTAATAGCACATTAAGAAATAAAACACAACACAAAACAATAGACATAAGAGATAAGTAGAAAAGGCCTCAAGCAATATTCTCTATTTCTCATTTTATTCATTTCAATGACACAATTTTATAATACATGATTGAAACCACCTCATTAAAGGAGACCTAATACCATGTTAATAAGTAGAACACAATACAAGACAACAGACATAAGAGCTAGGTAGAAAAGGCCTCAAGCCATATTCTCTATTTTTCATATTATTCATTCCAATGATACAATTTTATAATACATGAATGAAACCACCTCATTAAATAGGTTTTGTCTCACACTAGCACCTCATAAAGATATAAGGCTAGGAGGAGGCAAGAAACGATCTAATACACAAATAGGATAAAAAATATATCCCATAATGTGAAATACAATAAGGTGGTGTAGTAATTCATGATTGTACATGGAGTCATAGGCTAACAAACAAGTCATTGGAGTTGGAGGAATGTTTAAAACATATATATGCAACAACAACGATTTGGATGTTGTTGGATTGAATTTTCAAATACAAACAATTTCATACAATTTCATCTTCAATGAGACAATTGTAAGGTTAAAAAATGAGATAACAAACTTTTAGATATGTTGGATATCTATCATTTGGTATTGGATTTGTCTCTAATACATTAAACTTTGATCACTAGACTTAGCCTAGAAGTTGACCTTGTCTATTGTGTAATCCCGGTAACAATATCGAGGAATCTAGATTTGAGTGAGACTAATAGTGTGCTTGATGATTTATCAAAGATGCCACATGGATTCCTTGTTAACTGATGCAGGAGCATCATGCATATAACAAAAAATAGTTGTGCACCAAGGTGTAGGTGTAGTTGATAGTGATACACAAATCACATTGTGTGCACACCCTAATTTGTGTTGAAATATTGTGTAACTGCAAAGGATATTCTTATCCCCTTTCGTGGATA
>ML781548.1:546771-567443 GCA_009831015.1 Picea engelmannii | reverse complement strand
ATATATATATATATATTGACAAGTCGGCCCCAAATAAAAGTATAGGCCGGCCCCAGTAAAAAGTGAAATGACTAGTATAAATACAAGACCCCAACACCTCGTTCCATCATCCAGTTTTGCACACCTTCTCTGGTTTTCTGGGTAGTGCACAGTTTTTCAGGGTTTCAAGTCTTGTGCAAGGTGAAGAAGAGAAGGAGGATAAGGAGGCAATTTTCTTAGGGTTTTACCCTATGGTTCTTTGATTATTTTCTGGTCTAGCATCATGGTAGTTTGTCTCTCGTAGAGAGAGAGTTATTCTGGTAATGTACTTGGTTATTGAATCTATACTAAAGAAGTTTTGCTGGGTTTTCTTCCCCTTGAGGGTTTCCCAGGATAAATGCTTGTGTACTATGTGATCTTGTTTCTTTCAGTAAGATCCTTATTATGCTATTGTTATAACTGTAATAATTACTATTGAACCCGAGATTAATAATAACAACTTAAGCAAGAAACTTAAAATGGTTTCAGAGCAGGCCTGAAAGAGCATTGTTGCAGATTCAGTCTTCAGTTTTGTTGGGATTCAAAAATTAGGGTTTCTTGAATATTTGGAATTTTTGGCTACAAACCACATTGGGAATTGTTCCCTTCCTAGGCACATATTTTGGAACAATAATTGAATATTTTCAGTGGGTAGAACTCTCGAAAAGTCAAACCCTAGTTTGACTTGGTACCAAAAAACTAGAACCAAAACCAGAAAGTTGGAGTCCAAAATTTCGCAGGTCCAGTTTCAAGGGTCAGAAATTGCAATTTTCAGAAATTTACTATACTAGCATACTCGCCTTAGTCCAGTGCATCTTTTGGTGAGTTCAATTTTCAGATCCAAGAAATTTGATTTTTCTATTATTTCTATAGCCCGGAGGGCTAGTGTTTCTACTGCAAGAAAGAATGGATACCGATATGAGGGTAGAAGACATGTTAGAAGGATATGGAAACTTCATATCTTGGAAGCATAGGTTGTAGATGAGTCTATATGAGAATGATCTCCTAGAACATGTTACAGTGGGTGTACCAAAACCAGAGGAAGAAGAGAAAAAGACCAAGCACAAGAAGAATGAAAAGAAAGAAAAGAGAATCGTGTCAGATTAAGTAAAGGATCACTTGATCCCTCATATATCCTAACTATAGACAACAAGGAAAATGTATGGAGAACTCAATGGGTTATATGAAACCAAAGACATTAGTCATAATCTTGCCTTAAGAAATCAACTTCGTAATATGAAGATGGAAAACTCAGAATCTGTCTCATCCTATCTTATGAGAGTTTCTCAGATTAGAGATCAGCTTCCAACTATTGGAGATGTCATTAGTGAAAAAGATCTTGTAACCACAACCCTAAATGGGTTTCCAACATATTGGATTCCTTTTGTACAAGGAGTGTGCGCAAGAAGCAAGTTACCCAAGTTTGATAAGTTATGGGAAGATTGCACACACACAAAATCTAGACTTGCACACTAATAAAAGAGATTAATTGTTGACGAACAGAAAGATCTTACAGTTCAAAAGAACAGAAGAAGTTCCTTTAGGAAGAACAATAAAGAAGCTAACTCTGTAAGAGTTTCATATAAGAAGAAAAATGTTTCAAATATCAGATGCTACAACTGTCAAAAGTTAGGAAACTTTTCCTATGACTGTCCTCAAGGAAAAGGGAAAATAAAGCATCAAGCACATGTGGCAGAGGAAGAGGAATCTCCTCCCTCAAAGAAAGCTTTAGTAGAAATTGAGAAATATGTGCTTTAATTTGAAGATAGTTGATCTGAAGAAATATAGAAAATGGTGGAGTCCATGGAGCCTCCCCACACAAAAACAAAAGATAAGTATTCATGTTTATTTTTAGTATATTGTTTACTTTAATAATTTATCATTACAAGTTAGATTTTTGTGATAATGTTAATTAACCTCGTTTTATTTCAGTGTCTATGAATATTTATCAAAGAAGAGGATAAAGAAAGAGATAAAATATTTATTTAAGGTATAATCACTCATGAGAGTGACAAAGGTATGTGTTTAACTATGATAGTAAGGGAAAAAATGGTGATTTCATAGCTAGAGTGAAAAAGAGTTCAAAAGTCTTATTCACGATTAGGGTTTCAAATGTGTACTTGGTTGAACAAGTTTTTCTTAAGAAAAGATGTGTACTACTCTGATAAAAATCATGATATAATTTTATTTGATTACCGATTATTGTTACTGACTGATTGGCTACGTGACATATCTTAGAAACCATATTGTAAGTAAGTTTACAGGTCTCGCAAGAAAGAACTTATGCCTTGACTTACAGAAGTTAGACAACATGAGAATGACTTATGATATGGTTGCACTCAGTAAGAACAAGGCAATATCCAATATTTATATAGGAGCAGGAGGCTCCTAAAGATGCAATATATAAATGTTCAAGATTAAGAGAAATATGGATACTCAGATATAGTTGATGAGATGCAGGTAACTGCAGGTTGCTCCAGTACCGTTCTTATAGATGTAGAGGGAGCAAGTTGATCCAATATGAAGTCACAAAGAAATAAATGTTCGAACTCAAGAAGGCACCCAGGATATTATAGAAGATAACTTCAAGGATGATGATTATTAGATGTTACACAGTTAAAGAAGCTCTTAGTTTGGTGCAAGAGGGAGCTATGTCTCCGAGTTCGAAATGGAGGATCGTGATTTGGTGTAGTTAGGAAAGTAGCGGTCCATGGAAAAATTTACTCAGTGGATGAGTAATGAGATATTTTGATCAAGATGAAAGTTATCCAGTAGATGGATGGTGCCCAATAGATGGGTAGCATGGTATTATACCATGGAAATATTTTGGACCACAAGAGATTTTTTTCAGATCCCATACCTAGACCTTTGTAGAGAAGAAAGAGACCTTCGTAGAGAAGGAATGATAAATAACACAGGTATAACTTCATAGAGAAGGAATAAGAAATCCCACAGGTAGACCTTCATAGAGAAGGAGAAAGAGAAGAGACCTTTGTAGAGAAGGAGAAAAAGAAGAGACCTTCGTAGAGAAGGAAGAGACCTTCATAGAGAAGGGGAATGAGAAATTTGCCAAGGTTGGCCTTTGTCCAAGTGTTGAGTTTTGAATACTCCAGGGACATGCTAGAATACCCTCATAGAGAGGGGTGTGACCACCCTCGTAGAGAGGAGTGTGGATGTTTCTCCAAGGGGAAGCAGGCAGATACTCTCCTCTGGCCAAGGATTGAGTAGCCTAGAACACAAACCTTGCCCATGTGGAATGGTTAGTTGGATCTTGAGGTTTGTGTCGTGATCCCACGTGGATCATGGAAAGGGAGTCTAGTCTTGCCCATGCTAGCATCTTATCTTCTCTAGTTCATGTGGGATGAATAGGAGTGAATCTATGGTAGTATTCCTCCCCAATGGATGGGTGAGATAGATGACTACAAGAGAAGGGAGAACATAAAAGGAATGGAACAAATCATAGAATATCTTATGTGTAAAGATAAGACATATTCTGTGTGAAGATAAGATATCTTCTGTGTGAAGATAAGAAAGAGTATATTCTGCGTGAAGATGAAAGAAAGAAAGAGTATCTTCTACATGAAGATAAAGAGAGCAAAACTTGTTTAATATGGATTCATGGAGAACCAGTCAGTGATCGTGATGCCATATGACCAAGTGGATTATATTGATGCCTCCTGTTATCTAGTTGATGCTGTTACCTAGTTGATGATGTTGCCCAGTTGATGATGTTATCCAGTGGATGCTGTTACCCAGTTGATGATGTTATCCAGTTGATGTTGTTACCCAGTTGATGATGTTTCCCAGTTGATGATGTTATCCAGTGGATGTTGTTACCCAGTTGATGATGTTACCCAGTTGATGATGTTATCCAATTGATGTTGTTGTCCAGTTGATGATGATTCTCCAATTGATAATATTTCCTAAATGATATTGTTTAGTTGATGATATTTCCTAGATGATATTGTTCAGTTGATGATGGCATCTAGTGACCTGTCAAAAGATAAAGAATATCCTTCTTGTTAAGAGGGAGTGTTGAAATATTGTGTAACTGCAAAGAATATTCTTATCCCCTTTTGTGGATAAAGTAAAAGATTATATATATATATCATACTGACAAGTTGACCCCAAATAAAAGTATAGGTCGGCCCCAGTAAAAAGTGAAATGACCAGTATAAATACAACACCCTAACAACTCATTCCATCATCCATTTTTGCGCACCTTCTCTAGTTTTCTAGGTATTGCACAGTTTTTCAGGGTTTCAAATCTTGTGCAAGGTGAAGAAGAGAAGGAGGATAAGGAGGAAGTTTTCTTAGGGTTTTACCCTATGGTTCTTTTATTATTTTCTGGTCTAGCATCATGGTAGTTTTTCTCTCATAGAGAGAGAGTTATTCTGGTACTGTACTTGGTTATTGATTCTATATTAAAGAATTTTTGCTGGGTTTTCTTCCCCATGAGGGTTTCCCAGGACAAATTATTGTGTACTCTGTGATCTTGTTTCTTTTAGTAAGATCCTTATTATGTTGTTGTTATAACCATAATAATTACTATTGAACCCGAGATTAATAACAATAGCTTAAGCAAGAAACTTAACAATTTGTACACAATGTTTTAGATGATCAAAGGAGGAGAAAATAGAGATCCAAGGAATTGCAAGATAATTTAGGGTAATTATATTAGAATAATGTTGATGTGATCATTTCAACATAGGCAATGCTACACCATTTCCAACCATCCATAGGCATAAGCCACCCGAGCACCTTAACCTTTGACAAAAATAATGATTCGAGTAAGCCACACCATAACTGACAGATAACCAAGAGAGCACACCTTCTCCATGGGTATCACACACGAGAAAGAACCAGAAAGACTGAAAAAAGAGAAAACCATACAACTACAACCGCTACTCCTCCTCCAAACTTGCACACTATTTCTGGTTTCCTGAGTGAGAGTGAGTGAAAAAATGAGCTAAGACATCTTCTATTTATATTAATCTCTCTAGTGACTTTTCTGGCTGGGCCGACATGACTTTTGGTAATTATATTTTTTGTTTATCTTTTTCCTATGAAGCCGATTTGTTTTCCTGGAGAATAATACCTTAATATTATATATTCTGATGAGCCTACATGTCTTCTAGGGTTTTCACACATATGTTTAGGGTTTCTCTTGCTTCCAAAATATTCTATTCTAGTCAAAGGTTACATATGGAGGTTAATACCTCCTGCAACTACCATAATATCAACAATCCCTCTTAGATAGGGAGGTATTAATGGTATCAAAGACATCCATCCATATTCACATGGCATGGGAAAGACTCACATAGTCTTGTAGACCATTCTATAGGTAGCATCATCATAGATCAAGTCACAAGTATCATCATCACTATCAACATCATCTGGTAGTAATCTGGAATCAAAATATATCGTCGTACTTGTTCTTGGTATTCTTATGTCATAGACAATATCACAATATTCATGAGCCTCATTTAGTTATATTGATGATCCATCTCCACCACCGTGTGTCTATCACCTCGAGTCATTCTTGTCCCATGACAAGAATCATGACCTCATCAGAGCCACATTCACCTCATAGTTGATCCCCATAAGATCACTATGTGAATGCATTTAGCTCTATGCTATCAGACACGTGTGTCTATCACCTTGGGTTTTTATTGTACCATGACAAGAATTATGACCACATCGGAGCCAAAAACACCTCATGGTGATCCTCTCATAGGATCACTCTGTGAATGCATTCAACTTGATGCTATCAGACACATGGAATTTCACCTCAAGTCTTCAGTTTGTCGAAGACTATGTTGGGGCACATATACTCCAGGTGTAGATGTTCCTTATCTCCTCTAGTCTGCAACCTAGTTCATGTGGATATAGAGTCAACCCGATGCTTATCAGGGCTACTCACCTACTCTTGAGAGTTTTAAGGCCCGATGCAATTCACACATAGGAGATCTAGAAACAACTTGAATATTTAGTCTGTCGAAGATTACATCTGGGCCTATTCCCACATGATCAAGTCCGTCTGGTCAATATTGGAATATCGATACGATGCTGCAATCATAAACACTCCCCCAGGGAAACATTTTCATTCCTTCCAAGCTTGTCCCAGATAGAGGGTTAGTGCAAATGCCAATTATCTGCTCATTTGTGTATATGTGATGGAGCCTCACTTGTCCTTACTGCACCATGTCTCGAATGAAGTCCTACAAGATCCTTTGAAAATACACCATGCTTCATATCTTGCATCATTGGCTATGATATATGACTAAGTGCTACAGATATCTGCTTCCCTGCTTGTCTGGAATTCCTGCTCGATCCCAAGATGTAGTTGCGCCTCGAGTGCTAGATATGTCTTCTGCACTTCCAATCCAAAAAATGTATATCCCGACAACCATACTTCATCATCAAAGATCAATCATATCTATATGTACAACATAGGTACCTGCATGATTTACTATAACCCAACAATATTGTGATGGCTCAACCATATACTGGAACAAGGTGCTCTCTACAAAGCAAATGTCTATCCTGTCACACAACTTCCTCAGATGTGTCGTCATAGGTGTGGCCATGGGCTTCCTATCCATCATCCTAAACCTCTCCAGTCTCCTCACTAAATATCTCATCTGGTGCTAGCCACGCTTCCAATCCAAATATATCCGGTCAAGATCCTTCATCTCAAAATCTAAAATCAACTCCCTCTATCTGAGAGAATCCTCAGACCATGCTCCCGTTTGCTACATGCCCGTTTGCATTCTACAAAGTGTCACAAAACTATGTTGGATTCTTCTTTATCACTAATTCCCTCTGAGTTTGAATCCCTCTCATATTTATCTCTTATGAATTGCATGGAACAGGAATCAAGAAAAAAAAAATCTCCATGGTATCCTCCATGGAAGATATCCATTCCTGGAGTCTAGGTCAGTAACCAAGAACATCTCCTATAGGAGATAAAATTCATCTTGCAAACAATAAGAATTTACATAAGAACACGAATATCTCCTAGAGAGGATATCAACAAGTGTATCTCTATTATTAAGGGGTTAGTATAATGATCATAACTTCAGTAGATCAAGATGCAACATAAGATCATAATAATTCCATAACAACTAGAGACATATCAATTTTTAAATAATAAAACCTGGAGTCTTCACTGCTAGGGAGGATGCAATTGTTCCTCTGAATGTACTGAATTAAAAATCACTGTTTGGACAATGTCTTTTCTGGCTAGGTCGACCTAACTTTTTGGTAATTATATTTTATTCTTATATTTTTCTTGTGAAGCCTGCTAATTTTTCAATAAGCTAGGTTAAGCATGTAGTTCATTTCAATTTTGCATTTGTCTTAACCATAAACAATAATTTTTTTTTTGTTTGTTAGTTTGCCCGTGACATGTGGGAATAACCTGTGGCTAAGAAACCATGAATCAAGGGCATATAAGCCATCAAAATCACCCGGGGATCGCACCCGTCCTGAGCCACACCAACCCTTAACATGGTTGGATTTTTTGTCCCCGCAGGTTTTGAACCAATGACTTTAACATCACAGAGTGCCTTAAAAACACATTCCGTCACTGACTGTCCTACACCTCGGTGACAACCATAAACAAGAATGTTGCAACAACCAAGATCACAAGAAGAAACACCATGCACAAGAACACAAGAAGTATCCTGGAAAACCCTTCTCAACAAGGGAAGAAAACCCAACCAAATCCTTTGCTACATTCTTCAAGAGAAATACCTTCACCACCAATAAGACTTAGCACACAAGAGGGTGCTCAAACCTTAGAAGACTAGCACCCAAGAGAGGTGCACACTTTTCCCAAGAAGATGTACTTTCTAAAATTTCCAAACTTGTGTGAAGGATATGATTCCAAAATGGGGAATCTTCCTTTACTTATATTAGACTTGTCCTATCAACATAAGTGTCTATTGGCACAACAGGGCCGACCTCTCTAAGTCACATTATAATTAATATTAACTAGATTAATTATCTTTTACTTTTATTACTAATCACATTAAGGTGGGGCCGACTTGTACCCTTTAAATTACAATTAGGGTTACAGGCAGGTTTGACTCTTGAACAATATAGCAAGGGATATGATACAACCACTAGTGCTCATCCAATAGGGGCACATCCATAGGGATGTCCATATCTCTGGCCCATTGCATTACACAGAAGAACCAATTCTTTACACGTTCACTTGTGCTCGTCCACATGCACATCCACTCAATAGATCTTCTTTCCCACTGCATCACACATGAGAGTCATATAGAGTTTCTTGTCAACTCTGCTACTCAGAGGAGGCTAATACGTCATCTTCATTTCTATTCTCATGACGATGAACCCACCACTTTGGGATTTCACACGTTCACCTTGTGCTCAACCACAAGCATGTCCAACTCAATAGATCGCCTTTCCCACAAGATAATCATCTGGAGTTATTCTCAACTCTCTGAATGGAGGAGGTCATCTCTATGTTCTAGCTCTGTCTCAGATAGGAACCACATACTCTTAAGGGATTTATCTAAGGTTTGTAAGCTGGAGAAAGTTTCACATAGTTGTAATGATCCACATCTCACAAGTTTGTAAGCTAGAGAATGTCTCACATAGCTGCAATCACCAACACTCTCTCTCAGCTAGGGAGGCATTTTCCACCAGGCCAAGTCTCTCACAGAGATAATTGAACTTTGTCTTGGCAAGTGGTTTGGTGAAGATATCTTCAATCTATTCATGAGTAGAAAGATACTGCACATGTATTTTATTTCTCTGCACCATGTCTATAATATAGTGATAGTTGATTTCAATGTGTTTCGATCTGTCATGAAACACCAGGTTCTCGGATAGCTTTACACAACTCTAGTTATCACATTGAATAGTAATAGGATCCATATCATGATCAAAAAGTCAGTCAAAAGTTTGCGAATCCAAACTGCTTCACGAACTGCCACACTCAGTGCAATGTACTCTGCCTCTGCGGTGCTTAAAGCCACATATATTTGTTTTCTGCTACACCAGGAAACCATGGCCGATCTTGAGGTGAAGCTAAAACCAGAGGTACTCTTTCTATCTACTGCACTTCCTACCCAATCTGCATCGGCATATCCTTGCAGGCTCAAGTCCACATTGGATGCATATTGCAAGCCATAACCAATTGTGCCTTGTAAGTATTTCAATACATGTTTTGTAGCTATCCAGTGTGTATGTTTCGGTTGGCTCATAAACTGGATAAACACATTTAATGCATATAAAATGTTCGGTCTAGTGTTAACCAGATACATTAGAGATCCAATCAACTGTCGGTATAAGTGTGGATCTACATCTCCTAAATCAATGTCACTCATTTTCTTTAAATCCATTACCATTGGAGTAGGAATGGATTTGCATTCTATGATACAATTTTTTAGTATCTCCATAGTATATTTTCCTTGACTTAGGAAAATCTCATTTGTTCTCTGCCATACTTCTCGTCCCAAGAAATAATGCATTAAGCCCAAATACTTCATTTCAAATTTAGCAGTCAATGCTTGTTTGCATTCAACAATGAGTCTCTTTGAACCGGTGAGGAAAAGATCATCCACATATAAGACCAAAATTAGACACTCATTGCCATCAATGTGATAATACAAGTTTTGATAAAAAACACTTTTGTTGAATCCCAAACTCATCATAAATCCATCCATTTTCTCGTACCAAGCACATGGTGCTTGTTTTAGACCATATAGGGCTTTCTTCAACCCACATACATGGGTTTTTTCATTGTGTACAATGAAACCTTCTGGATGCTCAATATAAACTTCTTCCTCAATTTGACCATTGAGAAAAGTTATCTTTACATCCATTTGATGTAGCTTCCAACCCATGGAAGCAACTAGTGAAATGATAGATCAAATGGAGGTATATCTGAAAACTGGTGTAAATGTCTCATCATAGTCAACTCCCTCTATTTGTGAAAACCCTCTGGCCACAAATCTTGCTTTATATTTTTCAATGCTTCCATCAACAACATGCTTGATTTTGTAAACCCATTTGGAAGTCACTACGGACTTTCCCTCTGGTCTTGGAACAACATCCCATACATCATTTTTTAATATGGATTGATATTCTCCAGTCATGGCATCTTGCCATACTTCTTCATGTGAAGCTTATCCATGACAAGTTGGATCTGAGTCAATAATGTGGGTCATGGATGAAAGGTAGCTAGAGAATATTTTTGGTCTCTTGCTTTCTCTGGTTGTTCCTTGTGGGGCTTTATGCCCTTCTGCTTCTTGTAGAGTTTTTTGGGCCCAAGAAATCTCTTTATGTCCAACTGTAATGTCTCTGGGTATGTTTCTTGGAGCAACTGAATATGCTAGAGAAATTGGAGAACTGGAGCTATTGGTTCATCCAGAATAATATATGTCTCCCTCTGAACTGCTGAAGGGGGAGAAGGTATTGTTTCACTATCAATTTACATCTGATCTTCTCTGGATTTCTGGAAGGTTACTTCTTCTTCAAAAGTAACATCTCTACTTACTTCATTTTGTCTTTGACCTAGAATGTAGATTCGATATGATTTTGAGGATTCAATATATCCTACAAATGTGCCATTTCTTCTTGAAGGTTATAGTTTGGATCTCTTTTCTTTGGGTACATGAAGATATACTGGACATCCAAATAATCTAAAGTGTCTGATCTCAGGCTTCACTTTGGTGAATTATTCTTCTGGAGTAATGTTCTTCAAGATTTGATGAGGACTTCGGTTTTGAACATATACTGTTGTCATACATGCTTCTGCCCATAGAGTCATAGGTAGACTCTGATCATGTATCATTGCTTTAGTTGCCTCAATGATAGTTCTGTTTTTCCTTTCAACAACCCCATTTTGTTGAGGGTTGTAAGGAATTGTGAACTCCCTCTTGATTGCTGCTTCAATACAAAAACTGTTGAATTCTTTTGAGGTGTATTCTCCTCCATTATCTAATCTTAATATTTTGTTTTTTCTTTCGGTCTGGTTCTCAATTTGAGCTTTGAATTCTTGAAATTTTGCAAGGACTCCATCCTTTTTATTTAGAAAGTAAATACAAGTTTTCCTAGAGGGATCATATATGAAGAGTACATAGTATAAGCACCCATTTAGCGATGCAACAATCATTGGCCCACATACGTTTGAATGTATCAAGTCCAATATTTCCTTGGATCTATTGTCACTGCTTGGAAAGGATCTTTAACATTTTTTCCAAGGGCACAACCTTTACAAACACCTTTATGTTGGATCTGTATCTCTGGTAGACCTGTTACCATTTTCCCTAGAGCTGGAAGAGCTCTATAATGAATGTGAAAAAGTCTTCTATGCCACAACTCACTCAAGTTGATAGTGTCATGTAATAAGGCTTGGACTGGTTTGATGGTCAATTTGTACAAGATATTTTCTCGGACACCAATTACCTTGGAAGAGCTTATATGCGAGTCTTTGTGCCATGAAAGAACTCTTCCTTCTGAGAAATTAACTTTGTAGCCTTTGTCTTCCAAGTCCGAAATAGAGAAAAAGGTTTCTCTTCATTCCGGGTACATATAGTACTTCTTCTAGTTTAAGCTGCATATTTGAATCTAGATGGAAGGTAGAAGTTCCAACTCCTCTCACATTATATTTGGCATCATATCCAAGAACAACATGTAGATCTGTCTCTTTCTCAAAAAAATGTGTTAGATGATTTCTAAGACCGGTCATGTGCTTGAAGGCACCACTGTCAATTAGCCAAGTATTGTCATTGATAGGAACCATACCTGAGAGTGCGGAGATGTTGATGTCTTAATTTCTTTGAGGTATTGTCTTCCCAGAACCGAGCTTGCTTGAATCATCAAGATTGCCTCCCATCATGATTTTTTTCATCTTCACAAACCCTTGTGAACTAGGCTAGAAAACCTAATAGCTAGGCTAGGCTAACACTTTTAGGTTTTGTTGGGCTTATGAATGAAAAAAATAAGCCTTGAGAAATATGATAGCCCTGGTAAGATGAAGAGCTTCTTCAAGGAGTTGCAGAAATACAATTCTGAACTTTTTTGCAGAAATTGGCGAAACCGTAGAAACCCTTAGGGCCAAAAAATCAAAATGCTCGGAAATACAATATGAGACTTGCTGGAGGTGCACTGAAGGAGGCCATACACTTCTATGTCCTTTTTAGCCCCAACGTCCAAGTTTTGAGTGCTGAAAAACCTTAGAAGAGAAGGCCGTACAAAATTTCTGGAAACCCTAGGAGGGTCGCACAATTTCTGCAGAAGTGAGAGAGAATGGTTGGAAAGTGTTTATGCAATGTGATCTTCAAGATCTATGCTTTGATACCATGTTGATTTTTTAATAAGCTAGGTTAAGCATGTAGTTCATTTCAATTTTGCATTTGTCTTAACCATAAACTGTTAGGATATTTAGACACTTAGGAGTTAGTTAAGATCTACTTGGTCTAATGTGTCATTAGGTAAAAGTGTGTTTCTTAGTGTGTTTCTTTAGTATGCATTTGTAGTTAGGAAATCCGACGGTCACGATATGTTCCTGACATAGAGTGATTCGACGGTTCATACTCTCCTCGATCTTAATGACCATTGATCTGTGGCTTAACACCCGATTAGTCCATGATATCTATTGAAAGGGCATGGAGGGTCATTTTCCGAATGATCGATTGTGAGAAACTCTCTTGTAAAATCTCTCTATAATATTTTTCTTTGCATTAATAAACTGCTCGAAGTGGCCGCGTTGGATGGGGCCGTGGATGTTTCCCCATAGTGGTTTTACCACGTGAAAACATCAGTGTGTTGTTCTTTGATTTAGTTATGTGAGTGGTTTCTGAAGGTGTTCTTTCTCTGTTGGAATACCTGTGTTGTCGAACATGGTTTCAGAGCCTGTTTGAAGACCCGCTCTTGTTGTAGATCGAGATCGTGAAGCCTAGTTTCTTCATATCCATTTTATGTCATTTCCATACATTTTTGGGTTGAGAGGACTGTTCTATTGCATCTGGAGTGCTCGTTTTAGTCAGGAACACTTTTCATTTCAATCGAAAAGGTTTCCGTTTGCCCAAGATACGACCATTACAGTCAAATCTGGAGGTATAAAGCTTGGATACACATTTAATTTTTTTTTTGCATAGTAGTATTTTTGTTTTATTTCGGTTTTGTTTTATTTATTTCCAGGTTGCTACTCTTTTAGATCTGCGTATTCTCTTTTCCCCATGCCCTATGCAATCCCGTCAAATCAGAAACAAATAGAAAAAGGTGCATCTTCAGGGTAAGCTAACCGAGATCTAACCCTTGTTGTCATCGAGAAGTGAATTTTTTTTCTTGTGTGAAAATAGTTTTTTTTGAGCACGCTCTCTAAGGTTGTCTTCAACACCACCACCACCACCACCAACAACAACACCACCACCACCACCACCAACAACAACAACACCACCACCACCACCACCAACAACAACACCCCCAATCCTCCTTCTGAACATTACAATATGTTTTGCTAGATCATTTGGTTAAAAGTTTCCTTATTAAGTAAGAGGTCTTGAGTTCAAGTCCTCTTTTGTTACATTTTTTGAAAAAGTTCATGCTAAAATTGTAAAGTGTATTTCACTTCAAGTATAAAAGTGAATCACTATAAGTAGCTTTAATATTTTATTTTAGAGTTATTTATTTTGCATGCAACTTTTCTGTTATAAAGTAACTTCATTGTAAAAGTGATCCCCACTTCTCTTTATAAAAGTGGGTCACTTCATAAAGCAACTTACATAATCACGTGGTCATTTGGTTACCGATTGTGCCTTTTTAAAAAAGGGCATAACTCTAACATCGGAAGTCCGTTTTCAGTGCCGTTTTTTTTAAAACTGCATAACTTTTCGAGCTCTTTCCATCCAGATCATCAGTTTTAGTTTTTAAATCCACTTTATCTGCATATTTAATATGGCTTCTACAAGTATTGTCTTGCTTACCAACAAAAACTACTTCCAATGGAAATCTCATATGGAAGATTTATTAAGAAGTAAAGGCTTGTACCGGATTATCTTGGGAAAGGAAAAAGCACCCAATGATGCTGATAAGAAAGCCAAGTGGGATAATAGGAATGACAAAGCACGTGGACTAATTAGAATTTCCATCTCTCCTGATTTAAGGTACCACCTTCAAGATATTGATGACCCCAAAGAATCTTGGAACACGATTGAATCTCTGTTTGGTAAACTCAATATTGTTCGAGCACAACAGTTAGAAAATCAAATACTGACCTTGACTCCAAATGATTTTTCTTGCCTTGGAGACTATCTATCTAGGTTTAAAACACTCAAAATTTTATGTGAAGAATGTAAGATAAATATGGAGGAAGAGCATTGCATCTATCTTATTCTTTCTAAGCTAGGTAGTGCATATTCTGTGTTTGCATCTACCTTTTGTGCCATGAGAGAGGCTCTAGGGGAAAAAGATTATGAAAAAACCACTCTTGAGTCCTTTTGTGCTTCTTTGATTCGAGAGGAAGATAAGCTTGTACAATTTGGAGTGATCAACACTGCAAGTCCCTCCAACAAAGCCTTAGTTACCCAACAAAAAGATAAACCCAAGTATCCCAAGAAGCAACATCCTCGCTACAACAACAAACAACATAAGGGTCCCAAACCTGCTCAGACAGCTTCAACTCCCACTGGTGACAAAGGAGAAAAATATAAAAGTAAGAATACTAACAGACATTGCAACTTTTGTGATAAAGATGGTCATGATGAGTCCAAATGTTTCAAGAATATGGTAGCTTTAGAAGCAGCTATGAAGAAGCACAACATCAATATTGATTCTACTTCTTCTTCTCACAGACATGCACTTTCTGCTTCTGGTTTCTCCTTCAATTCAAATTCTACTACTACTTCTTCTTCTGATGAGTGGCTTATTGATTCAGGAGCATCTTATCATATGGCTAAGGATAAATCCATATTTTCTGTTCTAAATGAATGTAACACCAAGAGAATATTTGTTGGTGATGATATATCTCTTAGTGTTGTAGGATCTGGAACAGTTCAAGTAGATAATGGTCATTTCAATGATGTATTATGTGTTCCAAGTATTTCTTGTAACCTTCTATCAGTATATCAAATCACTCATTCAGGTGAATGTAAAACCATCGAGTTTTCATCTCACCAAGTTGTAATCAAGGATCTAAAATATCTTAAGCATGTTCTTGTAGCTGGAATTGTTGATGATATTACTAGGTTGTACAAGTTTGACAACTTTGGGTCATCAAATTTTTCATCAGTTTTTGTTGCTCATAGCGATGACTTGAGAAAACTTTGGCATGAGTAGTTGGTCATCTAAACTATCGCTCATTGAAACAACTATGTAATCAACAGATGGTGACTGATCTTCTTCTTGTTTCATGCAGAGATGGTGTTTGTGCCGGTTGTGTTCTCGAAAAACATCATCGAGACAGTTTTGACAAACGTGCCTCTTGGCATGCCTCAGGCCCTTTATAGCTTGTTCACAGTGATTTGTGTGGTCCACTTTCTTCTCCTTCCTTTTCTGGGTGCAAGTATTTCTTAACTTTCATTGATGATTTTTCCAGACGTACTTGGGTTTACTTCTTAAAACTTAAGAGCGAAGTTTTTGACAAGTTTTTGGCCTACAAGGCTCTTGTAGAAAAGCGATTTGGACATCAAATTCAAAAGTTAAGAATAGATAATGGAGGCGAATATGTGAACAATAATTTTACAAGTTACTGCACTACATAGGGCATCCAAATGCAACACACTGTTCCATATACACCACAACAAAATGGTGTTGTTGAATGAAAGAACCACACATTAAAAGAAATGGCAAATTGTATGATCCAATCTAAGGGATTAAGTCTAAAGTATTGGGTGGAAATGATCAACTGTGAAAATTACATAGTCAGTTGCACATTATAGCATGGGCTCACATTCTTGATGAGAAAAGGAAAGCATTGTAGCCTAAAAGTGAGAAGTGTATATTTGTTGGTTATTCTGAAGATGTCAAAGGTTATAGACTTCTTCAACCACATTGTAATGAAATTATTCTTAGAATAAATGTAAATTTGATGAAAATATCTTGGCCTGCGAGCCTAATTCGACGATTGTGCCTTCTTCGGCTTGCGAGCCATCTTCGACATTTGTGCCTGCTTCTATTCCTATTCTGGTTTCTTCTTCAGATGATGAAAGTGAGGATGATAATTGACCTCTGCATACTGACATTCCTCCAGATGATTCCTTTGAACCTAAAAAAGCACCAGTTCCATCGCTTCCTATATGGGTCCGTTCAACATGAGAAGCAACTGGTGATCTTGTCGGTGATCCTTCAGATCAGCGTCGAACACGTTCACAGTTCCAACGATCCTCTTCTCTTCTAGCTCAAGTTTAAGAGACTCCTAATCCAGAGACATTTGCAGAAGCTTCAGGTCATCCAGATTGGGATACAACAATGAATGAAGAGTATCGTTCTTTATTGGCAAACAATACTTGGGATCTTGTACCTCTTCCAAAAGGACTAAAACTTTTCAGATGCAAATGGGTCTACATAACTAAGTATGCATCAGATGGAAGTGTTGAAAGACACAAGGATCGGTTAGTTGCCAAAGGATTTTCCCAAGTTGAAGGAATTGACTATAATGAAAACTTTGCCCGTGTAGCCAAAATGAATTCCATCTGCCTTGTTCTTGCCCTTGCCGCCTCACATAAATGGGAGGTCCATTAGATGGATGTTCAATCTGCCTTCTTGCATGGCGATTTGAAAGAATAAATCTACATGGAAAAACCTCCTGGATATGTACAGAATGACTCTATCCTTGTTTGTCGCCTCAAGAAATCTCTTTATGGTCTCAAGCAAGCTCCCCAAGCTTGGTATGCCAAAATGAACAACTTTCTTATTTCCACTGGATTCTCTAGATGCCATTCTGATCCTAATGTCTATACCAAGAAAGTAGGAATCCATCTCATAATCCTTTTCCTTTATGTTGATGACCTTATCCTTACTGGTAGTGACCCAAAACTTTTAAACCGTGTGAAAACCAGCCTTAAGAAGAAATTTGAAATGACCAACTTAGGATTTTTGCACTATTTCCTTGGCCTCCAAGTTTTGCAAACCAATGAAGGAATTTTTCTTTCCCAGTCTAAGTATGCTTGTGACCTTCTTCGTCTCTTTCTCATGAATGATTGTAAACCAACCCCTTCTCCCTTCTAGTATGGAGTCAAGCTTACTGCCACATGTACTTCTCCTGAAGTTGATGCAACCCTGTACCGTCAGTTAGTTGGTAGCCTCTTATACTTGACTCATACCCATCCTGATCTTTCCTTTGATGTTGGTCTTGTTGCTTGGTATATGAAAAAACCCCATGAAAGCCATTGGAAAGTGGATAAAAGGATACTTCACTATGTCCGTGGTACAGTTTAGTTCGGGATGCATTACAGTTCAGGGGGGACTCCTTTATTGGTTGGTTTCACTGATTCAGATTGGGTTGGCGACCCTGATGATCGGAAGTCTACTGCAGGTTATGTTTTTAGCCTTGGTTCAATACCTACCACTTGGGCCTGTAAGAAACAACATGCTATTGCACTTTCTTCAACAGAAGCAGAGTACTGATCAATGGTAAATGCAAGTCAAGAAGCCTTGTGGCTTCGACAGATCCTTTTAGAGTTTGGATTCAAGCAGCAACATTCGACCAACCTTTGGTGCGACAATCAAAGTGCCATCAAGCTTGCCAAAGACCCAGTTCAACATCAACACAACAAGGACATCGAGATACACATGCACTTTATCAAAAAACACATTCATGATCAAGTTATTGAAGTGATCTTTTTCCCTATAGAAGATCAAGTTGCAGACATTTTCACAAAGTCTCTTACAGAAGCAAAGTTCTTCAAACTTCGATCTATGTTAGGAGTTCAGGAAGTTGTCATTAAGGGGGGATAGGCTCTAATTCCTCCTTACTTCTCCTATTGTGTCACTATTGTAAATACTTCAATCCTATCCCAAGTCGTTCTTAAGGGGGGATGTTAGGATATTTAGACACTTAGGACTTAGTTAAGATCTACTTGGTCTAATGTGTCGTTAGTAAAAGTGTGTTTCTTAGTGTGTTTCTTTAGTATGCATTAGTATGCATTTGTATTTAGGAAATCCGACAGTCACGATATGTTCCGAACATAGAGTGATCCGACGGTTCATACTCTCCTCGATCTTAAAAACCATTGATCCATGGATTAACACCCGATTGGTCCATGATCTCTATTTAAAGAGAATGGAGGGTCATTTTCCGGATGATAAATTGTGAGAAACTCTCTTGTAAAATCTCTCTGTAATATTTTTCTTTGCATTAATAAACTGCACCAAGTGGCTGCGTTGGCTGGGGTCATGGATGTTTCCCCGTAGGGGTTTTACCACATGAAAAAATCGGTGTGTTGATATTTGATCTGGTTATGTGAGTGGTTACTGAAGGTGTTCGTCCTCTGTTGGAATACCTATGTTGTCGAACATAAACAAGAATGTTGCAGCAACCAAGATCACACAAAGAAACACCATGCACAAGAAGACATGAAGTATCATGGGAAACCCTTTTCAACAAGGGAAGAAAACCCAACCAAATCCTTTGATATATTCTTCAAGAGAAAGACCTTCACCACCAATAAGACTTATCACACAATATGGTGCTCAAACCCTAGAATAATATCGCCCAAGAGAGGTGCACACTTTTCCCAAGAAGATGTACTTGTTGAAATTTCCAAACTTGTGTGAAGGATATGATTCCACAATGGGGAATATTCCTTTACTTATATTAGACTTGTCCTATCAACAGAAGTGTCTATTGGCACAACGGGGCCGACCTCTCTAAGTCACATCATAATTAATATTAACCAGATTAATTATCTTTTACATTTATTACTAATCACATTAAGGTGGGTCCGACCTGTACCCTTTACATTACAATTAGGGTTACATGCAGGTATGAATCTTGAAAAATATAGCAAGGGATCTGATACACCCACTAGTTCTCATCCACTAGGGGCACATCCATAGGGATTTCCATATCTCTGGCCCACTGCATTACATAGAAGAACCAGTTCTTCACACATTCACCTGTGCTCGTCCATAGGCACATCCACTCAACATATTTTCTTTCCCATTGCATCACACAAGAGAGTCATTTGGAGTTTCTCGTCAACTCTGTTGCTCAGAGGAGGCTAATACATCATCTTCATTTTTGTTCTCTTGACGATGCACCCAACACTTTGGGATTTCACACGTTCACCTTGTGCTCATCCACATGCACGTCCAACTCAGTAGATCACCTTTCCCATAGGATAATCATTTGGAGTTCTTCTCAACTCTCTAAATGGAGGAGGTCATCTCTACATTCCAACTCTGTCTTAGATAGGAACCACGTACCCTCTTAGGGGCTTTCTCTCAGGTTTGTAAGATGGAGAAAGTCTCACATAGCTGTAATGATCCACATATCACATGTTTGTAAGCTGGAGAATGTCTCACATAACTGCAATCATCAACAAAGCCGACTTGTCTTTCTGGAGGATAATACCTTAATATTATATATTCTGCTGAGTTGACATGTCTTCTAGGGTTTTCACACATATGTATATGGTTTCTCTTGCTTCCGAAATATTCTATTCTAGTCAAAGGTTACATATGGAGGTTAATACCTCCCGCAACTACCATAATATAAACAAATTCTTCTCCTACTTTTGGCATCAAGGTTAAATTATTTAATAGATTTATTCATGTTACTAGTAATTTTATTTAAAGGATATTTTTCTTCTAATTTTTTATATTCCCACTATTAGTTAGGTTGTCCATCATATTTTCCAGGTAATCGTCTTTATTCATAACCACAACAACTCCGCTCTTATCCACCTTAAGGACAACATTGTTGTCATTATTATTTAGAGTCCTAAGTGCTTAAAACTATTCTTTGCTAAGGTACTTCAGTGCTTTTTCATGCCTCAATATCATAATATATTATTTCCTAATATTTTTATTATTGGCATCAATAATTAATTAATTTGTTAATCCCTTCTTCAATGTTGGATGGAATCTCTTCTAAGGGAGTTTTCTTTGGTGCAATAATGAATCCCAATCCTGTTTATAAAGGTCCAATGGAACCACGATCCAACTCAAATTTTGACATATTAAAGACTAGATTATTTTGTTCATTTTGGTTGACACTTATGTTGTCATCACTCAAGTTTATGAGATCCATGCTATATTCATTAACCAAGTATGGGTGCCACATTTCTACTTTCCTTGATCTTGGTTTTGGTGATGATTACTAGTGCCCACTATTAGAATATTGTGCTCATTTCACCATAGACAATGCTACACCATTGTCACCCAACCATAGGCACAAAGCCACCCTCGAGCACCTTAACCTTTGACATAAAGAATGATTCTGAGAAGCCTCACTAGAACCAACAGATAAAACAGGGTAGCGCACCTTCTCCAGAGGTGGCACGCAAGATAGAGTAACAAAATAATGAATAGGGAATTAATGCACACTTGCAAATGCTGCAAATCCTACTCAACACTCGTGCCTTGCTTCTGGATGAATGTGTGTGTGTACAAGTGAGATGGGGTGCCTTCTATTTATACTAATATGGCGAGGTGAACATGTGTCTCTTCAA
>ML781548.1:531623-546531 GCA_009831015.1 Picea engelmannii | reverse complement strand
TATATATATATATTACTTGGTTTGCTGAGCTGATGTTACACATTATTTTGGTCACCTCAGTGATCAACTGACAAAATGTGTTCATGTTCCCTGAAAATATTAAAAGAAGAATTTCTCCATGAGAAAATTGATTTGCTTTACTTTTTCAAAAACCATATCAAGGAAGGTCGTCGCACCCTGCCATATGCATGGGGTGTGACGATGCCTGATCGTCGCACTCTGCCCTAAATATGGACTACGATGTTGTCACATGCTTCTTGTGCATAGGGTGCAATGATGCTTAACGCATAAGAAAAGTCAAATTTCATGAATCTTCTAGAAGGGAATCTTCTAGAAGATGAGGTGCCTCCGATCGGTTTGGATACCACTCACTTCTCTAATTTAGTGGGATCATCCTAATCTCTTCATCCATCTCTATTTCACACTATATAAAGAGGGATCTCTCATAGAAAAGACTAAGGTTGAATAGGTTAAGATTTGCATGGAGAGTTCTACTTCAAATTATGCTTGAGAGCTCTGTTTTAGTTCTTCAAGTCAGATTGTGGATCTTCTTCATTCAAGGCATTGGAGCAAAGGTGAGTGTGTTGAAGCAAAGAGCCATTGAAAGGGGACCTTGCAACATCAAGGCATGGGTTGTATTCTCCACTTTCAATTTGATTTAATACAATAATACATTTCTTCCCTATAAAATCATCTTGTCTTCAATTGTATAATTCCTTGATCATATACATAGACTTCATTAGAATATATATATCTTTGTTTTCCCTCTTTGTTGGTTTATGATTCTTAGACAGGTTTACTATTCTGCAAACCCAAGGAAGGAGCTACAAGGACAACACTAGCAAGGATCAAGAATCATTAAAAGGTATGTCACTTGTACCTCACTAAACTAGTTCATATGACAATGAAGTTTAAGGCGAAGTGTGTATTTTTTATGTTTTGTTCTAGCTTCCTGTGGAAGTTTGGGAGATATGTTTGTGTCCACACTTACCGATTAGTCAAATAAAAAATTGGTGACCATACTGGGGATATGACTTTATTTTGGTTTTTTTCCTCTTATTTTATTTTAGCCTACCTTCTTTTGGTTAAATTCATTCTCTGAGTTTGTGGGTGATCCATTTTGACTCTCTGGATCTGCAAGTTCAGTGAGAATTTTTCTTTCTTCCCATTTTCCTTTATTTTCAGTGATCGTCGCACTGTACTCCATAGACATCCCATGACGATCCTTTGACGTCGCACTCTACTGGTGCAGACCAGTGCGATGACGTCGCACTGTACCCTATTGGCAGCATGCAATGACCCTAGATTGTCGGATTGTGCTCCACTTCCACTTGCGACGATTCCTGTAGGAATTGTTGGAGATAGCCATTTTTTCTTTTTCTACCCAGTTTTGTCTCAATTTACTGGGATGAACTTCTTACACTAGTGAATGATTGATTTATAAGTTTGAAGCTTGCCTTTGTTTGATTTTCGGAAATTAAAAGTTCTCTTTGTAAATTTTGCAAGTTTTGTTTTTGGTTTTTTTCACAAGGGTATAATCTCTAGATCTTGGTCCTGAGTGCTTGTTTGACAAAGAATCCTTGATTTATTTGAAGTTTTGGATTGTTTTTACTCTCTGTATTATTAATTGATTGAGAGATAATTTTTGTTTTGTATTTGACAAAAGTTTTCTTATCATTTCATTTTTGTCTACATTATAGGTTTTATTTGGGAATAATGTTGAGAATGTGTTAATTTTCTTGGATTACACTTTCTTTTCTTCATTACATCTCTGATTTTATTTGAGAAAGAAAGAACTGAAGTCATTATTCTTTTTAATAGTCTTTTACAAGAAAATTGTTGCATTCAAAATATTTGTTAAAAGAGAAAATTGAAAATTTTTGTAGCTTTTGATTATTTGGAATCTTTTTCATTCAAAAATTGAGAAATTGTGTTTCATAGCTTGTTATAGCAAGATTTTCCTCACCCTATGCAATCTTGCCCAGAAGGCCTTTTTCCATTTCCCCATGTAGACTTATCATCCCTGTTTGTAAGATCTAGAGCTAAAAAAAAATATTTTTCCACATGTACGCATCTTGCACACTATACATCATGCGCATACATAGGTTGCTCCACTACAGCCTGCGTGCATCGGAATTTGTGCCAAAAAATGAAAATTAATGTTAGGTTTCCATGTCATGACAGGAGATCTATGATCCTTGGCCTTCCATATACTAGAAATGTTCTGACTTGGCCCTTCAGTTCCATTTTGAAGGCTATAAATGGGCCAATTCCGAGCTATGGAAAGAGGAGAAAGAATTCAACTTTGAGAGAAAAGTTACTCTGGAGGAATTATTTACTTCATATTGAGTCTGCATACCTTTGTCCTTTAATTCTGAACACAGTGTTCAACCCCCAAACTCTTCCCTTATTAATTGAGAACCTCATTGTTTCTCTCTTATGAGATTGCCTTTGGTGGAGGATTGAAGTGGTGGAGGCCCAACTGGAAGGAACTTAGTTTCTCGGTTCCGAACTGTGCCGACACGGAAGTCTGTAACATTTTCACTTCTGCTGATCATTTATTAATATAAATACTCTTTTCCCGTCCAATAAGTAAAGGTTAGTGTGCTCGGGGGTGGAATATGTGAATGCCTATGGTTGGGTGACAATGATATGACATTGTCTATGGTTAAACAAGCATACACAAATTTCAACATGGGACCAGAGCTAGTTTCCTTCGTAACAGTCTAACCGCTGGAAGGAAGATCCTTAGTTTCCCCCATTTTCAATCTCATTGAACACTTACTAAACTCACTAAGAAGGTTGCCTAAGTAGGGCACATCTCTTCCCCAGATCATATATGCAAATTTCTGAAGTTGAGAAATTAGGGTTTCCTTATAAAACCCTAGGTCTACAATGTCAGTTGCAGTTGCAGTGCCAGTTCCTTCTTGCCAGTTGCTTCGTGCCAGTTGCATCACCAGTTGCAGTGCTAACACAAGTTGCAGTGAAATGTTTCTATGAAGTGTTGGGACTAATGTTTTGTTGTCCTAGTGCACCTTACCCTAGCACATCTCCAACTACCTTTAGATTACAAGTTGGAGCACCTTTGAAGTTTTAAGGTTTGTCATTGCTTGTTGTTGCTTCCAGATGGTGCCACTACCTGTTGATGATACTAGAGGTATGTACTTATATATATTTAAATTGTATCACTATTTTGAGTGTGATTACAGGAGGAGGGATATCAGACCCAACACATTCAGAGGAACAACACACTCCATGTTTAAGTGTTTTCATATGCCTCTAGATGTTATGGAATTATTGTAATCTTATGAGCATCTAGTTGTATTTTGATCTATTGAAGTTATGATTATCATAGTAACCTTTGTTCAAAGTTAAAGTTATAAGTTGAATATAGTCAAAGTATTAGATTGATTAAGGCAGATATTTTAGATTTTATTTGCATTATGTTCTCTAACTCAGATTTATGTCAAGAAAACATATTGTCTTAAGTACAAGAGACAGGTTGAAGATAATACTTGTCATCTTTAGTGAAGGAGAACCGGAAGAAAATCACAACACTCGTTCTTGAAGATAAGACTCTAGGTTCCAGGTTTGAGTGATTAAATTAATAAGTTTCCAATTTTCACATATCAAGTTTAATAATTGCTACATTACTAGTTGTGACAACAATCCTTGAAAGGTTCTATTTCTTCTAGATATAATGAATACTTGAAAACATGTGAGTACTATTGATATAAATGCTTATGTACTTGGTCGCAATATGAACTAACATGTCCTCTAGGAGATACTTCTTGTTTTTCTTCCAGGCAAGTCACCTTGGTAACAATATGATGATTACCATGAGATTGTCTTTTATTCTTATTAACATCGATATGTTCTTATGAAAATGCTATTATACTTTTTTCTCTTGTTTCTCTTGTCTCACACAAGTTATTTTATAAATTCCATGGAGATTACCATGGAGGAATGATTGATCACAACACTCGAAGAGTTTTGTTCCAATTTCTTGTTATTGTATTTTTATTTTGGCTCTTGTTCCAGTAAGGTCACAAGTAATAGCTCTGAGAAGGAGCTATTGTAATTATTGTTCTTGTTCTTGTTTTTATTATAAGAGTATTATTCTTGTATACTGTTTTACCCTTTGTTTTCCTTGTTTCGGGCAGGTCACAAGTGATAAATATGAGGGGAGCTATAGTGATGGTTGCAGGAAGAAACATATTAGATGGGATCTAGTTTGAGACATGGAGAAAACTATCCAGATAAGTTGTATACACAACCATATACATCCATGTACCAAAGAAGAAGAAGACGAAGAAGGGTACTTTTGTGGGATACTGAGTATCTTATATGGTGATTGATTGCAAGATACAGAAGGCTCCATGGATAACCGAAAAAATCCCTCTAGTGTAGTTGATCACTCCTCAGATCAAGAAGAGTTAGTAGAGCTAGAAGGTCCTACCCAAAATCATTGTAGTAACCAATAAGAGACCAGTTTGGTCCCATGAAACTTTGCAGGATGCAACATTGATGAGCCATATCGTGGGAGCATATGGATCCAAAGATTATATAGACTCAAAGGGAGTCCATCTTCATAGGGAGAATGGAAATTTATAGACTTTCAGATTCAGATGGAAGAGAGAGACATCTTCAGGAATGGACAGACATATGCCATGGGTTGAGAAGGCTATATCAAAGCTTTAGAGGCTCTGAGGAGATATGAGATCTTATGGGAAGATTCCTTTGCTTCAGTAGAATTTGATATAATGACCAAGGAGGAATACAATCATTAGGACTAAGATATATATATTTTCCTTGGTTATGAGACTAGAAGGGAAGTCAATAGTGACTTCCATGTTGATCTACAAGATCAAGCATGTTGTAGATAAATAGCCTAGATATGTACAAAGCCTGATTTGTGTCCAGAGGATTCTCCTAGCAAGAGGGAGAAGAATATGATGAGACACTTGCTCTAGTATATTGATGCCAACGAACATGTAGCAAATATGTTGACCAAGCATCTCTCAGGGATAATCTTGGTGTGGTCCAGAAGGATGTTCCCCGATAGAGGAAGTGACGTGTTCCCCACTAGTGGGAAGTCATGTGATCCCCAGTAGTAAGAGATACCCCAACACAGGTTGGTATGCTACTCTAACGTAGGCTATTATGTTACCCCATCACATGTTGGTATGCTACTCCAACGTAGGTTGGTATGCTTCTCCAATGCGGGCTGGTATGCTACCCCAACGTAGGTTGGTATGCTACTCCAACGAAGGCTGGTATGTTACCCTAGCGTAGGTTGGTATGATACTCCAATGCAGGTTGGTATGCTACCCAAATGCAGTTTGGTATGCTACTCCAATTCGGGATGATATGTTACCCTAGAACAGGTTGGTATGCTACTCCAACACAGGCTAGTATGTTATCCCAATGTAGGTTGGTATGCTACTCCAACACATGATGGTATGTTACCCCAACGCAAGTTGGTATGCTACTCCAACACATGATGGTATGTTACCCTAGTGCAGGTTGGTATGCTACTCCAACGTAGGCTAGTATGCTACCCCAACGCAGGTTGGTATGCTACTCCAACGTAGGTTGGTACACTAATCCAGTGAAAGTGCATAACTTCTTATGATGTATGGATTCATGAAATTCAACAAGACAATGATCGAGGTGTGCAGAAGCGCATAAGAAGTGATGATGATCATGCCAAGAGGAATACCTTCCTTTAAGAGGGGGTGTTAAATTTTTTAGTCAGATTTTGTGTGAGATAACGAGTTACTAGTTCTATATGAACTAGATTCCGACATGTAGTGTCAGAAATGATTCCCAGTTAGAGTGTCAATCAGTAACAATGGAGGTGTTTTCCAGCTAGATGGATAATGTGTGATTATGATGGTGATACTTGTTACATGATATCTTTGGTCATATGATATCCTATGTGGCTATGGTGATGCTACTTGTAGATTGGTCTGCAAGACCATGTGAGTCCTTCCCATGCCATGTGAGATGGATGGATGTGATTGAGACTACTACATGAAGAACATCTTAGTTAATACCTCCCTAGCTAAGAGGGAGTGTCGATGTTTTGGTAGCTACATGAGGTATTAGCCTCCATGCGTAACCTATGAATTATAATAGAATATTCGAGAAGCAAGTGAACCATTAAACATATGTGTGGAAACCCTAGAAGACAAGTCAGCCTAGAAGATTAAATAATATTAGAATATTATCTTCTAGAAATACAGGTCGGCTCCAAAGGAAAAAGTTAAACATAAATATAATTACCAGAAAGTTAGGTCGGCCCATCCAGAAAAGTCATTGGAGATATTAATATAAATAGAGGATGTTTTAGCTCATTTGAATAACCAGTTAGTGTGCAAGTCTTGTGGAGAGTTGTAGTTACAGCTGCAATTGCAGCTGCAAGGAGGAATAAGGGCACATGGTCATCTCTTGGTCTTGGTATCTCTCTTGGTGATTCTCTTGGTGACATTCTTGGTGATTCTCTTGGTGACATTCTTGGTAATTATTTTGGTGACATTCTTGGTAACATTCTTGATGATTCTCTTGGTGACATCCTTGGTGATACTCTTGGTGATATTATTGCTAAGTATGGTGCAAGTTTGAGAGAGTAGTGAAACTGCAACTGCTGCAGTTGTGTATGGTACTTGCTCTATGGATATGTAGACTCTCTCTCTTGTGCACTACCCTTGGAGAAGGAGCGCTCTACTTGTATTGTGTTGTTGCTGTAACAACCCTGGTTAAATAGTGCATAGGGTTTATTAAGTATAATTAATTAGATAATTTGACTGTCCTAATATGTTTTAGTTAAACAATAATTATTTCTTAATAATATTAATTAATTAATTGTTCATATCTATTGATGATTAATTAATTAATTAATTGACTCATTAAAGATTTGAGTAATAAATTAAAGGAGCTTAATAACTTTAAATTATTAATAATAAGACTTTACGTATGCAGGGGGGGAATGCAGCAATAAATGAAGGATAAGGTAATAAAGGCATGGGATAAGGTAATAATGGGGAGGATAAGGTAATTGATGGAGGATAGGGAGTCAGTGGATGGGGGGGATATATGATGGGGAAGAGTCCTATAGGAAGGGATTATGAAATATTAGGGGGGAGGAGCATTATCGGAGAGGAGGTCTGTATTTCTGTGAAAGATTGGGGGGATATATTTTTGGTTTTTTGAGGAGTTGGTTTTGGGGTTTTGGTGAACCATTGCAGGGGGCATCGGGTTGCTGGGGGTTTTGGGCATGGGGGCCAAGATTCCTTACGGTGTCCTGGAGCTAGGGAGCTGGACAGGCTGCTTCTAGCTGGCTGGGTGGTTAGTCGGTTTGGGCAGGGTTTGGTCAAAGCAATAGGTTGGACAAAGTAGCAGAGAGGACAGACAACCAGATCAACGGGAATTAGCATCAGTAAGAGGTATCTATATTCTGTTATGTAATTCATTAGATTGTTGTTCATTAATTAATTTATGTTGCTTATATGCTTATGTTGAATGAAATTGCTTGCTGATTAATCTTATTGTTTAAACATTATGAATTTTTTTGGGCTTAATTAATTTATGGTCCCTACACATGGTATCAGAGCCTTAGTTTGAAATTTGGGCCTAAGGGCCAACCTCCAGCTCTAGCTCCAACCCCACCTAACCTGCAAGCTAATCACATAAATTTTTAACACAAATATAAAAATAAATGACATACATATTGAAAATGTAAAGGAAGTAGAGGCCTTATAATTTCCAGTAGAGCTTTTGGATGCACTGCTATGATCCCAACAACACTAGTTTTGTTAAATTGTTCCATGAGTATGAGTGAATTTGTGTACAAGAACAAGTTCATAGGACTCTTTGGCACTGAATACTAGAGTTTAAATTCTGCTTCCTGTATACCCAAACTGAAGTTAATAGTTTTCAAAAAAAATTAATGGCACAATACATTAACAACAATGAAGATAAAGCTCAGTAGCACCATCAAGGAATCCCAACACCACTCGCCCAAAACAAAGATATATAAATTCTTCTCTGCCCAAAACTAGATTAATTTTTTTTTACTTACTAGATTTAAATATAAATAATAGAAATCAGATTGAAATAGACAACCAGCTTCAAGCACTAGGGAAAAAACATCACCTGTAGATTTTGGAAATGTATTTAACACCACAACACCCTCCAAGGCTTTATGCAGCATTGTTGAGTACTCCCTATGTTTAGTTCCCTGGCTAAGCTTTTCACAAATAGGAGTTGAAAATGTTGCAAAGCTCACACTACAATTTAACCCTCCATGAGTAAGAAGAAATAAGGAAGGGCTCAATGAAGCAACTTTATTGATGTAGAATAAAAAGACACGGGAGAGAGAGCACAATACATAACTTTTTCCTTGCAACTCTGTAGAAATAATGGAAACTATTTTGTAAGGGTTGGGCTCTTGGTGTTCCTGGCGTGCCTAAGCACACATTTACAAACTATAGGAACATATTTCCATTAATTTTTTTGTCAAATGATTTGCACATTGTTTGACAAAACTTTGTCTGTTAGCCACTGCGGCATAATTTTGTTTAAGGATATCACTTGGCCTAAACATATTACGCAACTATGCCGAGAACTCTTGTCCATGCGTAATAATTGTTGCAAGGAAAGAACATATTTTCACATGTAAAAGGAATTTAAACAATATAGTACTAAGAAAAACAAAATTTATGTTCCAACTCAGTTAACTTGATATGTGCAAAAAGCGCACAGAACACACAAACTTTCTTCATTTTTTTCTATTCGGTCATGACCATATCTTTTGGTTGCTTCAAAGCCAAGTAGAAGGTTGCAGTTGAAAGTATAAATGTGAATTATCAATCGAGGGTTGATTCAAATTCACTCAAATTCGCATACTTTGATGCTGATATTGTCATCATCGCCAAATATGTTGGGGAAAATGCAAAGCCTGGTAGCGGACGTTGCACACACAGGAAACACTTTTTTTTTTTAGTAATACAAAAAAAAAAACAAAAAAACCAACAGCCAAGCACCTACCGCGTAGCCTAATAGCCAAGCACCTGCATCAACAACACATGCATCAACAACAACGTGAGATCGAACAACCAACATACAAGCCAAACGCCCAAGCGCCACCGCCTTACACAAAGCCCATTGACCAAGCGCACACTGTAAAAAAAAGGGTTATTAATAAACAAAAACAAAAAAAACCCTTGGAAATATAAGTCTGGGAGCTCAATGCAAAACCAACACACAAACCCAGTGCACAAGCTCCAAATCGATTCAAATGGAGGACGAGCCCACGAGAGCGCTATGCGTTCAGAACCAGCTCCAGTGCACGCGCATCAACAACACATGATAGTTACACATAAACCAACACATAAGTCCGCACTCAAACCAAGCTCATGCGACCTGTAACCTACAAGACACACAACACAATTCAACACAACACACAGTCATAATGAGGGAACCCGAGTTCCAATATCGTTCATTTCCAAATGAATAAACCCGGTTGGCAGAGTCTCGGCCTTCAAAACATTGCATACAAGAACAAAGCCCGACACCAAGCTAGCGACCAAGCGCCAAATCCACCAAGGAGGAGCCCACGAGTCTATAATTGTGCTCAATGTGTCATTGCAACAACAGGGAGGAGCCTTCAAAACATTGCATACAATGATAACCCATCCAAGCCAAAGTGCAACAACAATGAAGTGAAGTGAAACATCCAGAAACAGAAAACGCACAACGCAGCCTGTGCAGGCATAAAAAGCGAACAAGTGAAATAAATAAATGAGAACAACCACATTAGAAGAAAATAAATATAAGAAAACAGAGAAATTAAATACAAATGGATAGGAAGAGGATTAGGGTGCGGAAGAAGAAAGTTGGGGAAGGGACCAAAAACCGAAAACAAAAAAAAAAACCTCTGCATTGCATTGCAGAATTGCTAAACCCTAACGCGTCAAATCCCAGTGGCCAAGAACCCGCGCCAAGCCGCGAAGGAGGAGCTCACGGGGGCTGGTGCACTGCACATTACCCATAGGGAGGAGCTTGTGACGGTGCACGACCAAATCCACAGAGCCATTACGCCTTCCCTTTGAAAAAAAAAATAAGAAAACGAAAATGAAGCTTTGGAGGTAGACTGCCTTTGCTGAATAGAGAGATGCACGTAGGGTTTGAGGATAGAGGCACGTGTAGGGTTAGGTTTTGGGTAAGGAGATCCAGGGGAGGGGCACGTGGGCTTCATGCATGCCCGATTTGATTTTTATTTTTATTATTATTATTATTAAATTATTTATTTATTTATTGTATTTTGATTATTTTATTTATATATTTTATTTTATTTTTATTCTTATTATTTAATTATTCTCTTAATTTATTATTAAGTTTAAATTTTAATTGTTTAAATAGTTAAAAGTTTTAAATTGTTAAATTTAAATAGTTAAATTTTAAATTATTAAATTGTTAAATATATAGATATTCAAGTATATGTTTCAAATTAAAATTAAGTATTGTAATTAATTAAATGAGTGATTAATGTTAAATGTTAAATTATGTTTTTAGGTTTAAATTTATGTTTTAAATCTATGATTTAATTAATAGTTTAAATTTAAATGTTTTAAAATTATATTATATTTTGTTTAAGTTTAAAACTAGTTAAGGTGATTAATTAGTTTTAAATTGAAGGTTTAAGGACTTAGACTAGGACAAGCGGGAGGGGGATTTCATGCATGCTAGGAGAGTAAGCTAGAGGAATTGGCAGACATGGCACAAAGCTAGCATAGCTACGAGATGAGAGGAGTCAATAGTTTTCTTAGGCAGTGACACCAAGCTTAGACGCTTAATCCTAACCTAGCCAATTCCCTAAAGAGAGTAACGTCTGTTTACAGAAAAGTAAAGAAAAACTTACGCCTAACCCTGTTTTCTAGTTTAAGTAGCACCTATTTGAAACGTCCTTGAACTCACCCTAACAAATTTGGTTGATGCAAGTTAAATCATACAGGATGGTTAGGACTTAAGGGAATCGAGGCAGAGGAGCATCGTCGCAGGCACCTCCAACACCGCCAGCGCCACCACCACCATGGCCGGAACTAGCGCTCATACTGCACTCTTTGGAGGCCATAAATGAGACTTTAAAGGGGCGACAACCAGTAGGGACCGAAGTGGAACCCCCACCATCTGGAACGGGTAATCCAGAAGCGTTGAGGGATTCATGGGGAGTACCTCTGCCCGAAGACATCACTCGAGAATTGCAGAAGATCAAACTTCCAGAGTATGTCCGGGGTTGCACCAGTGAACGCGTGGAAGCATGGTTGGAAGGCATGACAAGGTGTTTTGCCTTAAGGGACTATGCGTCCACCTCAAAGGAGAAAATAATGATTTTTCAGTTAAGAGACAATGCCTTGAACTGGTGGGGCAACCTGGAAAAAAATCTCAATCTTACCCTGGACACCGTATCTTGGGAACTTTTCGAGGAGAGGTTCCGAAGGAAATATCTGCCAGCTTACTATGAGGAACAACAGGTAGTAGCATTTCATGCCTTAGTACAGGGAAATAGAATTGTAGAAGAATATGAGATTAGGTTTATGGAATTGGTCAAGTATGTTTCGTATATGGATAATGACCAACGACAGGCAGAACGCTTTGTCTATGGGCTAAACCCTAAGATAAGGGATATGGTGCGGATGTGGAAACCGTCTTCAGTAGCGGAAGCTGTGGAAAATGCGCGTTATGCGGAGGAACACATGAACTTAACTGGAGGTACGAGACCTTCCTTTCTGCATTGTCCCGAATTTGTGGGGAAGGCCCCTAGGGCATTTCCCAGAGGAGGGGGCTCAAGGCCACCTCCATACGGTAACATAGTCACACCAAGAACAGTATCCGCAGGGATTTCAATGGCAGCGAGTGCAACATCTCATTCATCACCAACAACGCAGACAGGTCCACGACCATCTCAAGGAACAACTAGTAGGGGCAGGGGTTCTAGGGGAAGGAACTCATTTAAGAGACAATCACATAACAATGCCCAGGTTCAATCCCGTGTTACCTATTGGGGATGTGGAGGACCCCATTACCAGCATGACTGCCCAGAGTTACAATCAGGGTTCGTGCATAGAGAAGGAAAGGCCCCGATGGGAAGAGCAAGTAGCAGCCACCAGATTTACGCAGCGGTTAATAATCGCCAAGCCGAAAATCAATCCACAGTGGTGGAGTCATCAAGTACGCTAAATCATATCAATGTTAAGATTTTATTTGATTCTGGTGCAACAAATAGTTTCATTTCACCATCTGCATTAGAAAAGAGTGGGTTGGCAGCCTACAAGCACGATGACTTTAAACAAGTCGAGATGGCTTTGGGGGAAAAAAAGCGGTAGGACCTAGTGTTGATAATTGTATAGTAGACTTGGGAGTGTGTACTACCAGGTTGAAGGTATACGTCATTTCACTGGGCGTATGACCTAATCATTGGAATGGATTGGTTAGTAGCTCATCGAGCTTTGGTGGATTGTTTTGCAAAAAGGGTGCTCTGTGTTGACGACGAAGGAAGGCTAGTAGAGATCCAGGGTGTACGGAGAAGGGTGTCATTACGCTTTATCTCAACTATGAAGGTTAAGCGATTCTTGAGGCAAGGGTGTCGACTTTATGTCTATGAAGCAGTGAATGAAAGGAAAGGACCCTCATTAGATCAGTACCCGTTATTGTTAGAATTTAAGGATGTTTTTCCGAATGAGTTACCAGGGTTACCTCCTGAGAGGGAGCTTGATTTTACTATTGATCTAAAACCTGGTGCAAAACCAATTTCCAAGACTCCGTATCGGATGACAACACCAAAAATTTGTGAATTGCAAATGCAGTTGAAAGAGTTACTGGACTTAGGGCTAATAAGGCCCAGTGTTTCACCTTGGGGTGCACCAATAATTTTTTGTAAAGAAGAAGGATGGTTCCTTACGACTGTGTATAGATTACAGGGACTTGAACCGTACTACAGTGAAAAATAGGTACCCAATGCCGCGAATAGATGACCTCTTCGATCAGATAAAAGGAGCATCAATATTCTGAAAGATCGATTTGCGATCCGGGTATCATCAATTAAGGATTAAGGAAGGCGATATCCCAAAAACTGCCTTTCGGACTCGGTTTGGACATTATGGGTTTGTCATAGTACCTTTCGGATTGACCAATGTGCCAACAGTATTCATGAGCCTCATGAACGACGTATTCCGGAAGTACTTAGACCATTTTGTACAAGTCTTTCTAGATGACATCCTCATCTATTCCAAGAATGAAAGAGAACATGCAGAACACTTACGAGTGGTGTTGTCCTGCCTTAGAGAGAACAAATTGTATGGAAAGTTGTCGAAGTGTTCCTTCTTTCAGAAAGAGATCCACTATTTAGGTCATATCATTTCCGGTGAAGGAATATCCGTGGACCCAGAAAAGGTAAAGGCCATTATGGAGTGGCCAGTGCCGAAAAATTCCCATGAGGTGAGAAGCTTCATCGGGCTAGCAGGTTATTATTGGAGATTTGTGGAAGGATTCTCAAAAATAGCGAAACCCATCACCACTTTGCAGCGCAAGGGGGTCAGGTATGAATGGATAGAAGAATGTGATAGTGCATTCATTGAGCTTAAGAGGTTACTAACTAGTGCGCCAATTCTACGAGTACCGGATATGGAGAAGGACTTCACAGTCTACACAGATGCCTCAAAGCAAGGGTTAGGGGTCATGCTAATACAGGATGGAGGAGTGATAGCTTATGCATCAAGAAAGTTGAAGAAACACGAAGAGCTATACGCGACTCATGATTTAGAATTGGCAGTTGTAATGCTAGCTTTGAAACTTTGGAGGCACTATCTTGTGGGGAGAAAATTTGAGCTCAAAATAGACCATCAAAGTTTAAAACATCTCTTCACTCAAAGGGATCTGAATGCTAGGCAAAGGCGATGGAGTGAGTTTATGAGTGAGTATGATTTTGGTATTTCATACATCAAGGGAAAGGAACATGTGGTCGCAGATGCCTTGAGTAGGAGACCACGTGTCTTTTCCTTGGTACCATTAAAGGTCAATCTGAGGGAACATGTGTTGACAAAACTCCAAGGAGACAGTTGGTATTTAGAGGTTACTTCAAACCTCCAGAGCGGGAGGAAGTTAGATCCAAAGTATGAGGGATATAGTCTGGAAGCAGATGTACTATTGAGATATTGAGGAAGGATGTACATCCTTGAAAATAGGGATATTCGAAGCATCATACTGAAGGAATCCCATAGATCACTTTATTGTGCGCATCCGGGTGTGAAGAAGATGTACAAAGACATGAGTAAGATTTTCTTCTGGGTAGGCATGAAGCCCGATGTAGTCCATTTCGTCGCCAAGTGCCTAGAGTGTCAACAAGTGAAAGCCGATCACCATCACCCGAAAGACCTCCTACAACCACATGATGTTCCTATGTCCAAATGGGAAGTCATCTCTATGGATTTTGTTGTGGGGTTACCGCTCACATCTCATAGACACAATGCCATTCTTGTGATAGTGGATAAGTTAACCAAGAGTGCTCATTTTATTCCGGTTAGAGACACTTACAATGTCACTGATGTGGTGCATGTGTTTGTAAGTGAGGTTATCCATTTGCATGGGATATCTAAGAAGACCATTTTAGATAGGGACTCCAGATTCACTTCTAGGTTTTGGACAAGTTTGCAGTCAATGTTGGGGACTCAGTTGAACTTAAGCACAACTTATCATCTTGAAATAGATGGGAAAACCGAGAGAGTAAATCAAGTCATGGAAGACATGCTTAGGATGTATGTCATGGATAATCAAACCCAGTGGGAGAAGTACCTACCTTTGGTAGAGTTTTCCTACAATAACAGTTTTCATAGCTCCATCAAAATGC
>ML781548.1:491979-523213 GCA_009831015.1 Picea engelmannii | reverse complement strand
ACTTTTTAATAAAGTGTACCTTCTAATTTTAAAGTGACTTTATTTTCATAAAACACTTATGTAATAAAGTGAAATCACTTTAATATTTCAAGTGATTCATTTTGGAGGGAATGGATCATGACCCTTGATCTTGAAAAAGACAATATCTAATCTTGACCTTTGGATTTATGGTTGGGGAAGGTGAAAAGACACTTTGGAGGGAAAATTTCATTTTCAGATTTATAAAAGAATGCATTGGGCAGTGTGCAAGACACATTGAAAAGACAAGAGGAGGTGATTGAGAGAGATTTTTTGAGTAAGCTTGAGAGAGGAAAGTGAGCATCTTGGAGGGAAAATTTCCCAAGAAAAAAGGAGGGCACAAATCCCAAGGCATTTTTCTGTGTGAGTGTTGTTCTATTTTTTCTATGCTGGCCGTACTGTACGGATCCGTACAGTCTGTACAACATGAAGGAGGGCACGATTTTTGAGGCACCCTTTGGCACAAAAATCGAGGCATATATTTTGAGTTTCCTTCCTGCTGCTGGGTCGTACTGTGCAGGCCGTACAACACTCTGTTGGGAATGGTTTTCGAGGCAAAAATTTAGAGGAGGTCGTACAACTGTACGAACTTGGGCACATTTTCCAAGGAAAAAAATTTTGGGACTTTTTTTGTGGCTGTGAGGTATTTCTCTTGGTTGCAAATGTGATTTTGCTGCTGTACTATAGTTTCCCGAAGCTGAATAATAATATCTCTCTCTCTCTCTCTCATTGGGTTTCCCCACATTGGGGTTTTCCCTGACATTTGCCTAAATTTCTTAATTTTATGGGTTGTCCATTGTGTTTATTTCCACTGCATTTTTGCTTAGAAATGTGTATTTCTGCTTATGGTAATTTATGAATATGAGTTTGAGACATTTTAGAATTTTATGAAGACAATTGTCTCTAGGTTGCTAAGTGTTTGACAAAAAATTCAGTTTGCTGATTTTTGTCATTAAAAATCTACACACCTTACGGGCTCCAACAATGTCATATTTTTTACCCAATTTTGGCATCACCCACATACTTTTCACTTATCTCTTTTATAATTTTCCTACCTTTTTATGCTCAATATATCATTTTGGCAAAAAGTGTTTATTAGTCTACATTTTGTCATATTTTGTTAGCTATTTGATAAAACTAGGGAGGATTTTGTACTTATGATAACTCTCAGGATGTTATGGTCTACTTTTACTACATGAAACAACATCCATAACATTGATAAGTTGTAGGGAATCTATCGGAAACTCGCAACCAGACCATTGAAAAGCTGCAAGGAAGCTACAAGCAACTCACAACCAAACTATTGATAAGCTACGAGAAAAATACAAGAAGCCCGCAGAGCCCTGATGTTGCATAAGACACTACCACTAGGCTACAAAATAGCTAGAACCATGTATGATTTTGAATCCATGGAACTGGAAGATGAAAACGTGGCCAAGTGGCAAGAATCGTGAAACATAATCAGGATTCACAAAGAGAGAATCATGCCAATTTTGCGTATGTACGTGGAATGCAATTGTGATCCACTTTAGATATCACATAGTTTCAAATAAAGACAAGCATGACCTATATTTTATGTTTAAAGTTAGTTGTTGTTTAGTCACGATTCAATGTACTAGAAATTGCCTATACTAAAATGTTAAAAAAGAGACATATATGATTTGTTGATAGCTAGTAAGACAGCTTGAGAACCGTAGGTTCTCAAGCATGTCTAAATACATATTGTCTTAGTATGAATCAAGGGGTGGCTATAAAAGGTTGACCACCTTCCCCTATAGGATATGTAGAGAATATATTGGAACTCTATTTTTCTCTATTTGATTGTTGCTTAAACAAATACTCATTCGAGCTTGGTTGTTGCTTCCATCTTTATGTGTGTTGAAGCGTATTTTTAGTTGTCGCATTTATTTACCAACGCTCTTTATGAGGAGGCATGACCCATCTCCAACACGAAAGGTGTTGTAGTGTTAGATAGGTTTGTAGAGATTTATTATTAATACTCTTTGTTTGAAAGTTTATGCATTCTCAGTGTGGTGGATTAATGTCTTTTTGTTTGATAGAATACCCTTGTTTGCTTTCGAATTGGACTATCATTCAAACATTTGATTAAAGCAGTGTTGCTCTCCAACATATAAATTTTGTGTCGTGAACATCCTTCCTTTGAAGAAGTTCGAATTAGTATTTTCAGCTACAAATGCTTTGTGTGTGATCTAATTATTTTTGGCATTCTCAAAATAGCGTTATCACATAATATATCTTTATTTCTTTTGCAGTCTTGATGCAGAAGCATCTCTCCACATCAGCCAACCAGCCAGCCAGCCACGTCAGCAGTTTCAAATCGCATGCTGAAGAGATGCACAACCCTCGTTTTCAAATTGAATTTGAATAAATGTAATTAAATGTTTTTAGGCTATTGAGTTAAGAGGTCGTTCTTTTCATAGGCGTAGATAGGTAGGTAGGCCTTTAATGTTTGTAAGGCTAAGATATAGATCTGATCTGTAGACTGGAAAACCCATTCAATGCTATTGAATAGGGTAGGTGAGGTTAGAGGGAAGCACTCTAAGAGCCCCCACATGTAAAATATCTTTGGATCTCATTTTGGTAAGTAGAGAAGAGAAGAAAGGATAGAGAGTGTAAGAGAGAAAGAGAAGGAGTCGAGACCTTGTTACAGGCCGTGCTCAGGAACACCTTGTAAAAATAGGCATTTTCCATTTAATACAAAGACATCAGTTTTTCCTGCATATTTTCTGTGTTGAATGAATGTCTGTGTTTTCTTTATATGTTGTATATGTATGTTATGTTTGGGCATCTGCAGAGATTTTTTTGATTTTCAGGCTTGAGAGGTTCTTTGTGGTTTCATGCCAAGAGGGCATGACAGAGTGCTGCGGACTCTGAATACCAGTGCATACAAGCAATTCTGAACTCTATGGAGTCAGACAAAGACGTGCCAGGTGGGCACAGGAACTGAAATCATCAACTCGGGAAAGACCTTGGAGGTTGTTGAACACCTTAGGGGGCAAGGATGTGGAGGAGAACACAGTTACAGACAGAAACTCTTGTGAGTTCTGTAAAGCTCTGCC
Source organism: Picea engelmannii (assembly GCA_009831015.1). Taxonomy (NCBI): domain Eukaryota; kingdom Viridiplantae; phylum Streptophyta; class Pinopsida; order Pinales; family Pinaceae; genus Picea; species Picea engelmannii. The sequence continues at coordinate 520,115 of ML781548.1, read as the reverse complement.
AGGTGGGCATTGAGCAAGTGCAAGAAGTGCACAGAGAAGGAACTCTGTTGTGAGTTCAGAAGAAGATAGAAGCTTTGAGGAGTTCTGTATAACTCTGCCAGGAGGGCATTGAGTCAGTGTGCAGACATGAACAGGAAGAGAACTCTTTGAGTTCAAATATTGAAAGAGAGTCCACTAAAGGATCTTCGCAGGATTGCTGAACACCCTGAAGGATGCAACAATAGGTTGCTTGAGCAGACAGAGTGCCAGGAGGGCATCAATTTCTCCATCTGCAGGAGAAAGGAAGAAGGATTTATTTCCTTAGAGATCTGAGTGCTTGAGAAGCTCAGGACAGATAACACTTGTGTGTGAAAAGACTCTGCAGGAGCGCAGAGGTCACAAATCTTCAAGGATTTGAAGAAAATCTCAGGAGAAGCAACGTTCTTATATGCACAGGCGAGAAATCAAGTCAAAGAGCTTGCAGAGAAAAGAAACAAAGGCCGAGGCCTTTGAACATTTGAAAATTCTTCCAAGTCTGGGAAGAAAAGCGCAAAAGCTCAGGAGGAGCACAACCACCGTTGGATTAAGCCGAAGAGATCTGGATCGTCGAAGGTTTCCATGTCTAGGAGGCAGTGCAGGAGGAGCGCACAGGAGAGATGATCTGAACTATCAGATATCGAGCGAACAACTGTCAGTCGTTAGATCTAATAGGAGATACATGAGGGTTAAACCTTCGTGAACAACAGAGAAAAAAGTCTCGAAAGAGGTTGTTATCGAGAATTCGGCGTTCGGGAGTTCGAGAATTAGGGCCCTCGACATCAGAAATCGTGAGGTTATGAAAGAATCTGAGCCATCTGTCTGTGGGAGGATGCGTGTCACGAGATCCTCTCTATCGGGGATTCGGACACCAGGAGTTAAAGAAGGAAGTCCTTCAACTTTGTGAGTGGCGAAGTCGCAAGAGGATCATGATCGTCCATCTGAGGAGGACAGGTGGCAGCGATCAAGGGACCGATAAAAGTGTTGAAGGGATCCAGGATTCGGATCTCGCGAACTTGGAGGTTCGCAAGGTGAAATCCCAGGAGTTGGGTGCTCCAAGTCGCGAAGTTGTGAAATCACGAGGAGTAAGGATAGTCGTTGGATCCAGAGGATGGGAGGACCGTTGGATCGGGAACCCCATCGCGTATCGTGCATTCGAGGGTTCAAAGGTTGAAGGGACCTCATCTTGACTGTAGAAGTCGCGAAGTGCCGAGAGCCGAGGCACGAGTGAACACGTGGCAGAACCACAAGGTGGGGCCCGCATGGTTGACAGGTGGATACGCGTCGCAGGAGGAAAGGAGTCAACACTCCGTTGAATTCTTGCGTCTCGGGGATTTGCGAGATAAGAGCACGGGAGCTTGACGTTTCAACTGACGAAGTAGTGAGTAGCGAGAGGTTCTAGCATTAAGCCTAGCAGGTGGTCACGTGCAGAGGGCGCTGACAAGGAAATGAGCTATACCCATTTTGTGATCTCGGGTATCGCAATATTGGGAAGGAGGAGTTGGGAGCTTCGACTCATGAACCCGCGAGATAACGAGATTTTGACAAGAGCCTTTGGAATTGGGCCTTGGTTATAGCACTGTGATCACTTGGGGAAAAGAGGAGCTCACGCCTAGTGCTATTCGCACAGAGGAGCTTCCGAAAGGACCTGTGGATCGATTTGGAAGGAGATTCCAGTAGGGAATCGAAAGAGCCGATCCGGCTCAAAGGAGATTAGAACGATCTTGTGTGTGAGTGGACGTCGACCGGAGGGCTGATAGAGCGTTTGCATCAGATGGTATCGGAGCTTGATTCTTGTCTGTAGATTTTAGGCAAGGGAAGCAGGAGGAAAAGGAGCACTTTGATACACATCAAGTTTGGTATCAGAGCGAGAATTCTGTTTGTACATTGTAGATAGAAGGAGTTGATGGCTAGAAAACAATGTAGACTGTTGAGAGGATGGTTGAGGCATGATGAAAACCTTGACGGACCTGAGGAAGTTTTTCAGATATGTGAGCCAGAGACTGGGAGGAATCTCGGTGATGCTGAGGATGAAATGGGATCGGCCAAAGATCTCAAGCACTACCAGGAGGGCAGAGAAGAAATTCCCAATTTCCAGGTGGGCAAAGGGTTGTGATCGCTGCAGGATCTCACAGACTGTCATGAGGACAACCAAGGAATTTCACATTGCCAGGTGGGCAATGGATCGAGATCACTGCAGGATATCATAGACTGCTAGGAGGGTAGTTGAGAGTTTCCAATTTGCCAGGTGGGCAAGGGAACAAAGATGGGATCAGTTGGTTCCATAGACTGCCAGGAGGGCAGCAGGGAAATCCCATATTGCCAGGTGGGCAGGGATAAGCAGATGAGACTATCTGAGGGTCTCATAAACTCAAAGGTGAGTCTGAATCAGTAGATGAAGCTGACAGAAGAGGAGGATCTGAGGGATCTCCTGATGATTGGGGGAATCGGGATATTCTTACCACTTTCCCAAGGGGAGGCATAAGTCTGTGTTGCGGATGTTGAGGCAGAGAGGTGCAACCCTCATTTTCAAATTGAATTTGAAAATGAGGGTTGCACCTTTCTTTAGCACGTAATTTGAAACCACTGACATGGCTGGTTGGTTGGGTATCAGAGCTTGATTCTTGTCTGTAGATTTCAGGCAAGGGAAGCAAGAGGAAAAGGAGCACTCTGATACACATCAAGTTTGGTATCAAAGCGAGAATTCTGTTTGTACATTGCAGACAGAAGGAGTTGATGGCTAGAAAACAACGTAGACTGTTGAGAGGATGGTTGAGGCATGCTGGAAACCTCGACGGACCTGAGGAAGTGGTTCATATATGTGAGCCAGAGTCTGGGAGGAATCTCAGTGATGCTAAGGATGAAATGGGATCAGCCAAAGATCTCAAGCATTGCCAGGAGGGCAAAGAAGAAATTCCCAATTGCTAGGTGGGAAAAGGGTTGAGATCGCTGCGGGATCTCATAGATTGTCATGAGGACAGCCAGGGAATTTCACATTGCCAGGTGGGCAATGGATCGAGATCGCTGCAGGATCTCATAGACTGCTAGGAGGGAAGCCGAGAGTTTCCAATTTTCCAGGTGGGAAAGGGAACAGAGATGGGATCAGTTGATTCCATAGACTGCCAGGAGGGCAGCAGGGAAATCCCATATTGCCAGGTGGGAAGGGATAAGTAGATGAGACTATCTGAGGGTCTCATAAACTCAGAGGTGAGTTTGAATCAACAGATGAAGTTGACAGAAGAGGAGGATTTGAGGGATCTTCTGATGATTGGGGGAATCGGGATATTCCTACCACTTGCCCAAGGGGAGGTAGAAGTCTGCGTTGCGGATGTTGAGGCAACAACAATAGAAGCAGGACAACCAGTTGAGACTATCAAGGGAGAATTGGAGCAGACTTTGGAAGCTTGCCAAGAAGAACCAGAGGATGATGAGCATTCTGAGGAGTGGCTCAATACTTTCAGTCAGGTAGCTGAAAGGACTGCAACTTGGGAGTTTGCAGAAGAACAAGAAGAAGAAGTAGACAACATTAGTTTAGATGATCTGTATAATAAAATTGAAGCCCTGGAAGAGAGGGTGAAAGTGCAGAGTGTGCACATCCAACAGGCAAAGTTGGAAGCAACTGATGAAGCAGGTGTGGGAGATCATTGCGATTTTCCAGACTACAGAAAAATTTTGCAGCCGAGGAGACTACATGAGAAGAGCTAGCCGCTGGAGCAGTTGGATGAAGTGATCGAGATGATCAGGTCAGTAGAGACTGCCAGCAAGGAGAAGCTGAGCAGAGAAGTAGAAGAAGTAGCAGCAACAACAACAACAACAAGGAAATGGAGCGAGGAGATAGCTCCAGACGATGGTTTGGGATCCAGGAGGATTTCCACTACCGAGAGTGGAAGCTCATGAGTAGGAGCTCATGAATTTTGCAGCTGAGGAGTATGATGCAGGATCATCTCTCCACGTCATCCATCTAGCCAGACATCCACGTCAGTGGTTTCAAATCGCGTACTGAAGAGAGGCGCAACCCTCATTTTCAAATTGAATTTGAATAAATGTAATTAAATGTTTTTAGGTTGTTGATCCGAGAGGCCATGATTTGCATAGGTGTAGATAGGTAGGTAGGCCTTTAATGTTTGTAAGCCTGAGATCTAGATCCGATCTGTGGACTAGACAACCCATTCAATGCTATTGAATATGGTAGGTGAGGTTAGAGGGAAGCACTCTAAGAGCCCCCACATGTAAAAGATCTTTGGATCTCATTTTGGTAAGTAGAGAAGAGAAGAAAGGATAGAGAGTGTAAGAGAGAAAGAGAAGGAGCCGAGACCTTGTTACAGGCTGTGCTCAGGAACACCTTGTAAAAACAAACATTTTCCATTTAATACAAAGACAACAGTTTTTCCTGCATATTTTCTGTGTTGAATGAATGTCTATGTGTTCTTTATATGTTGTAGATGTATGCTATGTTTGGGAATCTGCAGAGAGTTGTTCGATTTTCAGGCTTGAGAGGTTCTTTGTGGTTTCATGCCAGGAGGGCGTGACAGAGTGCTGCGGACTCTGAATACCAGTGCATAGAAGCACTTCTGAACTCTGCGGAGTCAGACAAAGATGTGCCAGGTGGGCACAGGAACTGAAATCATCAACTCGAGAAAGACCTTGGAGGTTGTTGGACACCTCAGGGGGAAAGGCTGTGGAGGAGAACACAGTTGCAGACAAAAACTCTTGCGAGTTCTGTAAAGCTCTGCCAGGTGGGCATTGAGCAAGTGCAAGGAGTGCATAGAGAAGGAACTCTGCTATGAGTTCAGAAGAAGAAAGAAGCTCTGAGGAGTTCTATATAACTCTGCCAGGAGGGCATTGAGTCAGTGTGAAGACAGGCACAGGAAGAGAACTCTTTGAGTTCAGAGATTGAAAGAGAGTCCACTGAAGGATCCTCGCAGGGTTGTTGAACACCCTGAAGGATGCAACAATAGGTTGCTTGAGTAGACAGAGTGCCAGGAGGGCATCAATTTCTCCATCTGCATGAGAAAGGAAGAAGGATTTATTTCCTTAGAGATTTGAGTTCTTGAGAAGCCCAGGACAGATAACACTTGTGTGTGCAAAGACTTTGCAGGAGCGTAGAGGTCACAAATATTCAAGGATTTGAAGAAAATCTCAGGAGAAGCAATGTTCTTATACGCGCAGGTGAGAACTCAAGTCGAAGAGCTCGCAGAGAAAAGAAACAAAGGTCGAGGCCTTTGAACATTTGAAAATTATTCCAAGTCCGGGAAGAAAAGCGCAAAAGCTCAAGAGGAGCACAACCGCCGTTGGATTAAGCCGAAGAGATCTGGACTGTTGAAGGTTTCCATGTCTAGGAGATAGTGTAGAAAGAACGCACAGGAGAGATGATCTGAACCGTCAGATCTTGAGCGAACAATTGTTAGTCGTTAGATCCGACAGGAGATACATGGGGGTTAAAAATTCGTGAACAACAGAGAAAAAATTCTCGAAAGAGGTTGGTATCGGGAATTCGGCGTTCGGGAGTTCGACAGTCCAGAGGACGAGTGTCCGGGCCCTCGACATCAGAAATTGCGAGGCTGCAAAAGAATCTGAACCGTCCATCTGCGGGAGGATGCGTGTCGCGAGATCCTCTCTATCGGGGATTCAGACACCGAGAGTTAGAGAAGGAAGTCCTTCAACTTCACAAGTGGCAAAGTAGCAAGAGGATTAGGATCGTCCATCTGAGGAGGACAGGTGGCAGCGATCAAAGGACCGACGAAAGTGTCTAAGGGATCCGGGATTCGGATCTCGCGAACTCAGAGGTTCGCAAGGTGAAAGCCTAGGAGTTGGGTGCTCCAATTTACGAAGTTGAAAAATCGCGAGGAGTAAGGACAACCATTGGATCTAGAGGACGAGAGGACCGTTGGATCGAGAACCCCATCACGTATCGCGCATTCGGGGGTTCGGGGGTTCAGAGGTTGAAGGGACCTCGTCTCGACTGTAGAAGTCGTGAAGTGTCGAGATCCGAGGCATGAGGGAACATGTGGCAGAACCACAAGGTGGTGCCTGCGTGGTTGACAGGTGGATACGCATTGCAAGAGGAAAGGAGTCAACACTCTGTTGACTTCTCGTGTCTCGGGGATTTGCGAGATAAGAGCACGGGATCTCGACGTTTCAACTCACGAAGCGACGAGTAGCGAGAGGTGCTAGCATTAAGCCTAGCCGGTGGTCACGCACATAGGGCGCTGACAAGGAAAGGAGCTATACCCATTTCATGATCTCGGGTATCGCAAGATTGGGAAGGAGGAGTCAGGAGCTTCGACTCATGAACCCACGAGATTGCGATATTTCGACAAGCGCCTTTGGAATTGGGCCTTGGTTATAGCGCTGTGATCACTTGGGGAAAAGAGGAGCTCACGCCTAGTGCTATTCGCACAGGGGAGCTTTCGAAAGGACCTGTGGATCGATTTGGAAGGAGATTCCAGTAGGGAATCAAAAGAGCCGATCCGGCTCAAAGGAGATTAGAACGATCCTGTGTGTGAGTGGATGTCGACCGGAGGGCCCATAGAGCATCTGCATGAAGTCTAAATATTCTTGGTTGCTTTAGAGTCATCATAATTTTATTAGTATGTATTTGCATTTATTTCTTAAGCTTGTATTTATAAAAGTTTAGACTCACAATGAAATCCCTTGAATGAATGTGCTTAATGTAATAATTACATTTGTTGTTTTGAGTAATATTAGTGATCATCTTGGCAAGGCTTAAGTTTTCATTTCCAACAATTAGTTAAAATTCCTTTCTTTCAAGTGATTGATCAATTTCATTCCTAGTACTTAGTTAATTTCCTTTCCCACAATTAGTTAATCAATTTCCTTTCTGCAAGTCTGAATTCAACACAATAGTTAATTGATTTCCTTTCAACAATTATGAGTTTTGTTTATTGCAAGTATAATTAGTCAATTTACTTCTTGCAAGAGTGATTGTCACTCTCTTTCAAAAGTTGTAGAATCCTTGCCAAAGCTTGTGAATTTTTTTTACTCTGTATGTAAAAGAAATTATTGAAACTACAACTTGGGAACAAATCCATGAAAGCAGAATTGTGACTAGCATATATATTGTTTGGTAGCTCACAAGTTCAAGGATAAAACTAGGTTGACAATTTAATGCATAGACCCTTGATTTCCTTGATATTGAATTAGAAATATGTTTAAAAGGGCCATCATTTTGGTGCCATTGTCAGGGAGTTACCTAAGGAACAATAGTACTGTTGCATTGATTTGAAGTTCATATTTTGTATACATAGGAGAAAATATAAAGGGGCTTAAAAGAGAAAAATGAGTAAGAGCTTGTAAGATGCATTGAGACACAATTGTTGGAGAGAGAAATCTTTTGCAACCCTCTTACTTTGTCAAAAGATAAACATATTTGCTCAGATTTTACATATCTTAGAATGTTGTTTTTAATTCATGAGAAGAACTAGAGATCCTCAAGGTAGGTTCAATAACTCTTTCAAACTCCCAAGATACTAATCCTGTAGGAAAATAAATCAAATGAGTGGGTTTAGGGAACACCAATTATGAAGCACCTACACCCATTTCTTCATCAAAAGGGAATCATGTAACTCAACTAGTCCTATAATAGAGACCACTTCTTCAGTAGAGGCAAAAATTCTATTCCCCACTACAGATCCAACCAATACAAAAGAAATTTGTAGCAGTAAAACCTATATATAATTCTATCTAAACCCAGTTTGGAACCCAATAGGATCCCCTTCTTTCGTAGACCTAATTAACTTCTAGAATATTTTGCATAAGATGGAAGAAGGGGAAGCAAGAATTTTCAAGGAAGAGACTGCTAACTCAAATTACCAATCATAAATATAGGAGGGGTGACATAGATGAAGAATAAATCCCCTTCATCTTTGCCAAACTTCAATGGAATGTCAAGAAAAGACCCATATACATTTCTCTTTGAATTCGATGTTCTCTGCATGAGCTATGAGTATGTTTTAGATGCATCTACAAGGTCTCTTGTTCTTATGGAAAATGTTACATTGGTGAGATTGGATGATTGTTTCAGTTAAGGATTAAGGAAGATGATGAAAAAATTAGAAATGAGCATATTCACACCTCAACCTTGGAAGAACATTCTCTTAAAACCAAGAATCATGTGTACATTGAGGATACGAAAATCCTCACAAAATAAGACCACTGCTACAAAAGACGCTTTAGAGAGGCCCTAGAAATATTCAAGCAACCTAACTATATGAACATAGATGATGATCTGGAGATAAGTAGTTATTGACACCCCTTAATAAACCAACTAAAAGACCCTGGAAGATCATGTTTGAACAATCAAGTTTGACACTATTCTCCTTTCCTTCTTTTTCTTTTTCCTTTTGAAATGGTTCATAAATTACATTTTTTTTTTCTTTTTTCTTTTCCTTTTGGAATGGTTCATAATGATCTCTTCTATACATGAGTACTTATTACTACTATTACTAATTCTTATTTTACTTTATTCATATTAACAATATGCTAAATATTATAGTTATATATAAAACCTTGATACTATGCTCCACCTTTATGATATATTATTATTTATTATATAATCAGTACATTAATTTACAATACATTAACAATATGCTATATATTATAATTATATATAAAACCTTGATACTATGCTCCACCTTTATGATATATTATTATTTATTATATAATCAGTACATTAATTTACAATATATCTAGGGTTTCACATTACAACTTGTGTCATTCTATATATAAAACCTTGATACTATGCTCCACCTTTATGACATATTATTATTTATTATATAATCAGTACATTAATTTACAATATATCTAGGGTTTCACATTACAACTTGTATCATGATATATTTTAGGTCTTAGTCTACTTTATATTAATTAATCAATTTATTATATACTTTTAAACTATATATTAGTACTTAGGTTTTAGTATTCTAGACTATTATTTAATATACCAATATATTATATATTAATACTGAGTGTTTCGAATATATGTCCTAAATACTTAGGATATTAATAAGATTGATGTGTTTGTATTAGCATATTGATATACATCTTTATGATATTACAATATCTAGTTTATAACTTTACTAATATATTATATATTAACACAGAGTGTTTCGAATATATATGTCCTAAGTACTTAGGATATTAATAAGATTGATGTGTTTGTATTAGCATATTACTATACATCTTTATGATATTACAATATCTAGCTTATAACTTACTTTATAAGTTACTATTTATATACTTAGCACATTAAATTACACCATAACAATATATCTTTATGATATCACAATATCAAGTATATAGCTTACTTTATGAGTTACTATTTATATACTTAGCACATTAAATTACACCATAACAATATTATCTAGGATTTACATTATAATATATACTATGTCATGTACTATTTAAAAATAACATAAATATATACTATTTAAAAATAAAATAAATATATTCTAGGTCCTAGCCTACAATGTATTAATTAATTTATTATATATTATTATTGATTTGTATTTAGGGTTTGTTATATATTTAGGGTTTATTATATATTGGGGTTTTAATTTAGGGTTTAATTTTAGTTGACATGTTTAGTTTTAAAAACGTTTTGCATCTTGTGTATTTATTGAGAAGATCAACAACTCTTATATTTAATGATTGGTTCTGAATATGAATTCAGATTCAGATTCAAAATGTTGATGACAATATGGCTTTAACTATAGAATATCTGGAAAATGAACTCTATGAAACTCCTCACCAACGTAATTTGAAAACAATGAGTTAAAACTATTCCCCACCACCTTAGAAAACACATTGCTTCGATGATTTTTGGGGCCTGGTGGAAACAACATTGGGGCGTGGGAAGAAATGAAGAAGGCATTTTTAGGCAAGTACTAGGACTATTGCAAGGACAAGGACAGTAAAGAGGAAATTTTCAGGATGTCCCAAAAGGAAGATGAAAGTCTAGAAGACTATGTAGAGCAACTCAAGTATAATCTACAATGGTCAAAACAAAGTTAGTTGGATGAAGAAACCTTGTGAATTTTTTCATTGAGAGGAATTATGGAAGATTGCATTGATATTTGAAACCTCGTGGGGACATGAGATGTCTCCCAAATAACCTATGCAGAAATTTGTGAGCTTTGCAAAAGATACTCGAGAGGAGATTCCAGGCCAAGATAGGGGCCAAGGGACATGATATCCCAGATCACTAAAGCCCCAAGAAGAGGCATTACCAAAGAAGAAATATGAAATCTACTGGAAGATTTCAAAACAAGAATTGTCAGTTCTCTGAGTTCACATATGGAAACATTTCATACCAAGAAGAAGCAAGAGGAAGTAGAGATAGTTTTTTCATTATTCTTCCCCAAGTGCCACAAGAAGAACCCCTTTAAAGGAGTTCCCACTGAATAGACTTGATATCTATTGCATTTGCGAGAAAGATCATGCCACTGGGAGTTTCCCTTCTTCTCCAGGGCTAAATGTAGTCTACCAAGATGTAAACACATAAATGACCATGGCAACTTCATCCCTCAAGTATGGGTCCAAATCCTTTGCAATCTTACAATACTTGTACTAACACACAATTGCAATACTCGTCTCATCCTTAGTACCTGTCTATGCACCAACAACAACAATGGATTCCACCACCACCTCACAACCACCTATGGCAGCAGGGGTGGCAAAATCCTCCCTTTGTGGGCCAACAACAAGATCCTTTCCAATTTCCTCAACAACCTTAGTTCCCATCGATGCGGTTGCCCCCATAACAACAAATTTAGTTGCCTTCAAACAATCCTTTTCCTTTCCCACAACTTTCTGCACAAGATACCACTAACCCAAATAATCAAACAACATAGCCTACATACATTGTTGAGCTGCCTAGCTACCCCACTTATTCCATCACCTCCCTAGAATGTCAAGATATTAAATTTTGATTAGGGAGGACCATTAATAAATGAACTTCTCATGTGATTTCCAAAGATGATGATGAAGAAAAGGTTCAAGAAACCATAGTGAATTATGTTGATAATCATTCTCATGACCAAGCACCCCCCGCTAGGGCCTCAGATTGGCTACAGTCCACAGGCACTGGACAACCTCCTCCTTATCCAAAGAGGTCGAACCTAGACAAAACCCCTATGCAACCTGAATTTGACTTCTTAGGGAATTTAAAAAATGTGTGCATAACAATTCCACCATTTCAAGTGATTAAATGCATTCCCATATATTCCAAATACATTAGAGAACCGTGCTTGAGAAAACCAGGAAGAAAAAGGAAAGACCCTTAGATCGTTTACGTAATCAACAAATTAGCATATTTAATGTGTGGAAAATATTTACTGCCAAATAATCAGACCCTAGGAGCCCCATAGTGGACATTTAAATTAGTGATGTCCTCATCCCTAATAATTTGATAGACTTGGGAGTTGCAATCAACGTAATGAATAAGGAAACTATGGATAAGATTGGATTATTTTCCCTACGAGAAACTTCCACGGTCTTACAACTAACTGGTCGATCCACAATCAAACCTAAGGGAATTACAGAAGATGCCATGATTTCTTTGTACTCCTAGGAGTATCCTGTAGATTTCATGGTTCTACAACTCAAATCCAATTTGGGAGGATACTCCTTGATTTTAGGGAGGCCATGGCTAGACACAAACAATGCTTGCATTGGATGTAGATCCAGAAATGTGACCATATCCCAAGGTAATTATACTAATAAACTCACCTTGTACCCCCTTGACAAACCAAACATAGATCCATAAATGCCTATATGGATGGAAGCTGAGGTTATTTATGATAAGGGGAATACCCACAAATTGATCATAATATATCAATATATTTCTCTGAAGTAAAAGATCGAGGATGACACGATCAATGACTTCATAGCTTATCCTTATTCATCCTCACAACAAACCTCTCAAATTCTCAACCAAATCATGGATCTTGTCACTCAGACAAGTTATTCATTAACCAATCTGTCCACAGTGAAAAATCCCATATCGATTCCTCTTTATGATATAACCAAGTCCACTAGTACATCTATAGAGATTGAACCAGGGAAAGCATTATATATTAATTTTGAACCCCAACCTCACAAAAAAAGCATCTGGTTAAATAACTACCAGAGCATAGTAATGCATTGGCATGAGACTATGTAGGAAGCTTTAGCTAACTCAGGGAAGGTGCTTAAAAGTTGTAAAGAGATAAACGTGTTCCTCAGTAACAAAAAATGTTTTATGATACTAAGTGAGGGTATTGTTTTGGGTCACCATATTTCTTGTGCAAGTACAAAAGTGGACCCAACAAAAATTGAGGTAATTGTTGACTTGCCATATCCAAAAAAGAAGAAGAAGTATATAGCTTCTTAGGACATGATGATTATTATCGATGCTTTGTTGAGAAATTTACAAGAATTACATGTCCTTTATTTTGATTGCTTGCTAAAAATGCATAATTTACCTGGAATGATAAGTGTTAGTGTGCTTTTGAAGCATTAAAAGAAAAAAAATCCACAACACCTATCTTGAGAGGACCAAATTGGTCCCTTCCCTTCCACATATCTACTGATTACTTTGCCATTCGTTGAGTAATGAAAAAATTCGTCACCAATGGTAGAGTGATTAGGTGGTTGTTGTTATTACATGAATTCAATATAACCATCCTTGATAGGCATGGGAAGGATAACATCATTGCTGAATTCCTCTCCAAGATCACCAATGATGGGGATGTGATTCCTGCCGAGGATGTTTTTCCTTATGAACACTTTTTTTTCATTATCTAATAACATTCCATGGTTAACATATATTTCTAATTACTTAGCTACGTGAAAAATCCCAACACACATATCACTGAAGGAGTGGCAACAGATTATCAAGAAAAGTGATTGATATTCCTGGATCAAAGACTCTCTCTTCCACACTAGGCTAGATCTCATAATCCGATGTTGTGTTAGAGAGGAGGATATCCAAAAAAAACTAGGGGATTGACATGATGGACCCTGCAGAGGACACTTTGACGACATAAGGAATACCTATAAAATACTGCATTTAATATATTACTAGCCCACCATTTTTTAGATGCCCAAGAGTATGTGAAGAGTTGTGACAACCGCCATAGAACGTGATGGTATGTATAGACAGATGAAATTCCACTTCAAACCTAGATTATGGTGGAGCCATTTGATAAATGGGCCTTGGATTTTATAGGGCCTATTCATCCTTCATCTAGACAGAAGATCTACACCCTAGTATGTATCAACTATGTCACGAAATGGGTGGAGGCCAAAGCACTCTCTATGGCCATAAAAAAGGAAGTATAAAACTTGCACTAAGGGGAAATCTTTGTCATATTTGGGGTGCCATGGGAGATCATCATAGGGATGGAGGGGAACATTTCACCTCTAGGATCCAACCACATTTAGGCTGTAACATAATGATATAATATTAGGAATAGGATAAGCACACCATACCACCCACATGCCAATGTGTAGGTGGAAGGTACCAACAATATTTTGGAATCCATATTGAATAAAACTTTCTAGCTACATCGATTTAGGGATTTGGAAGACATGATTCCAAAGTATTTGTGGGATTAATGTGCTGCATGGTGGAACACTATAGTATTTACCCCTTATGAGCTTATATACAGTAAACATGTTATCCTCCCCATTGAGTTAGAGGTGAAGACATTGAGGAATGAACTACAACTAGGTATGGACTTGTCATAAGCACAATAAAAATGACTAAGACAGAGCAATGAATTAGATAAATGTCGTAAAGTTTCCCTAGATCATGCCTTTGTGGTTCGACAACAAAGAGCCAAATGGCATGACAAATTCATCAAAAAAAAGTTTCAGCTAGAGTATTGGGCTCTTCTGTATGACTTTGGGTTCAAATATTTTAGAGGGAAGTTCTAGACACATTAGCTAGGGCCATATGAGATTGATATCATTTATAACAACGGGGTGGTGAAGCTACATACCATCGACGAGAAACGAGTTCCTATGATGTCTAGTGGACATCACTTATGACTAAAAAGAAAACCATTCTCATGGGATGCATTCATTAGGAATGTTTCCACTTGTTGGTGCAACAAAATTTGGAGATTGTAGGTGTGGTGTCCACCCCATTCACATCATCATCAAAATGATTATTGTCTGGTCCAAATAAATAAATACAAATACAAATAAAAATAAACTTCTAACTATGAATAATCCTCTCGGGTGCAATTAGACAAATGTCATATGAAAACCATCTTTTGGTAGATGATATTTGCAACAAATAAATAAATAAATAATTGTTAGCCTGCATAACACTTCATTTTTGGCATCATGATTTTGCGGGTCTTTCTTCTGTTGCATATTTGTTTGCTGCCATTTCCACAACCACACTACATATCTTTCTGCAACCATGCTACATATATTTATGCAACCAAACTGTAGATATTTATGCAACCATGATACATATCTTTTTGTAGCCACACTCCACATATTTCTACAACCATTCTACAATACCTTTTTGCATCCTTCCTACATATCTTTCTGCACCCATGTTGCATATATTTTTCTGCAGTCTATAGATAATTTTACTACCATGGTTTCCCCATTCGCCTAAATTATTTCATCTTTCACTTGTGTTGACCAAAATTTGGTCACCTATACATTCCCACTCCTGGAATAATAATAATAATAATAAAATATATCGGATGATGAAATTTTTTGAACTATTATGAGTTCATTGTGTGGTCCTTGGTCTTAGCTTTGCCACACATTTTTTGGATCGAAAATCTGAGTTCGTATGCTCAAGATATCCAGGTTTAAATTTTAAGCAGTGTTTTAAAAGACGCTTCTTCAACGTGTGGAAAAGATAAATTTTCCTGGAATTGAGAACTGTTGGAACCATGAATTGTATCAGAATCATGGTACACATCCTTTACTTATTTTATAAACTCTCTTCCACTCATCCCACACTTAAAATTATTTTCGAAATATCCACTATCTTTGTACCTCCTCTCCACTAGTCTACACATCTCCACACTTAGTTTTTTTTTTTGAGTCCTTAACAGAATCATGGATGCACCCACACCCATAATCCCTCACCCCGTGAGTCCATGACCTACATTTCCCACCCCCCTCACTTCCTCTCCCCTCAAATTACCCCCTCAATTAAACTCTCATCCCACACCCCCTCACCCTCTCCACTGCCTTATCCCTTATCCTCCATACTTAGAAATTATCCTAAGTCCTTTTGGACTTTCAAACTCACTCAACCCTCCCCCTCACCTTCCTCACTCCCATTTATACCCCTTATCTCATACTTAGACTTTTTTTTGAAACTTGTTTTAGACTCACAGGGGTGAACTCACCTACATCCCCCTCATTCCTCACTCCTTCATCCACTATCCTGATACTCCATGACCTATAAACCCCCCCGCCCCTTTGACCCTCACCTCCTCCATCTACACTTCTCCCCCTCCCTAAATACCCTTTCCCACTCTTGTTCACTCTCCCTTTTAAACATCTTACCTTAACCCTTTTTAAATTATTTAAATTCCAAACCAATTAAACCCTCCCACGTGGAGACCTATGAAAATATGACAAGTGGCATCCTACAACTAGATTGACATGGAAACTAACTAATGTGACACATGACAACTTATGGAGGGAGACACATGGCATAGATTTATTGAAGACACATGTCACACTCTTATTGGATACACATGGCAGATTTTTGACCTATCAAATGAAGACACGTGGCATTTCATCATTGATGAAATGTGGCATCTTATCCGGTGATGACACGTGGAAAATTTTGAATGGATGACTCATCAGGATGACTGGGCGTGAGGTGGACATTGACTTGGCATGTAAAATAATTATTTTGTTGATCAATTTTCCAAGGGAAGTCAACCCACTAAGATCCATATTTTCTCTTTAATGTTTCTTACTAAGTGTATGAAACACTTAGTACTATATAATACTTAAACTCAAAATTTCCCATGCATGTGGGATGGAATTTACAATAAAAGTTGAATTTTGAACTAAAGGAGGGTGAATCCAAGATCAAGGGTTTAGATTTTCCCACGACATCCAACCGACGATGGCTTAGTCTTAATCTTGCAGAGGCCATAACTTGAGCTCTGAGTGTTGGAATCATGCAAAATTTATATTGTTGGAAAGGTATTTCGACAAAGAAGATGATGGAACAAGTTTCAAGGGCTGAAAATTTCTATATTTTCCCAGAAATTAAAATATCACTCAACTTCATTTTTAATGGACATGCGTGACAACTCAACTTCACAAGCTCATATCTTGAGATCCGGGCGACGGATTTGGGAAAAATTTATATCATTGGAAAGATAAGATGATGAATATAACATATGAAGTGATTTCCATGGCTAAAAGGTTGACTATCACTTCCATAAAAATAAAACACAGTTCCCCTCTTTAAAGGGACAATTAATTGAATTTTGAAAATAAAAGTTTATTTAAAAACTTTTATTGAAAAAGGAAAGGGGTCCATTTAAAAGTTACGAATGTTAATGATGTGAATTCATTACTAAGAAATTAAATGAGACATTAATCAAAGAATATGTTTCAATAAGAAAAGTGCAGGTGAATTTCAAGAGAGAATGAAACCCTAACTACTAAAGTAGTTAGAAAATCTCATCTTAAAAAGAGAAGAAATGCTTCATCAAGGAAAAATAATCAGAATTGTCGGGGGGGGAGGGTAGAAGATCATAGGAAGAAGAAGGCACAACCATGAACACACAACCAAGCTTTTGATCAAAGAAAAGAGATCTCCATCTTCTCCACTCTTTCTATTCTTCTACACCATTTCTCATAGCCTTATGTTTGAGTCTCTGAATTGGGCACAAGGATGAGTTCTTGAGTGTTCTTCTTGTATTCCTCCAAAATATTTTTCTTATATCATCATGGAGTATTTACAACCATATACATGACTGCCAAATATTTTGTAATGAAGAACATTTTTTATAAATAAACTCCACAAAGAATTGCTTCAGGGTTGATTTCGACTGTATCTTGTAACTTTGAGTCTTAATTATGAGGTATTTGAGATTGACCTGTCTAATTCTCTTTTGATATTGATAGTAGTACTCTTTTAAAATTATTTGAAATGATCAAATTATTCTATCATATTTTTCATGAGGAAGACATGGAATCATTTATATATGATTAAGAAGATTGTGTGTGTGATGCTGATCACAAAGAAATTGTGATGATGAAGCCCTCCTTCAATATTTTCTATTGTTATAAGATTTCTTGTTGCATATAAATATCATAGGTTATTGAATTACCATTTTTATTTTATAAATTTGAGAAACAAAGATCTAGGGTTTGCTTCCTAAGCATTCTCCTAATCCAAGATATCAAGATATATCTTTTAGCCAAAGAGGAGTACCAACTCTCTAAAAAATGCAGGGGGATTCATATCCTCGTGAGGTTGTCGTTTCGGTCCCGACAGAATCGAGCGACAACAACTTGTTATATATATATATATTCCGACTATGAAAACTCCCTTCAGGGGTGAAATTAGTGATATAACATCTGAAAACCAGTCTCTGGTAGATGATATCTTAAAAAAAACGAATTGTTTCTAACACACCTAATCTTTCATTTTTTCGGGATAATTGCAGCATGAACATCCTCAAAACTTTTTTTTTTTAGCAGCTGTAGATATTTTCTGCTACAACTACATACATATTACATATCCATTATTTATTCCATGATACATATACTTTTCAAAAAGGATCATCAACTTGAATAAATATCTCGTTTTTGCAACATGAAGACAACATAACTCTTCGCAGATGGTCCAATTATTGCATGTCATTTCATAGAATTTCCACTACCATGCTGTGAATCTTCTTGTTTCCATCCTATTGATGCACTGTGGATGTTTTATGCTGCCATGCTACAAATATTTTTCGTTGCTTGACTGCAAATACTCTTGTTGCAAAGATGTGTATGTCTGCCCTACCACATCAATTGTTGTAAATCATTACAACCTAGTTCCGACCACTGTAGGATCTATCCAAGTTTCCACCACATATCATCATCTCATGATAGCCATTATCTGAGTCCTAAAGGTAAGAGTTGTTGATATTGAGAGTGGGGGTGAATCAATATCAAGTAAAATTTAGTACTTTAAAACCTTAACTTTTCAATAAAATAGATGCATCCCAATATATAGTAAAGAGCAAAAGAAGAAGTACACAACGCACAACAAATTTATGTGGAAATACACATAATGTTTTTATATAATAACAAAACACATTCATAGGAAGCTGCAACTTTCAATATTCTCCAACTCCAACTAGAAGGAGGCTTCAACCCCATAATTTACAGGATCCAGCCTGAAGGAAGTTACAACTCTCTAGATTCTCCATATCCAATTGGAAGGAGAATCAAACCCCCTTCCTTCCACCCTCAAATATGTATATAAATTAATCAACCTAGCATTGTCATTGTCTTTGTCATTGATACATCATTATCATCAAACTGGGTCCACATAGAGATCCTAGGTCCACATGGGTCCACACATAAACCCCAACTACCACATAGAACCTTGTGCAAATAATCAACCTTCCATACTATAGTGAACCCACAACAATGATCAAAACATCACCACAATACTAGAAAATATCCTTTGTAAGAGCTCCTTATCCTCCCAGTTCCTTCGCTACCAAACTTGTGCTAAGAGATCAAAAGCTTGGATACTCTAAAAATGTGAAAATCCATCTTGTATGTATAGTAGTTATGTCCCTATTTTTAGTTTCTGGGTCGACCTAGATGAACTGTCCTCAATTTTTTGGTTGGGTTGTCAGAAGAAAAAATTCATATCTCCTCATTCTTAGGGAGTTAGAGGGACTTCCATATTGAATATTTTCCAGGTCTTAACAAGCTGCCAACTAGGTCTGTCTTTGACCTCAAGTTGGCTCTAAGTTTCAACTGTCAAACAAGGGTTTGCTGCTATTTTATAACAACAAACTGTTCAAGAACTTCTTTTTTGTTTTGTTATGGTTACATAGGCCATTTAGGTGCTCTAACATGCATTTTTTATCAACAAGATGTTAGCACATGCATACCATAAATTGTGTAACACACCTAAAGATATTTACTGCTGAAATAATGGTGTTCTAAACACTAGCATACATGAAAATGAACACATGTATTTTTGGTCAACATGACCCTGGATAAAAAACCCCAGGGAAAACCAGTTGGAATGTGAGTGTATATATGTGGAGAATAGAAGGTGAAATACAAAAAGTACATGAAACAAATGAACCTGATACAATAGTAGCTTGACTCAAGCTACAACACAAGTCTAAAAGGTAGAGATGCACCCTAGCATGGTGCACCCTCCTCACAAGTTGCCCAATTCATTGAAATGAAGCACCCTAGTTGTTGAAAGTTCTGATGGAGAAACCCTACACACAACTCTAAATTTGTGTTCTACCTCTCCACTGAAACTGTCCTCAAAGCAATCTGACCACTGTAAGTCCTCCCTGCTAGTTGTGCACCCTCCTCCTCGTAAGAACAATATCCACAAATAAATGAGGGTCTAATCCTCCTGGCTACCTCCATGAATGGGGGCGCCCAAGATTTCCTCACCCAATTCCTCCATTCTCATGCTCTTTCCCTTTTTCAAACTCTCTTGGTGAACATACAAGTGAGAATGAGCCTCTCTTTGCCCTATGAGCCCCTCTTAAGGAAACATGAGAAAACCTAAAGTATGTGTGGATGCGATCATCTCATATCATCTCTAATCAATGGTTTATATCTCTCCAAAAGAATCTCAACTCAAAACCTACATTAATTAAGTTTCCATAGTTTCACTTTATGTCTCCCAATTCTCCCACAAAGTGAATTAATAGTCATTTTAGGCTAAAATGACCAAATTTCACTTTTGACTTAAATCTCCTAAGTCAAAGTGAAATTAGACATAAAGTACATGGTACATGGTACAAAGTATTTCCCACTTGTGTTTAGAGGCTCACAAACACAAGGGGACCACTTTCCAAGGTACCCAAATCTAAACACTCCCCCTTACCGAGGAAAGTGCCCTTCACCACCAATATCATCCCTATAGTGGACATGGTTGCCTACTGGAAAATACTCGGTGAGTATGGTTGTACTCTAATCAATGAAAGTAGTCTCTGAAACAGATCTTATAAATCTGTGTGATCTTTAAATGGAAGTGTCTCCACCTATCCAAGATCACTTAGATCTTGGTATCAAACCAAATATGTCAACCTTGGTCTCCCACCAAGGATTTCCTACTCTTGGAATATCACCAAGAGTCACTCTCTTGGCATCTCACCAAGAGTCTCCCCCTCTTGGCATCTCACCAAGAGTACCTAGATATCAACATCTCACCAAGATCCTCAACTTGGCCTCTCGCCAAGTGACTTCCACCTGAAGTGGATACAGAACCTGATATGCCCATCTCTATAGCCAAGTGAGGCTCAATCCTCCATGGTCCCCTGCTTCTCCTCCTCATCAATCTCTGATGCTCTGAATTCCCGCACCAACCCTCTGTCTCGACAACTCTAAAAATGAAGTTGTCCCGGGTGGACCAGTCACCCATGATGATGGAATCCATGAAAACTGAGTCTGAGCTCCCTTTGAATCACTACTATGAGTCAATAGGTCCTCCTCAACTCTGTCTCCCCACCTGACGTTGGATGGTGTAACAACTGACAAGGAATTAGTGAATGCACACTCTCTCGCAAACTGTGTATTGAACTCAATCTCCTTTGTTGTCATTGTAGTGTCATCCGAATGCTTCTTATTCTTCTTATTCTTGGGACATTGTCCTACATAGTGACCCATCTCTCTACACGAAAAGAATCTCACTGTGCTCGTGTCCCTCTCCTACCCACCACTGCTCTCTCCTTGTGGCAGGGCCCCAAACTTGGGACCTTGTCGACCTCCCTTGTCGGTCTTCTTCTTTCCCTTTGTCCAACGAGCAAGGTCCTCATCACCCTACAATGTCTGTTGCTATCCAAAAGTATCTGATGTAAGTCTAGTACCTCCTAAACGAAATCATCCCAAAATATCTCCCAAGTGGGCATGATATCCCTGGCAACAATGCCATGAACAAATGGACCCCATGGTTTGATGAAGTTGTTTAAGGCTGTCCTCACCATAGAGTCTAGGTCTACTACCTCTCCAACAACTGTAATCTTGTCTTTGATTTGGGTGTATCGACCAAGGTAAGAAGTAACCAACTCATCCTTGAGCATGCGAATTCCCCTGAGTCAATAAAAAAAACCATCTTTCGGTTCTGTTTAGAGCTCTAGTAAAGCTTGCATAGAGATGCCCACATCTCAAATGCATAGTCTTTCCTAGTCAAGTGGGGAATGATGTGATCCCTCACTGCATCACACATTGTCCTCTTTTCCTTGTTGTTCCTCTTCCTGAAATCTGTTATCAAGACGAGAGTAGTAGCAGGAGGAACAACAATAGGTGCCTCAACTATATCCCATAGTTCGAGTTCCTCTAAGACAAAGATAATCCTGGCCTTCTAAGGAGACCAGTTGCTAGCTCTAGCTAGCCTATCCTCCACACACATCTGATATGTTGACATCACTTCCCACTGCACTCAAACTGATGCTCCAACTGCAAAGGAACGTTGCCTCACTCCTGTCAACAGAGGCGTAAAAAGAGGCAAATGAACAACAACCTCACTCCTATAAATATAGATGTGAAAAGAGGTCGTGAAAAATCAGCCTCACTTCTAGCAAGTAGGTGTGAAAAGAGGCTGACAAAATGTCCACCGACTGTCCTACAACTCTCCACAAAAAATATTCCAACAAGCTGCCACTAAACTCTGTCAATGGTTGTCCAAAAAATCTGCCCAAAAGATGTCTAGAACAATCCAAAAAATGTTATCCAAAACTCAGCAAAAATCAGCCACCAAGCTCTGATACCATGAATATTTTCAAGGTCCTAACAAGATGCTAACTAGGTCTGTCTTTGACCTCAAGTTGGCTCTAAGTTTCAACTGTAAAACAAGGGTTTTCTATTGTTTTATAACAACAAATTGTTCAGGAACTTCTTTGCTATTTTGTTACGGTTACATAGACCATTTAGGTGCTCTAGCATGTAGTTTTTTTCACCAAGATGTTAGCACATGCATACCATAAATTATGTAACACACCTAGAGATATTAACTACTGAAATAATGTTGTTCTAAACACTAGCATACATGAAAATGAACACATGTATTTTTGGTCAACATGACCCTAGATAAACCCCCCTCGGGGAAAACCAGTTTGGAATATGAGTGTATATATGTGGAGAATAGAAGGTGGAATACAACAAGTACATGAAACAAATGAACCTGATACAATAGCATCTTGACTCAAGCTGCAACACAAGTCCAAGAGGTAGAGATGCACCCTCCTCACAAGTTTCCCAATCCATTGAAATGAAGCGCCCTAGCTGTTGGAATCTCTAATGGAGAAATCCTTGCACACAACTATTAATTTGTGCTCTACCTCTCCAGTAAAATTGTCCTCAAAGAAATCTGATCACTGCAAGTCCTCCCTGCTAGCTGTGCCCCCTCCTCCTAGCAAGAACAATCTCCACAAATAAATGAGGGTCTAAGCCTTATTAATACCTCCATGAATGGGGGTGCCCAAGCTTTCCTCACCCAATGCCTCCATTCTCATGTTATTTCCCTTCTCCAAACTCTCTTGGTGAGCATACACGTGAAAATGAGCCTCTCTTTGCCCTATGCACCCGTCTTAAGGAAACATGAGAAAACCTAAAGTATGTGTGGATGATATAATCCCATCTCATCTCTAATCAATGGTTGAGATCTCTCCAAAAGAATCTCAACACAAAACCCACTTTAATTAAGTTTCCACAGTTTCACTTTATGTCTCCCAATTCACCCACAAAGTGAATTAATAGTCATTTTAGGCTAAAATGACCAAATTTCACTTTTGACTTAAATCTCCTAAGTCAAATTGAAATTAGACGTAAAGTACATGGTACAAAGTATTTCCCATTTTTTTTAGAGGCTCACAAACATAAGGGGACCACTTTTCAAGGTACCCAAATCTCAACACATATACCATTGGAAAGGTCTCAGAATAAGCTTTCCAATCATGTAACTTGTGCTTCCATTTGAGTTATTTATGTAGGGTAAAAATCCCCTCAAATATAGGGTATCCGAATTGACCACAAATAATACTTTCAACAATCTCCATCTTGAAATCTTTATCTTGGACATATGTAGGATTCTTCAATTGAATTTAGGGGATTCTTTACTTGGTTTTAGGGCTTCTTCAAAGAATCTTATCATGAGGGCCATTCTTAAAGCTACGCCGTAAGGGGACCACTTTGGAGACTCCTTCAAGTAAACCCATAGAATTCTTCATGCTGATCACCAATGACTGAATTTGACATCAATGGCAACATCATTCAAAAATATCCCCCCCCCTTACAAGTTACTCCTTGTCATTGATGGAAACACCTATACTCCCCCTATCATCATTCTCCTGATATTTCTCTCTCCCCTTTGACATCAATGTCAAAGGGAAACTCTTCTCTTTGGGGCTGCTCCCCCTGAACTCATGGCGCTTAATAGTATTTCACCTTCCTTTTCTGTCTTCTTATCCTTTCCTTCCTTGTTATAGCCCTTGAATCTCTTTTGTGTGAATTTAATCCTCTTTCTCTCTTCTTTTTCTAGGATGTATATGTTATTTGGTCTTGTTGTTGTTGTTGCAACCAATATTATCGAGTCTTATTCTCTGATTTCACATCTTTGGAAATCAAACTTAATATTGTATCCTTGATCACATATTTTACTGATACTAAGGAGATTGTGCTTCAAATCTTCAACCAATAAGAAATTTTTTTCTTTTACATTTTCACTTCCAAGACTCACTACACTTTTTCCAAGTATTTTGACAGAGGAGTCATTTCCAAATGAAACACTGTCATTTTTTCTTTTCTTTAAGCTGATGAATTTGTTTTGGTCTCCAGTCATGTTTGTTGATCACCCACTGTCTATGTACCATTCTTCTTCTTTATTTTTAGTAAGTAGTGCTAATTGACACTCTTCCCTGTTTGGTTTCTCTTTTATTTTCCATACTGTAGTTGGTTTTATGATAGGAACATTTTCTTTCATATCTATGCAATCTCGTGCTTTATGAACAAGATTATTACATTTGTAGCATAAATGTTTTGATCCATCATTGGATAAAATGGATTGTAATTTTTGTTGACAAATCCATGAGCATTTCCAAATCTATTATTTCCGTGATTATCCTTTGGATATCCAGAATCATTTCTTTTTATGATATATTTTTTTCTTGCATTGATTTTACAGTGAACTGTTTTGTGTCCAAAGTTTCTGCAAGTATAATAATGACCGAGAAAAATATTCTCATATCTGGTAGAAAAGGACCTTCTTGGTGTCTCACCCCTTCTGAATTCTGATATTTTGTTCTAGTTGGAGGTGTCATGTTCTTGTTGTTCTTCAACTCCATTTTTTTTTTTTGATTCCACTTCTTAAGGCATTTGCATAGTTTCTAGAATTTCCTTGATCTTCCCTGTTTGTTTTGTCGGTGTTTTTTGTCTTCAAATTGTTGTCATATCCAAGCCCTGTCTTATCGGTAGGTGATCTTTGTTTACTAAAAAAATCATCTAACTTTTCAGTACTTCGTTCAAATTTCTTCAATTCTTCCATTGTCAACATAATCTGTTTTCTTGTGTGATCGAATTATTCTTTTAATTTCTCATGATCTTTAGTCTTCTTATCTAAATGCTCCTTCAAGCTATTAATTGTCTTTTCAAGGTCATGATTCTGTTCTTCACAATTTTTCAATTCGTCTTTTAACTCTCTATTTTGTTTTCTTTTGATCTTGATATTTTCTTCTTCAACATGCTTCAATTTTTCAATATTCTCTTCATCTTCCTATTCACTTTCTATGATATCTTTTCTTCCCAAGAAAGATTATATGTTTGTTTCTTCGGTCTCTACATTAGACTCTTCTTCAAAATTGATTTCATCTATTTCAGAATTTATGTGGTCATCATTATGAGTTTCTTGAGTTATGAAGAGAACTCACCTTACATCTCTTTCTTCTCCATCACTTTCATCTGAAGAACTATTGTCCTCCTTGGAGTAAAGACTCTTTTTCTTGTGGAAGCTTTTCTTTTCTTCAAAAGGGCATTTCTTAGCATAGTGTCCTATTCTACCATAATTGAAGCATTTAAAAGGTATCTTACCTTTGTATTTTCTGATTCCCCCCTTGAGCTTCCTTACGAAATGTGCTTCTTCTTCATATGATTCATCGTTTGTTATTTCTTCTACCTTGTGTTCTTTTTTCCTTGTTTTCTTTGTTACTTTAAAATCCACTTCTCTGTTTGGATGTTCATTTTCTATGTCTGTTCTCATTTCATATGATGTGAGGGTCCCATGTAGTTCATCTATTGTCATTTTGGTCAAATCCCTATTTTCTTCAATGACCGAGACCTTGGAATCATATCTCAAAGGAAGTGATCTCAACACTTTCTGTACAACCAAGGATTCTTTGACTTCTTCTCCTAATCCTATGATAGCATTTACAACTTCATCTACACTGAGAAAATAGGTTGCAATATCTTATTTTTCCTTCATCTTCAGATTTTCAAACTGTGCTCTATGTCGTTTAAACTTGACCTTCTTGACTTTCAGATCATCTTCATAAATATTTTGAAGTTTATCCCAAACCTATTTTGTTGTGTTGCAACCCATCACCTTGTTGGAAACAATTGGTGTCAATCCACTTATGATAACATGCCTAGCCTTTGAATTACAACTCATTAATTTCTTCTTATCTGGATCAATTGGAGTATTCTTTGGAACTTTATAGCCATTGAAAACTGAGAGACAGATATCCACTGTCAAGTAGGTTTGCATTCTGTTTCTCCAGTATGCATAATTGTTTCCATCAAATGGTGGAATCCCATTTGGAATGTGGAATTCCATTTTTGCTCATGATCTTCCTTCCAGTGATTAGATTTTTTTGAAGGTAACTTTCTCTGAAACCAATTGTTGATACTGAGAGGGGGGGTGAATCGGTATCAAGTACAATTTATCACTTTTAAAACTTTAACTTTTCAATCAAACAAATGCATCCCAATATACAATAAAGAGCAGAAGAAAAAGTACATAGTGCACAACATATTTATGTGGAAATACACAAAATATTTTTATATAATAACAAAATCACATTTATAGGAAGCTACAACTTTCAATATTCTCCAGATCCAACTAGAAAGAGGCTCCAACCCCCTTTCCTTTCCCCTTCTTTCCACCCTCAAATATGTATATAAAGGAATCAACATGTCTTTGTCACTGTCATTGTCTCTGTATTGTCTCTGTCTCTTTCACTATCATTGATACATCATTATCATCAAATTGGGTCCACATAGAGATCCTAGGTCCACACAAAAACCCCAACAACCACACAGAACCCTGTGCAAATAATCACCCTTCCTTACTATAGTGAACCCACAACAATGATCAAAACATCACCATAAGACTAGAAAATATCCTTCATAAGAGCTCATTATCCTCCTAGTTCCTTCGCTATCAAACCTGTGTAAGAGATCACAAGATTGGATACTCTAAAAATGTGAAAATCCATCCTATATTTATAGTATTTCTATCCCTATTTTTAGTTTATGCGCCGACCTGTTGAATTGTCCTTAATTTTCTGGTTGGGTTGTCACATGGAAAAAATCATATCTCCTCATTCCTAGAGAGTTAGAGGGACTTCCATATACCATTGGAAAGGTCTCAAAATAAGTTTTCCAACCATGTAACTTGTGCTTCCATTTGAGTTATTTATGTAGGGTAAAATGTCCCTCAAATATAGGGTATCCAAATTGACCACAAATAATACTTTCAACAATATCCATCTTGCAATGTTTATCTTGGACATCTGTAGGATTCTTCACTTGAATTTAGGGGATTATTCACTTGGTTTTAGGGTTTCTTCAAAGTGTCTTCCCGTGAGGGCCATGCTTAAAGCTATGCAATAAGGGGACCACTTTGGAGACTCCTTCTAGTAAACCCATATGCTTCTTCATACTGATCACCAATGACTGACTTTGACATCAATGACAACATCATTCAATAAGAATTTGGTGGTGTATTTATACATAGAACTCTATTTTTAGGTTTCAATTCAATTGAATATATTGTGAACATTGCTTTTTAATAAAAAAGTTTATGTATTAAGAGGTCATTTCATTTCACTCAATCGCTCACCAAGCTTACCAACCTATAGACCTCCCTTTGAAGCATGGAACCCCACAATTAGGTCATACTTCTACTCTAACATGTCTACATTTGTGCATCTTGAACTAGTAGTGTGATCTCCTTGTGATTTGTTTCAAGATCTTCCTAGAGTTGTACCTTTCATAGATTGAGTGATTTATATAGGGATTCTCCCCTAGGCCTAGGTTTACCTTAGCCTAAAGTGTGGGGAAAATCCATTGAGGTGACATTGTGTGGTTTTCTTGGTAGTTTATCTAGGCTCTCCTAACGAAGTTAGGAATTTTTTTCTTGGGGAAGAGTTTGAGAGATAAACCACCATGCACTCTAGAATTTGGGTATCAAAATGCACTACAATAAATGGGAGATGTGTGTAATCCCTTTCATTACATATTTTTTGTGGTGATTGGGATTTCAACTAAAGTGCCTCTAATACTGCCCTTAAGGAACATACACTGTCCAATCCATTGCAATAAATAACATCGTTGAGTTTTTGATGGCTCATATTTCGAAAAAGTATTCACTAGCATAACTTCTTCCTTAAAACTTTTGTCATTTATTCAACATTGGTAGAATGTTTTCTGGTCCATTTTATAAAAAAAGAAAATACTACATATTCCGATTCAACTTGCAATTCATCACTTGAAAACACTCCCTCAATTGTTGAGAAAGGAAGATTGGTAAGGTCCTCTACAAACATAAAAATCAATTTCATGAGGTAACTTATTAATTAGTTTTTTAATTATGTGAAGATTTACCATTGACAACATATATTTCTCCATGCTATTTAACTAAA
>ML781548.1:467702-479485 GCA_009831015.1 Picea engelmannii | reverse complement strand
TACCGGACTTTTCCCATCTAGTCATACCGTTACAAATGACTAAATCGAAAGCCCCACATAGTGTAAGCAATTGTTCTCCAAAGAAATTGCAGCCTTTATCCTCTGAAATTCGTTCCCACTGATGATTACTCTCTTCTGTAAGCTAGATAGGGTCACCGTCTTCTTTGCAACAAAGAATGCTAGATTGTTCACCTGCAGTTCTAGCATTGAAATCCCCCACTATAAGGACTTCACCTAGCTGAGAATATATTGCAATATCTGTTTTTAAGGCTGCAAAGGGATCTTTGTGGTCAAGCCCTCTGCTTTTGTAGATTTTTGAAACTTGTGGCGCAAAATAGCATGCTGCAATTCTGATGTGATTTCCATTTTCTGATATTTTAAGCCAGACAAATTGCTTATTTGGGTTTTCTTTTTCTAGCTGAATGAAACGACCTTCTTTTTCTCTTACTAATACCATGATACCCCCGTGCCCTTTTCCATTTCCTGCTGCCTTGTTCCACACTGCAGTCTTCCAAAACCCTTCAAACAAAGGTGTCCTGCACCCTTCATGCTCATGTGTTTCTATGAGGCAAATTATGTCTCTATCCTCTGCAATAGGCCCTAGCCCAGGTCCTCATCTCCATGGGTACCCCCTTGCTTCCTCGTTTCTTGAGTTTGACTCGCAGTTAGGTTTGTGGACTCGGCTTTGGCTTGGGCTTGGATTTTGCGCAATAATTGTTCTTGTAATTCCACATTTCGAGCAACCTCTCCGACACCTATTCTCATCTCTCAGGCACTTGGCAGTCTTTGCATACATGAATCTCTCATAACTATTTCGATGAGTTTGGGTGCAAAGTGAACTTGGCACTTAGCGCTGAGCTTTGTATTGGACTTTAGCTTGACTATGTATGATGCTTCCAGCTGGGCTCTTTATGTTTTGCGTGATGTTGCTAGTGTTGATTGCTGACATGCGTGTTGTAGGACTACAGGGCGTGGCTTATGAAGGATGATTATCATTTGAATCATGGCTTGAAAGTTTGGCTTAGTTTATGAATTAGTTGATAGACTAGACTTGGAATTTAGTATGGCTGGTAGTTAGCATAATAACATAAGAATAGGTCATAAGGTTTTGACTCATGACTTGGCATGTGAACAACCCGTGGCCTAACTTATGTTAAATCATAAATTAACCCTATGACTTGATTCATATGCGACTTGTGAATATGAACTAAGTTTTGGCTTTAAAAATCGGATCTATGTGACTTAGGATTAGATCACTTTGAGCACACATCATAATATTAGAGAAATTTGTTAAAATATGAAAAGCATTAGAAGTAAGGGTTTACAAGAAATACTGACAAAGTTTTGGAATGCAGGTTAGAGTAATCAATGGAAGCTTGGTCTACAGAGATTTGGAGACAAAACACTGACCAAACATATTTAGAAATGGGCATATTGAATGAAACTTTGAGGAGATACTCCAAAAATACCAGTGCATTTTTTATCGCTAACACCTCCCATATTCAAACTTTCCAACTTACACAAAGTCTTGAGCTAATGTGAAATTTGAAGGGGATACTTGATGTGAATTGTTTATGCTGCTTATATCTTAAGTAACAACTTACTTTGTACGATATAAAGACTAGTATATCTTATGAACATTGACTTACTTGATTTCGCACTTTGTTTTGATTTAGAAGCACCTGACATGGTACTTTGAAGGATGCCTCAGGCTTTCACACATGACATTGTGACTATATTACAGGATATGGCATGTGTGATGCAGAGTATTTAGTCACCTACTGGATCGATACATTTATATACTAGCTCTCACATCTTCTAGACCTTGTATGACAGATAGATGGGCTTGACTTTAGCATATATAGTCATGATGACACACTTATGGGTAGGAAGCCCATATTCTAGGGAGCGCACCCATACATTACCTAGACATTTGATGGAGGATGTTGCACTTGGTTTGGCTTGGAAAACATACAGATATGATGTACACCCTCCTCCACCATGTATACCATCCTCGATACCTTGGATGTTGGGCCTTTTTTGATGATGACATCATGCTAGGGCTTGATGGAGATGTTGAGGTTTACTTGCCATATAGACAACACATGATTATTTGATGTTGCATGGAAATTATTCAACCTTGCTTTCACTTTGGATAATGACACATGGCCTTGCGAGGCCCTCCTTTACCCTTAGGAGGATTGACATCACAACATGTGTGGTTTTGTGATTTATAATTTCATTTATCATTGTTGTAGAGAGTATTTTGTAGGTGTCGGCCCCCCTTCTAACTTAAAATTATAACTTTTTTTGGACAATAACACTTGTTTACCTCCTATAAATAGAGAGAGTGCTCATTCCATTTTATCATCATCACTTCCTCCCTCACACTTGAAAGGAGGAACTATAGAAACATTTGCTTTCCTTTATTCTTGTCTCTTGGATTTCATGCACACCTTTTGAAGGAGGATTGTTGGTGGATGATTTAGTTTCTTGGATGATCTTTGTTGAAACTAGGGTTTCTATTGGCATAGTGATTTCTAGAAGTAAGTAATTTGTTGTAGGACAATATGCTTTATCATGGTATAATGTAATAATTTCTTTCTTGTTACATGTTACTTTTCTTGGTAAAACCCTAGGAATGAGACATATGTCTTTCTCTCCTTTAATACTTTGTTTGTTCAAGATTGGTGAAGGCATTAAGAGACCTGGTCTCTTCCTAAGATTCAAAGGATTGAGGCCCAAGAAGTTTTGAACCTTAAGGTTTTGATCTTAGTCACTTGATCCTTGACCTAGGTCATTAGAAGAGGGAAAATGGCATCTAGGGACCAAGAGGATTTGTACCCTAGAAATCATTTTCTTGAAGGTTTAACTCCTAAGGCCCAAGAGGATTTGTGATGCAGACCCCCTATCCCTCTTAAGGGTTGTGCGACCTCCCAGTCAGGATCTCTGATTCTGGAGCCGGAATGGCTCTCCTGGTTCCGAGTTGGAACCTCTAACACCAAGTCCATAGACCCTTGTCTGTGTTTTTCCCGTGCAAACAAGCACTAGGCATAAGCCCCAAACTCCACCTGACCGCAAGCACGACCATGGGCTTAGCCCAAAAGGCGCATCGTGTTTCAGTGTTTCGGGGTTTTCGATGCAATGGTCCCCCGATGCAGACCCCTCTGAGTCCCGAAACCCGATGGGCTAATCGGGGGTTGGCTCCTCCCTTTCCTTTGCCCACATGACCATACACTCGTGGTCGCAACCTTCGCCATAAGGCGTGCCCAACTCCCCCAAGTCCCGAACGTCGAAATCACGGTGGCGCGAGATCTACGGCTTAGATCAACCCCTGGTCGACGACTACGATCTTTTCGGTGTTTCACGTTTCGCGACTTCACGCTTCATGGAGCTGTCCACTCCTCCTCCCGATCTCCGAAATACTGGAACACTCCCTCACTGCAGATCAACGACTCTAAACCTCCGAAGATCTGACGGTTCTGATCCTATCGGGGTTTTGCTGGTCGAGAGTCCTGGTTGCTAGTCCTTTGTGCTCTCGGTTTTCGAAATGCCAAAATCTTTAGGCGTTTGATCAACAACTCACAACACCCCTTAAGATATATGACCCAGATCCTCTCCTCTCGAATCGCTATTTCGCGATTCGGGCTTTTGGGAGTCAAGGACCTCTGTCCTCCCAACCTACGATACCCGAAATCGTGAGGTGGACCAACGATCCAGATCTGCCTGGGATCGACAACTGTTATCCCTCCTGGATTTGGGAGTTGAAAATTCCTCGCCGTTAAACTTCTCGCAACTCCACTTGATCCAATGGTCTACGGGGATTCATCGTTCCTCCTCGAGGGCTCTCCACAGTCCATTCAGATCTTCGAAGTTCTCCCTCCTGGGCATACATAGCGTTAAATCCTACACACTTGTCTTGAATCCAACGATCACTGAGTCCCCATCGTGATCCGACGGTCGACAACACTCCTCCTCCTGAGATTTTTACTCTCTCAGGCTTAGAATATTTTCTGAGTCTCGAGGACTTGATCTTCGCCTTCTCCTGGGAAATGGGTTCCTTGGATCTCGATAACACTTATCTGAAGTGTTATTCCTCCTGAGCTTTGCCTTGTGTAGGCCTCGACTTCCTGCGCACTCCTTGCGTCTGAGGGATTTCGATAACTCAGATCCAAGGGATTTCTCACAGAGAAATTCCTCCTGCTTTCCTAACGTTTCTCCCTGGCTCTATGCACACCTTGCAGAGCTTCAAATGAAGAGAAACAATTGA
This sequence comes from Picea engelmannii, assembly GCA_009831015.1. NCBI lineage: Eukaryota > Viridiplantae > Streptophyta > Pinopsida > Pinales > Pinaceae > Picea > Picea engelmannii. The sequence continues at coordinate 475,215 of ML781548.1, read as the reverse complement.
AACTAAAAAACTACTATTCATAGTTCCATTCACTCATTGTGAGATTCATTCACTTGCTCATAAAAACAAAAAACAACATAAAAATGCAAACACGGTTCACACACTATGCATCTGGGTCAATTTTCCTTCTGTTATATTCACAACTGCCAAAATGGCTACAAACATATCCAAATTACAATAGCTTTGAAAACTTGAGGTTTTCTACTAATTTGCAGTTCTCCTGTGACTACTCTCCCTCTGTATTGCAGCTAACCCTATCTGAACATACAAAAACTCTATTTAACTCAGAGGGATTTCTAGGGTTTCCCCTGCCTACTCATCTACTCTAAGACTTAATCTACTGGCTAACTTAGACCAATCGCATTCTAGAGCCGTAGTGGAAACTCCTGCTCTGCTTGTGATTTTAAAAAACGTGCCTCAATGGGTAAATTTCAGCATTGGTTCAAGTTTGCCTCCAAAAGTAAATTTCGGTGCTAAGTTATGGCGGATTTCAAAATCAGTTGCAACTGCCAACGTTGAAGTTCTGAAAGAACTCCCCACGTGTTGAGTGGTCCTATCTCTGTGCACTTGCCAACGATGCTCTTGCATCACTTTGCACCTTAGGGTTTATTCTTCAAGATTATCTAAGTCCTTTTTCAAGTGTTTGATGATTGACTCCATTTGACCTAGAAAATACAACGACACTAGTTTAGTTTCTCTTAGTGGTGAAAATACTCTTAGAACTACTAGTCTCTCTTAAATTATACTCTAATGTTCTACAAAATTACTTGTTTAGTTGTTGTTGTCATAAATTGTTTGCTACAGCCATTAGAGATGCGAATTTTTGCTGCAATTTCATTTAATATTGTGGCAAAACTTGCCCAAAAAATTGTTCTAGCAATTGGATGTTATTGCTCATGTTATAAGCTAAATTTATGGAGTCAATTCTTGATTTTCTAGGTTGTGTTTCTTGTTGTTATTATAAATCTTTCATTGCTGATATAAATTGGTTGATTGCTGTAATTTACAACAGTAATAGGTTTTACTTGTCATCTAGTGTCTAGTGGTGATTATTATGCTATATATGTCCGTAATTGATGATATTATGAAATGAAGTGTTCACTGTCTCGTACAAGTTGCCTGATTACCTTGTTTCAACCAATTTGATCCTTCACCTTTTCCTAGAGCTGGCCTGACCATCTAAGTGACAAATATAGGGGGTTGTAGGCTCGACTAATCTTGTTATTTGACCCTTGAGGTGACCAGGGAAGCCTCTCTTGTGTTGTACCTTCTTCCATCACTAAAACCTGGGAAGTATCTACTTAGGTGACAGTGGTAGAGACTTCCAATTGTTACATAGATAGGTATATTGTGCAGGCTTTGCATGAGTATAAATCTTGTGATAACACACTTTATGCTAATTATGTCATTAACTCTTTCTCTTAAGGATTTCTATTTTATTCCTTTTAGTGATTTCTAGCATTAAAGTGTAATTTGATTATTTTTTCATTCATTCTAACATCAGTAGTCCAATCATGTTCTTGATTTTATTACTTCACAATATATTATTTTATTGGCTCAAAATGGTTTTAGACCATGGTATTGAAAGTGCCTCTTGTTTTATCTCATGGTTTACTTCAGCACATTGTATTGACACATGGTATTGTATTATCACGTGGTTTGTTGCTTATGTTTTGGAGGCCTATCTTCCTATAAAATGGGGGTGCCTCTCTCATTTTTACATGTTGGGAATAAAGTGACAACTAGTTGCATATCTTGTGTGAGATATTCTATCTCTTTGTGATATTTTCCTTGTTTTATTTTGATGAAAAGAGTCTGAGAAATATTTGATGAGCTAAAGGATTTGTGCTAGACAACCACAATCAAGCAAGGTATGGTAATGACCATTATTTTTTTCTTGTAGTTGATCGGATTTAATTGATGTTACTAGGGATGAATATTTAGGGATTTGTCTCTTCAAGATATGACTAATCTAATGTCTCTTGCGTTTTATAAGGTTTGATTCAACTATATGATCTAACCCTCATTGAAGGTTTTCTAAGACTTTATGTCATAGCTTGACGCTCTTCCACGCTCTCTTGTTGGTGTAGGAGACCTTAACACTTTATGGGAAAGAGGAAGCATTGCTAGGGAATACAAGAACTCCACACACAATGGTAAGGTGACTTCACCATTTTTTATCAAAAATATTTTATAAGTTTCCATTTAATCCTTTTATGATCTAGGGTTTTAAAATTTATCATAAACTATATCATAATGTTTCAAGTAAAGGTTTGTTTAGGGGCCCTATGTTGTTAGATTTTACTACACCTCATTTCTGGTCTAATGTTTCCTCAATTATACACAAATTTATCCAATTTGAATTGTAAACATAAACACACTGAGGTGTCTAACTACTTTAGCACAACGGAAAATACATTAGCAATTAGATCATACATAGGTACACGTGAATTTCAAACTTGAATTTCTTGTTCTTAAACTAGAACACCTGGGCTCCCATACCAAGGACAATGGCCCACTTTTACAGAAAAGAAGAATACAAAAATTCACTTACAATATACTGCAGAAACCCTCCTTGGTTTCTATGTCAATGTTGTACCAAAATATGCCTTCTAGGCCATTGTTGTAACAACTCACTTGGTTGTCCTCAACATGCCCTCTAGGATGCCTAGAAGTCACTCTAATACATTGTTGTTTTTTTCGTTACACCATCCTTCAAATCTTCCCCTATAACAACCTTTAATATCCCTCAATCTGTCCCCAAAATCTACTCCAAATTCTATCCTCTAGGTTGTCACAAAATGTCTATTCGTTTACAGTTGTTCTAGGCTACATGGTCTGTCCCAAGACTTGATGCACCTATTTTCCTTAATCCAACCCTATTCCTAGCTCTCACATTCCTTGACCATCCCTCCTTTATTTGTTGTCTATCCTCCTCACACTTACTATCACACACACAACATCCTAGCGTCCACCTCCTTCACTACTGTAACAAGCTACAATAGTCTTGTAACCTTAGAACTAGGTGCTTATACTGTTGTCCAAGTTTGTGACAACCTCTCCCTTGGTGTCCCTTCCCTATAGTGACCTACCATAGGATGGTTGAGCCTCCTAGACACCTTTTTCTTGCTATCCAAGTTGCCAACAAGCATGTGACAACCTATTTCTAGAGGGAAGAACCTATTAGCAACCTTCTCTTATGTTGGGCAAGTCCTCCTAGACAACAACTGCCAACTCTCCTTGCTTGCCAAGTCTTGTTTCCCAATTCAGCTCCTCCTTACCTGCCCATAACAAGAAAACCCAACAGACTATAAGGCCTAGCAACTTCTCTTCATGGCTACAACTAAGGTCACCAAAGGCTTGTTGAAAATTTCAATCTCCTCTTCACTTGCCTTCGTTATGATCAAATGTCACAATGACTTGATCTCTATTTATATAATTCCAAGGGGTGTGTCAAAATTCCTTCAACAATTCAACATTAAATTAGAATAATTTAATCTTCTTGTGTGGGTGTTTAGACCCAACACAAGCCCACGAAACCCATCATCAAACCCCCAATCCCCTAACACAAAATACAAGGGGGTTTTCACCGAACCGAAAGTGTGAGGTGGTGCCCACGAGGATTCCCACATGCCCAACACCAAGGGAACGTGAGAATACCTTCCCTAACCTACAAAAATCAACACTCCCTCTTAGTGAGGGAGGTATTCTCACCACATTCCACAATCACCTAGAAGTACCTTTGTCTCCCACCCTGGGAGTAGCTCCATCTCTCGCACTAGATATAGAACTATTGGACTCCAATACTCTTGATTGGATGCTCCCTCTGTCACTGAAGAAAATCCCATACCCCAATCTTCCTTACTAGTTGCCTCCTCTGTCACTGTAGCAAAACCTGTTGAAATAAATGGATCCTCCCCAGAGGCCTCACATCCCCTAGAAGCCTCCTACCTTTGAAGCTCTTGTTTGGCCTCCTCAAGCCATGACACTTGTCTATCATTCTTGGAAGGTGTCCCTTTCCCACCTGAACCTAAGGGGGAATTCCCTCTAAATGACTGAATCTCCCTCTAAGCCAACTAACTCTCTTTGAGATTGGACTCACTCTGAGTCTGCATTTTCCCTATGAAACTTGACTCCCTATGAGTTTGTACAATCTCCAGATCCATCTACTCCATGTCCAACATCCTCTACAAGTATGCTCCTTCCCAATGGATCCTGAAGGCTGAATCCCTCTGAGCCTACTCAACCACTGGTGGAGATACCTGCTCCCTATGAATCTGCACTACTGGTGGGGCTACCTACCTCACCACTAGTGGAGCCACCTGCTCCTCCTCATTTGTCTCTCTACTCTTGCTAGCCATAACACGCATAGGCTGGCCCCTCAACCTATACATGTTTCCCTCTCTAACTCCAAGAACCACCACTGATATGAAGCTAGATCGTCTGGGCATACACAACACCAATCCATCCATATCATCCCTGGACATCAACCGAGTCTCCTCCTAGATACAAACAGTCCATATCCTCTCAAACCATGGAAACATCTCTCGTGCACAGATCAACTGCAAAAAAGGTTCCCAAAACCTGGGAAGAAAAAATCAACATCCAATAACACATGTCCATTATGGAACAACATTGCATAGTCCTACTCCTCAATCCCCGAGGATGAGAACACACTTCTGGCACCCATAGAACATTTTCCACTCACAACACATCCCATGAGTCCATCTGAAATACCATTGCTCTAGATCCTTGTACTACATGCCTGGTCCTCCTACCAAGTTCCTCGCAAATACGTGAGTCAGACACTATGAAGCTCATGAACAAATCATGTTCCCTTGTCATGTGCCAATGGTTCCCACTATATAAGAACCATACAATCCTTCAAGGAGAGCATCTCGATTCCCCAAATCATGACCATCTAATTAAATTCCTCCCAAGTCCATCATCCAAGCCACCAAACTTTTTTTGTCTATGCACAGACTGCAACTGAACTTGTGTCCTCTCCCTAAACAATCCCAAGTTGCAAATGGACACTCAGTGTAGTCCACTCTAGACCACCGCAAAACATCTATGCAAGTGTCCTCATCCTCTTGGGTCAAATGCTTCATACATTGTCATACCTCGACAATGTGCAATGCTTTGGCCTAATGAAGACTCTATCTCATCAACTTGCCAAACATTCAAAGCTATCTCACCTGTGCTAAAGCACTTAGGCTGCACCCATCGCAACTCACTATGACAAGTCACTAGAAGTCCATCCACAAGGTTGGCAATTTTCCACACAACATATTGTTGTGATCTGGGCTCTCTGCCAATCCACTAGAACTCCCAACCTAACACACCAATGAGTTGTAATAGTCCACAAATCCTCATCAATATGGTATGCTCCATGTCTCAAGCCAGAGACCATCTAACCTGCTGCTATCTGCAACAATCATTGTAGCTCCCTCTCAAAGCTAGCTCCTGTGTAAATAACTTTGATCCAACTTCCCTTCTAAGAACCATAGCTCTGATACCATGTTAGATTTTATTGCACCTTAGTTTCGATCTAAGTTTCCTCATTTATACACAAATTTACCCAATTTGAGCTATAAACATAAACACACTGAGATGCCTAACTACTTTAGCACAACGGAAAAAACATTAGCAATTAGATCTTACATAGGTACACATGAATTTCAAACTTAAAATTCTTGTTCTTAAACTAGAACACCTGGGCTCTTGTACCAGGGACAATGGTCCACTTTTACACAAAAGAAGAATACCAAAATTCACTTACAATATACTGCAGAAACCCTCCTTAGTTTTTGTGCCAATGTTGTTCCAAAATATGCCTTCTAGGCCACTGTTGTAACAACCCACTTGTTTTTCCTCAACATGCCCTCTAGGCTGCCCAGAAGTCACTCTAAGACATTGTTGTTGCTTCTATTACACCATCCTACAAATCTGCCCATGTTTGTCCTCTAGGTTGTCACAACCCTCAGACTGCCCCCAAAATCTGCTCCAAATTCTTCCCTCTAGGTTGTCACAAACTGTCTATTTCTTGTTGATGTCCAGTCCTTGTTTATTGTTGGTCTAAGCTACCAAGTTTGTCCCAAGACCTACTGCACCTCTTTTGCTTAGTCTGAGCCTATTCCCAGCTCTCACAGTTCTTGACCATCCCTCCTTTATCTGTTTTCCAGCCTCCACACACCTGCTACCACACACACGACAACCTAGCATCCACCTCCTTCACTACTGTAACAACCTACAACAGTCCTGTAACCTTAGGCTACGATGCTTAGGTTGCTTTCCAAGCTTGTGGAAGGCTCTCCCTTGGTGTCCCTGCCCTCTGGTGACCTACCACAAGCTAGTCAAGCCTCTTGGCCACCTTCTGCTTGTTGGTCAAGCTGCTAGCAAGCCCGTGACAACCTATTTCTAGAGGTCCGAGCCTCTTAGCAACCTTCTCTTATGCTACACGAGTCCTCCTAGAAAACAACTTCCAACTCTCCTTGCTGGCCAAGTCTTGCTGCCCAATTTGGCCCCTCCTAACCTGCCCAGAACAAAAAAACACAATAGACTATGAGGCCAAGCGACCTCTCCCCATGGTTGCAATTGAGGTCACCAAAGGCTGGCTGAAATTTCCAAGCTCCTCTTCACTTGTATCCATTATGATCAAATGTCACAATGACTTGATCTCTATTTATACAAGTCCAAGGGGTGTGTCAAAAGTCCTTACACAAGTCAACATTAAATTAAAATAATTTAATCTTTTTGTGTGGGTGTGAAGCCCCAACAAGCCCACAAAACCCATCACCAAGCCCCCAACACAAACTACGAGGAGGTTTTCGCCGAACCAAAAGTGAGGTGGTGTCCACGATGATTCCCACATGCCCAACACCTAGGGCATGTGAGAATATCTGCCTAAAGCTACAAAAATCAACATATGCTTGAGTTTTTCAAGGGGTTTATTTGGAAGTTTTTGAAGTTTGAAATTTTCTTGAGCAAATGCGTAAGTGATTAATTTGGCTACGGTAAAAGAAGTTCTTCTTGGAATAGGTCAATTTTAAATGCCTTTGGAAAATATAAATGATTTGATAGCTTGTATGTTATATTGATAATCCAAATTTCACCTTAGTTTATATCAATGATAACTCTGATAACTCTGCTAGAATGTCTCCATGGTTAGATGCAACCTTGCCTAAGCTTTGATCTTTTTATTTTGCTATGATTCTGGCCTTTTTGTGATATTTTGTGTGTACACATCCTATAATATATAGGATAGTAATCTGTCCATAAAAACATGCTAAACAGTATACACTATGCCAAACATAGTAATCTGTCCATGAAAACATGCTAAACAGTATGGTTATGATAAAGCATTCTGGAATGTTATAATGTTTCAATAGTTAGTTACATGGCTCTAATCTTTATATAATAATAATAATAATAATAATAATGATAATAATGGTTAAATTAACGTTAGTTCTAATTGTTCAAGATATTAAAAGTATTGATATGCTGTTCTAAA
>ML781548.1:438806-452339 GCA_009831015.1 Picea engelmannii | reverse complement strand
ACAGGACAAGTCTGGCTAAGAAGAAGAAAAGATGGGCCCTCAAGGGCCATGCTCAAGTCAATCTGCTCTCGTACTCCATGTCTAGGACCATGTGGGCCTCGAGACATGATCTCCTAGTTATCCCTAGATATCGGGGATAACATGCCCTACCTCAAGGAACTCTTTGGCACCTTCAGCGCACCTTTTCACTGGCTAGATATCCCGGAAAGTGAAACCGTAGTTTTTCACTAGTACTAGAAGCACTAGTCCAAAAATCCATTGGTCAAGTTTGAAGGGGTAAAGTTGGATTTTTTGAAATCTAACCACACCAGGCTACTCGCCTCAGCCAAGCGCACCTCCTGGTAATTTCAAAATGCAATTTTGAGCACTTTCGTTTTTTGGTCATTTTCCTAGCTCCAGGTAAAAGATGTCTGTAAGCACTAAGCTTGTTGACAAGCTACAAGCTGTTGAAAAGTTTTGTTCCTAGAATTATAGGATCAAACTCATTCTTGAAGAGAATGACCTAGCAAGATTTGTTAAAGAAGATGTAATAGAACCCGTCGATGCTGCAACTAAAGCAAAACACCAAAAGGACACAATTATGGCCAAAAGAATAATTGCAGATTCTATCAAAGATCACTTGATTCCTCAAGTGTCTTCAAAGAAGACTCCAAAATAAATGTTTTATGCCCTAACCAAATTATATGAAGGAAAGAACATAAATCAGAAGATGAATCTAAGAAGTCAACTCAAGAATACAAGGATGCAGAAAGGAGAATCAATCTAGGAATATTTCTCCAGAATATCAAAATTCAAAGAACAACTAGAAGCAATTGGAGATACTATATACGAAGACGAACTCATAATGATGGCCCTTAATGGTCTCACAAGACCTTGAGATGCATTCATCCAAACTATTTGTGCCAGAAAGGAGAAACTACAATTTGACAGTCTTTGGGAAGAATGTATTCAAGAAGAATCAAGGGTAGCTAACCGATAAGATTTGCTATGAATAGATGAAGATCAAGCCCTAGCTACTCACACTAAAGGAGGAAGAAATAAGTCTTACTTCCAGAAATAAACTCATAAGGAGTCTCACCCCCAAAACAAATTCATACATAAAGAATCTCAACCAAGGAGATTCTAGAAGTTTCAGAAAGGACAAAGAAAAGGGAAAGATTTCTCATCCTACCAATGTTACCATTGTGACAATATGAGATATATTGTGAAACATTGTCCAGTTAGACGAGAAGAATACAAGAAGAAAAACAAGAGGTATCGTGCCCATGCATTTGAAGATGAAGAGCCACCCACAAAGATGATAAAAGAATGAATTGAAGACTATGTCTTAATCTCGACCCTCTTAGGATCAATGTCACCTGGTGAGGACACGTGGATCATTGATAGTGGTGCTTCCAAGCACATGACATGTCAAAGGGGCATTATCTCTTTCCTTTCAGAAAAAAAGTTTTCTCAGAAAGTTACACTTGGATATGATTATCAATACCCTATCAAAGGATTAGGAGAATCAAATTACAAGCTTAATTTAGGGACTCCAATGAAGATGAAAGATGTACTATATGTACCAGGTTTTCCAAAGAACTTACTCTCCATATCAGATTTAGAAAAGAAAGGCTTCAAAGTTTCCTTTCTATATGGAGAATTTCTTATGTGGGCCAAAGTAAAAACCATGGAAGAAGCAATTGTTATTGGAAAAGAAGTAGGTGGATTCTATAAGCTAAAGGGTCACTCAGAAGAAACCATGACCCACTCCATTGAGAATCCATGTGAACTTTGGCATAGAAGATTAGCCCACATAAATTACAAAGAATTACCTTATGTAAGCAAGGCAGTCACAGGTCTACCAGAACTCAAATTTGACCATGAAGGTGTGTGCAATGGATTTTCACAAGGGAAGAACATCAAGAACCCTTTTTCGAAGAGAGACAGTAAAGCAGAAGGAGTCCTAGAACTCATTCACTCATATGTGTGTGGCCCAATGCCATCATCCTCCATCAATGGGTATGTATACTATGTATATTTTATTGATGATTACTCTCATAAAACCTGGGTTTACTTTTTGAAATCAAAAAATGAAGTGTTCAGTAAATTCAAGGAATTCAAAGCCTTGATAGAGAATCTTTCTGAAAGAAAGATCAAGATGCTCAGGTTAGATAATGGAGGAGAATACACCTCAAAAGAATATGTAAACTTCTACAAAGATGTCAGGATCAAGAGGGAGCTCACCACTCCCTACAATCCTCAACAAAATGGTGTAGCAGAAAGAAAGAACATAACTATAATGGAAGCAGTGAAGACCGTGATCCATGATCAAGATCTTCCAATGTGCTTATGGGAAGAAGCAACAAAAACAACAGTATATGTACAAAACAGATTGTCCCATAGTGCACTTGGGTTCAAGACCCCTGAAGATATGTTCTCCGAAAAGAAGCCAGAAGTAAACCATCTCAAAATATTTGGCTTCCCAGTAATATTTGTACATATTCCAAAAGATAAGATAACCAAGTTGGACCCTTCAAGGAAGAAGGAAATATTTGTTGGATACTGTGAGGTCTCCAAGGCCTTCAGAGTTTATATACCAGGTTACCATCAGATTGATATCAGCAGGGATGCAACCTTTGATGAATATGCAACACTCAAGAAATCAAGAAGATGTCATCTTGAAGAAGTATATGAAGAGGAACTTGTAGCTCCCAGAGTTGCAGAACCAGTGAGGGGAGTCATAGCTTCCCCTGATGAGGAGATTCTAGAAAATCATGACATAGTAGAATCTCAAGAACCTCCCCAGATGACGATCTCTCACAAGAGAAAGCCATCTTGGGAAAGGGAACTCATTCAATATGGAGAGAAGTATGGTGTCCGCGAAGGAACCGTGAGACAAGTGAAGAAACCTAAGCCATTCTTCAGTTATATGGCTTTGATGTGTGATCTCCTAGAGAAGGAGCCTACCTGCTTTGAAGAAGCCATTCAAAAGAAAGAATGGGCAGATGCCATGACAAAAGAATACCAATCCATTATAAAGAACAATGTATGGGAAATAGTTTCCAGACTGAAGAGCAAGGATGTGGTATCTTCCAAATGGCTCTTCAAAATAAAGCATGTTTTTGATGGAAGTATTGAGAAATATAAAGCAAGGTTCGTTGCTCGTGGTTTTTCCCAAAAGGAAGGCATTGACTATGAAGAGACATTTTCTCTTGTAGCCAGATACACTTCGATTAGAACCATCATAGCCCTTGTAGCTAAGATGAAGTGGAAGTTACACCATATGGATGTGAAAACTGCCTTCTTGAATGGTGTCATTGAAGAAGAAGTTTATATAGAACAACCTCAAGGATTTGAAGTTGAAGACAAGAAGAATCATGTGTGCAAATTGAAGAAGGCTCTATACGAATTGAAGCAAGCTCCTAGAGCTTGGTATGGAAGGATTGATAGGTTTCTGACGAGCTTGGTCTTTACCAAGAGTAAAGCAGATTATAACCTTTACTTCAAGGTTATGAATGATGAGCCTATTATATTGTTGTTATATGTGGATGACTTATTCTTAACTGAAGAAGAAAATCTCATCGCTGAATGCAAGAAGAAGCTCACTGCAGAATTTGAGATGAAAGACCTTGGCCTAATGCACTATTTCTTAGGTCTTGAGGTATGGCAGAGCCCAGAGAGGATCTTCCTTAACCAAGGGAAGTATGTAGTTGAAATACTGATGAGATTTGATATGTTGGAGTGACAGTCCATGAATACACCCATGGAAACAAAGTTGAAGCTCATGGTTGACTCTTCGTCAGAATTGATTGATGCTATGCTATATAGACAGATCATTGGATCATTGATGTATCTGACGAATACCAGGCTAGATATCTATTTTGATGTGAACACCTTGAGTCAGTTTCTGGTAGAACCTAGACATGTTCACCTAGTTGCTGCAAAACTTGTGATGAGGTACCTTAAGGGTACATTAGATTGTGGTATCAGTTATGATGGAGATCATGACTTCAGACTGAGTGGATATACTGATTTAGATTGGGATGGAAATGTCTCTGACAGAAAGAGCGCTTCAGGATGTTGTTTCATTCTAGGTTCAACCATGATCTCATGGTAGAGTAGGAAGCAATCAAGCATTGCTCTTAGCACGGCAGAAGCATAATACATTGTTGCTTGTTCTTCCATTTGTGAAGCCATATGGCTTCAGAAGTTGTTGACAGGTCTATTCGACCTAGAGATGGAAGCAACCTTGATCCTATGTGATAAACAGAGCTGTATAAATATGAATGAGAACCCTATGTTCTATGACAAGTCAAAACACATAGAGATCCGATATCATTACATCCGTTACATGGTACAGAGAGGAGCCATAAAATTCCAATATGTTAGCATAGATGAACAGGTTGCTGATGTGTTGACCAAGACTCTATCTCATGTAAAGTTTGAGCACTTTCAAGATAAGCTTGGTGTAGTTTGTAAGGACCTCCATCAAAAGGGGGAGTAATGTTGTGATGCCAGCCCCATGATGATGATGTACCGGCCTAGTGTTGTGATGCCAACCTTGTGCCGATGATGTGCCAGCCTAGTGTTGTGATGTCAACCTTGTGTTGATGATGTGCAAGCCTAGTGTTGTGATGCCAGCCTTGTGCTGATGATGTGCCATCCTAGTGTTGTGATGCCAGCCTTGTGCTAATGATGTGCCAGCCTCGTGCTATGATGATGTGCCAGCCTAGTGTTGTGATGATGTGTCAGCCTTGTGTTGTGATGATGTGCCAGCCTTGTGCTGTGATGATGTGTCAGCCTCGTGCTGTGATGATGTGTCAGCCTCGTGTTGTGATGATGTGCCAACCTCATGTTGTGATGATGTGTCAGCCTCGTGTTGTGATGATGTACCAACCTCGTGTTGTGATGATGTGTTTCCAGCCTCGTGTTGTGATGCCAACTCCTTGCTGATGATGTTGTGTTTCCAGTCTTGTACTGTGATGCTAGCTTCGTGCTGATGATATTGTGTAGCCAACTTCATGTTGTGATGCCAACTTTGTGCTGAAGACTCTCAACCTAGTGTTGATGTTGATTATACTCCAGCCTTTGTATTGTGTTGTTGTTGTTATTGATGATGAGAAAAACTTCCGATGATTTATAGATATGCCAGTTAGTGTTCCAAGATGTTGTTGATGATGATTCCCTCTCTCTCGCCTGATGTTGTTGTAGAATACCCTTCTTGTTAAGGGGGAGTGTTGAAATATTGTAATTGCAAAGATGATTCTATTTTATTATTGATGTATTATTCATTAGATCAATCCCCTTTTGTGGATTGATCATGTCGGGCATTGTAAATGACTAAATCCCCTTTTGTAGATTGATTAAACCGTAATTGTAATATGCACAATGAGAAGTTGGCCCCCATAATTAATTAAAGTGGTTATAACCACCCAGAAGGAGAAGTCGGACCTGCCAGTGAAAAGACACGTCCTTTCAACACCTGCTAGATTGTATAAATAAAGGAGGCTAGCGCCTCATTTGTTCACTCACTCACTTGTTCATCAGAGCACAAGTTTGGAGCTGCATATGGAGAAGAAGGAAGAGAGAGAGAGGCGCATACTTGGGAGAGGAATTTCTGTATTGTTTGGTTTATTCTCTTGGCATTGTATTGACTATCTATATTAAGGAAGTTTTTGTTGGGTTTTCACCCCCATGAGGGTTTCCCAGGATAAATGATGTGTCTCGTGTGATTGTGTATTTCTCAATGATCCTATCTATGCTATGGTTATCTAGTGAATTGAAAAGAAACCTAATAATAGCTTAAACTCTAACAGTTTGAAAGGGTGAAATACGTTGTTTGTTTTCCTTTGAATAGTGACAGGGAATATAGTTGCATGCATTAGATTTGAGGATCGGTTGGATGACATTTCCAACTATTTGTAGTGGAAGGTTTGGATGTCAGTTGTTCTCAAGGAGAACAAGATTTGGAACTATGTAAGTTTTGTTTTTGTGGCTCCCACAACAGATCCTATTGCTTTGGATTTGTATGAGGTAAAGGAGGCCAAAGCTCAAAGGATAATTCTGGATGGTGTGAAGGACCCTCTCATTCCACATCTGTCTAAGAAGAAAAGAACTTATGAGATGTGGGAAACTTTGAAGAAATTATTTTAGGCTAAGAATGCCAATTGGAAGATGGCATTTGAAGAAAAGTTGCATGACTTGAAGATGGATAAGGGTGAGGATGTTGCATCCTATATTACCTGGCTAGCCCAAGTTAAGGACGAGTTATCTACAATGGGAGAGATCGTCTCAGAATTTGAGTTGGGGAGGATAGCCTTGAAAGGATTCACAAAGGAATGGGATGTCTTTGTGAAGTGTGTGGTGGGTTGAGAAAATTTTCCAGATTGGATCAGGTTGTGGGACAACTTCACTCAGGAGGAGATTTGGATGGGGTCTCATAGCAGTGGTCATAAGGAAGATAGAGCTGAGGAGAATGTTGCTCTTGCTGCAAAGGGAAAGAAGAAAGGAAATTCCGAGAGGGACTTGATTAAATTCAGATGTTACTGCTGTAACCAGTTGGGCCACCTTGCTTCTCAGTGTCATGAGAAGAAGAAGAAGAGGAAGGAACATGAGGGGCCTGAGACAGCTGCTATAACAACCATAGAGGAATTTTCTTCCAAGTTTGATAAGGAATTTTCTTTGGTTACTCTAGTATCTAGTGTCGGTAGTGGAGGATTTGGGGGTGATATCAGATGGATTGTTGACAATGGAGCCTCTTGTCACATGACGAGAATCTGGAGAGCATTCCTTATTATCACAGGGACAGGTCTTGATCGACTGGTGGAGAGTGAAGGTGGTATGGAGTGATTTGTATGTAGAGTTGGAAGGGTTAGATTTTGACTCAAGTATGGAGGATTCTTGGAGCTTGATGGAGTTCTCTTTGTTCCAGGGATGAGGGTTAACTTGCTCTTCGTCTTAGCCTTGGAGGATGTTGGATATTGTACATTTTTCAAGAGGGGACATGTATTCATCTATAGGGAAGGAGAGGACCCATTGGAACCACAGTTGATTGGTGATCGAATGGACAAGTTGTACATGTTTCAAGGACAACCTTCATGATATGATTCAACGTCGGATGAGGAGTAGGAGGCTCCTGAGACTGTGGTGGGCCCAAGGATTCAGTCATGCATTATGAGAGAAGAGAGGGAGTCTCTTATGAGCACTGGAAGGAGGCTCAACTGGTGTGATCGAATCGATGCTCAAGGTGGAGTGGATTCTCCTAGGAGCTCAGGGTTCAGAATCATTTTCAGGAGGATGTCTTTTGGTTTGAATTATGTCCAGGTGTTGAGGATGGCTCCAGGTTCAGAGGGAACTCCTACCGAGAACAATGTAATGGGACCGGATTATGGTGATGGAAGAGTGAGTACATCCCTCGCTAAGAGGGAGTGTTAGCTTTTTAGCTTGGTAGGTACTCCGCATATGTGTCTTGTATGCAGAATTAACCTTGTACCTACACTACTAGACACTCGACTTTGTGATGGGTTTTTATAAAGTTGTGATAAAGTGGTTCTTTTATGTAAGTGATTTTTTAATAAATTTTACCTTCTAATATTAAAGTGACTTTATCTCATAAAGTGCACTTATGTTATAAAGTGAAAATGTACTTTAATATTTTAAAGTGATTTATTTTGGAGGGAATGAATCATGACCCTTGATCTTGTAAAGGCAATATTAGATCTTCACCATTAGATCTAGGGTTGGAGAAGGTGAAGGGTCACATTCAGATTATAAGAGAATTCATTGGGTAGTGTACAAGGAACAATGAGAAGGAGATTGAGAGATATTTCTAAGATAGCTTGAGAGAGGAAAGTTAGGGCAGTAGGGAGGGTGCATTTCCCAAGAGAGATTAAGCACAAATCCCAAGAGAATATTTTTGTGTGAGAGTATTGTAACTTACTGTTGTTAGAGAGGTCGTATTGTACAGATCCATATAGTCTGTACAACAGAGAGGAAGGCATGGATTTCGAGGCAGCATTGCTGCATGCAAATCGAGGAAATTTTTTGGTGTGTTTTCTACAGTTTTTTGTTGTTTTCTGTACAACTACTGTTTGACACAGTTTTCAAGGTGTTGAAGGAGGGCAGGGCCATACAACAATACAAATTTTCTGGGCACATTTTCCAAGGAAGAAAGTTGGGACAGTTGGGTGTTGTAAGTTAGTTTTCTTGGCTGTAAATGTATTGTTGTTACTGATATATCTTTCTTGAAGCTAATAATATCTCTCTCTCTCTCTCTCTCTCTCTCTCACACACACACACACACACACACACACACACACACACACACACATTGGGTTTCCCCACATTGGGGTTTTCCTTAGCATTGCCTAAATTTCCGAGTTGAATGATTGTTGTTCATTGTGTTTATTCCGTTGCTAAAGTGCTTGGAAATGTGTATTTATGCTTATGGTATTTTTTGAGTGTGGTTATACATTTCAGAGTTCATTTAGGACAGTTATCTCTAGGTTGCTAAGTGTATGACAGAATATTTATAAGCAGATTTTATCATTAAATTTCTACAGTATGTGTGTGCTTGCTTAACCATCTCCTCCCTCCCTTTGTTGTGTCTTGTATGTCCATGTGTGAACACAAAAGAAGATTGTTGATTGGTTGAGGAACTGATATGAATGTTTTCTTAGCTTTCTCCTCCCTCCCTCTCTTGTGTGGCCTATGTGCATGTGTCAAGATAAACCTAATTGATGATTGGCTTGTTGAATTTTCACTATTCTAGGCTCAAGGATGAGGTTTATTTCATTTAGCATGTACTTGAACCATAAATAAATGCAGCTACACCATACACAAGTGTTGCAATAACCAAGATCACAAGAAGAATTACCATGCACAAGAACACAAGAAATATCCTGGGAAACCCTTCTACTAAAGGGAAGAAAACCCAGGAATCCTTTGTTATATTCTCAAGAGAAGATCCCCCAACCATAAAACCCTAATGCACACAAGAGGATGCTCTACAAACTTGAAACTTGCGCCCAAGAGAGGTGTGCACTTCAACCTTAAAACACACTTGTTGAAATTCAGAAATTGTCAAGTGTGTGTGTGTGTGTGTTTCCTCAATGTGGAAATCACCTTTATTTATACAAGACCAGACACAACAATAGGTGTGTTTGTTGGCACAATAGGGCCAACCTCAATAACTCATAAATATAATTAATTATAACAATAAAAATTAATTATCTTTCACATATGGTGGGGCCGACTTGTACCCTTTACATCATAATTAGGTTTACAAGTAAATATTACACTTAAACAATATAGCAAGGGATCCACACGTCCACTAGTGCTCAGCCACTAGGGAGACGTCCACCTATGCTCAACCATAGGGATGCCATACTCAACAAATCTCTATCTCAACTGAGTCCACAGGAGAATCATATGGAGTACCACATCGACTCAACTCTCACACAGAGGAGAACGATACACCCATCACATGGGCACACCCAACCATTGGGGGATGACTCAACTCTCACACAAAGGAGAACGATGCACCCCATCACATGGGCATACCCAACACTGGGCTCTCTCACAGGTCGACTCAACTCAGTCACAGAGGAGAACGTATCCTGGAGAATGTCACATAACGCTGCAATCATCAACATGGATCAGGGGTTAATATGCATGTTTCTTAGCCTTATCTTCCCTCCCTTGTGTGGCGTATGTGCATGTGTGAACAATATGAACACCTATGAGTGGAATTTTGGAATAGTTACCCTACTATAAACTTTATTTTTCCTTGGCTCTCTTTGATTTTGTTTTCAAATCTTCAAAGGGAATCAAGCGCTTTTGGGACTTTCCAGAGAATTAAAAGTATTCTTATGTGGTTGATGAAATGGAGAGGATAAGATAAAAGTTAATTTTTTTCCATTTTCTTTAAATTAATGTTATTATCATTTTGGATTTTCAGATATATGGTTCCCTCAAATATTATTGTGGGGCGGTTTGTATATATGTTAGGCAAGCGAATAAATCTTGACCGAAGAGAAAGCAATATTTATTTTCGAACAATGTGCATCCACCAACTCACAAGTTCAATCGAAATGATTTCATTTGATGTACAACTTTTCAGCTATTATTCTATGTCATTGGCTGGTTCAAAATAAATTGTCTTGTTCTACTCTCTTTTTCTTACTAGGAAAACATTTTAAAAAATTTCAAATGAGCAATTTGATATTTGAGTCTTATCTTTCTTAGATGATCTGATTGCAGATCTAGAAAACTCACCAAAAAACTCAGTGTGTATTGAAGAATGGAGATAAAATGCTATAGAACAAAGGAAAAACATAATATACACGATAATAGAGAGACAACGTAGACCAAAAAATGATCATCCCGTTTATTGAGAGAGAAAGGAACACCTTTTTATAAGCAAGGCGAATTTATCCTTCTACTTATTAGTTGTTTACAAAAGCATTTGCTTCTGCAAAACAATAATAATAATAATCATTATGAATCCTTCTGCTTATTAGTTGTTTACAAAAACGTTTGTTGCAACAAAAAGAAAATACTAGTTAATTATTATGGAGCACCTTCCTCATAGTGGGTGGCCAAGGAAGGGATGTGCCCTTCCTGGTGGCCCAATTACTCCTTGGTTAGAGTTGTAAGCGTCCCTACTTTTGCCAGCAATAGAAGGAATGTGTGATTTAATGTCTCTGCAAACATCCATTTGGCCTAAGTTGGTGGTTGTCCCTTTATACTCGCAAGATATGAAATATATTGTTGCTAGTGAGTAGTTCACATCTTGGATTTGAGAATTTGATTAGTGAGCAGAGGATGTTGGAAATCCATAATCTTATCCATCGAATGGTGAACTGTGACTGCTTCTTCAAGTAGAGGTGGTCCACACATCTTGAGAATGTTAACATTCAACACATCATGGATGTAGAGTTATCGAGGTAAGTCCCGACGATATGCATTATCGCCAATGCATGCTAGAATAGTGCATGGGACATATCTTAGTGGGTGCAACATATGATGCTGGCCTTTGAATCGGTGCTTGTCCAACAAGAGCCACACATGATCTCCTAGATGAAAGAACAATGGCGTGTGCTACTTATATTTCCTCTATTTCACATGGTCTTGGGTTTCTCATAAGGTAGCTTCTTCCTGAGTATGGCGTTGAGCCAACACGTGGATAAAACACTGAGATGATTGTTGTTCCTGTTGTTGGTGTGCAGAGCTAGAAGGAGCAAGAGTCTTTGAATGGTATGCCACCTGATGACCTCCTTGTTTAAGTACATCCCCAATGGCGAATTGAAATGCATCCTTCTCAATCTCAAAGGGATGATTCCTATCCAGCAAACGGAAAACCCATGTAGAGCATAATGTGGTCTTAAGTTGAGCGAAGTGGTGCCCAGCGTTTCCCAAAAAAATCTTGAGGTCATGGAAATTGGAGTACGCTCACTAGTGTGCCAAAACCTGTACCTGAGATGGATCTAATCAACCCCTTGTTATGTCTATTATGAGTCCCAAATGCGGAACTAATCTGTGTCTAATAGGATTTCTTCATCTAAAGTGTATTTGCCCGTAGTAGCTCAAGGATGTTGTGGGAATGCTGAAGATATTATGCCCAAGAATTACTGAATACTAAGATATCATCAAGATAAATGACCACACACTTACCCAAATGACTTCTTGCATTCATGTGAACTTGATGGTATTCAGCTATCAAATCCATCCTTGTGAAAGAATAATCCCCTTGTAAGTGGTCTAGTAAATCCTCAATCCGGAGTCAGGGGTAGCAATTTTTAACAATGGCTTTATTAATGACATGGTAGTTGGTCACTAGGTGCCATTCTGAATGAGCCTCATTTGGGATAATAAAGGCAGGGGATGCACATGGTGAGGATGAAGGTGGAATATGTCCTAATTTCAAAATTTGACCAAATGGGTGTTCCATCCCAGCAACCTCTCGGGGAGCGATGCGATAGGATGGCGTGTTGGGAAAAGAAGCACCAGGAATTAGATCAAGTCTATTCTCAATAGAGAGACGGTGGCAGTCTTGTGGGATGGGTGAAGACATTTTCAAATTATTGGAGCAGGGGAACCATGGCAAGGGGTACAAGGTTATTCTGATTGTCTCGATTAATGGGGCAAACTAAGAACAAATACATGCATTGGTTCAGACCGATTTGCTTAACAATCGCTTGGTCAGTAATAGGTTGGGGGGATTTAAGAGCAGAATAATTAAGGGCATAGGTGTGCCCCTCATGTTGCAAGTAGTATTGATGAGATTTAGCATGCTAAACGACCTGTTGAGCTTGTTGGTAGGGAACTCCAAGTAACAAATTGTCACAATCAAGAGGGGAGACATCACACACCACAATATCCTGGAAAGGGCCAATATCAAAGGTGGCCACACAATAGTGGGAGACAGTGAGACGAGGGCCTTCCTTTTGTACCCAACCGAGATAATATGGATTTGGGTGCAGATTGGTGGGGAGGTTAAGGAATTGGACCAAGTTCTGGGCCACGAGGTTCTTTTCGATTATGTTGTCCAAGATTAGAGTAGCCAACTCATGCTTAATATAAAAATTATGTGTAAACATGGGTACATACTGAGGTGTCGAGTTCATTAGTGGTCATCAGGATCAGAGAGGGGTCAGCTTCGATAGGACCGTCGAGAGAGACTACTTTAGGATGGGCAAGGGAATATGGTTGAGCGACCTCTACAAATAGGTTCTTGTTGGTGTGAAGTTTCTTAAGTGCCAAGTATGTTACTATTTTATTAATACAAACTAAATGTCTGTTAACTAATTACAGGACCTAGAACTTTCCAGTTCTTTACCAGCATTAAGTTGCAGTGGAATTTAATCAGAGATTGAATCAATACCTGGATCCATTTGTGCAGTGCTCTGACTACTTCAGACCCTAGAACAGTGACGTCTCTGCTGCGTTTTCAGAACCCTCTGTTCCTCTGCTACGTTTTTCAGAAAACTCTTGAAGAACCCTTTGCACAGAACAGAAATGAAGACCCTCTGCACAGAACAGAAATCAGATTTCTCTCTCTTACCCTACTGCCATACGCACTTTCAGATCATTAGATATGGGTATTCTGAAGGTTCATTTATGGGCAGAGAGAGGACTGGTTTCCCCAAGACTGTTATTCTCCACCTGTCCATCAGAGTAGGAGATTCGAGACCATTCCTGAAACTGTTACCAAGAGCTCCGTAAAAACTGTAACGACTGCCAACATATCTGTCTCTTCATATGGGTCATTAAAGACTAATTTAAGAAATTAGTCTTACATTCTCCCACTTGGCACATATGATAACTTAATGTTAGAGTTTAACAGAGTAGACATTAGGTACGCCATAAGTCATATTCATCTTGGTTTTCAGTTTGGTCATCATAATAATATAATTAAACAACCTAGTAATGTGAGTCGTGACGGTTCCATGTCAATAAGACAACATAGTCCCTTTCATGTACCACAACATCAGTAACTTGTTTAAATTAGTCTGTAAACAAGGAGTGATTTCATAAGGTCCAACAATAATG
>ML781548.1:421831-434241 GCA_009831015.1 Picea engelmannii | reverse complement strand
TTTGACTTAATATCTACGAGTCTTTCCGGTTGGACCACTTTGGTGGCTACCAAACCGTATCTTAATATAGACCTTAAATCAATGTAACGACTCTGCATGTTGATTCAACAGTAATGTGTTTAAACAGAGTAACAAAAAACATTATGTCATCATACTTATAGCAAAAGAAAGTATTCAATATAACAGAGTAACAGTTAATTTCGTCTGTCTATGATTTGCACACTGTATACCCTAAATTCATACAATGGCTTTAAACCGGTCTATCAAATGCATTCACAAAACTTATATACGATTTCTCAGAATGCATTTGTCAGATAAAAAATTAATGGAAAGAGAAGAGAAAGTTCTCTACGCACGCTCTGATACCACATGTTACTATTTTCTTAATACAAACTAAATGTCTGTTAACTAATTACAGGACCTAGAACTTTCCAGTTCTTTACCAGCATTAAGTTGCAGCGGAATTTAATCAGAGATTGAATCAATACCTGGATCCATTTGTGCAGTGCTCTGACTACTTCAGACTCTAGAACAGTGAAGTCTCTGCTGCGTTTTCAGAACCCTTTGTTCCTCTGCTACGTTTTTCAGAAACCTCTTGAAGAACCCTTTGCACAGAACCACAATGAAGACCCTCTGCACAGAACAGAAATCAGATTTCTCTCTCTTACCCTGCTGCCATACGCACTTTCAGATCATTAGAGATGGGTATTCTGAAGGTTCATTTATGGGCAGAGAGAGGACTGGTTTCCCCAAGACCGTTATTCTCCACCTGTCCATCAGAGTAGGAGATTGGAGACCATTCCTGAAACCGTTACCAAGAGCTCCGTAAAAACTGTAACGGCTGCCAACACATCCGTCTCTTCATATGGGTCATTAAAGACTAATTTAAGAAATTAGTCTTACAAAGTAGTCTATAGATACATGTGATTTGGTCTTATGAAAGTTACACCAAGGTGAATTTCTAGGTGTGGATGGGGAAGCAAGGGAAATAGGGGAATGTCCAGTATGTGAAGGATTAGCAGTAGAAAGATCGGGTTGGAGGAGAGAGGCTTCCAGGAGCCACTTTTATTCCATGTCCAGGGCCTAATAAAAAAACTATAATTAAATTAACAATCAGTGCCTCTTCCGGATCTGAAATGTGAAGATGGATGTGCAACTTGCAGAAGATTTCGATGTAGCTCTAAACTGACTGATTGGAGAGTTTTCAAAGCTGCAACCATTTAGCAAGGAGATTTTGGCGATATCTCGAGGGATAGAAGCGTTCTCTTAATGCTTGAAAAAATTCAGCCCAAGATGTGAGGCGTACAAGTGTTGTTGTTGTCTCACCAATCTCGATGACCAACACGTGATTCTCAATCTGAGCATCCCACCAAGCTTGTGCAGTGCCCTCCAACTGTAGGCTGGCAATTTGAAGCTTCATGTCCTCGTCCATCTCATGACATATCTTGAAATAGGTGGAGACACTACAGATCCAAGAATCGATAGCCTTGCCATTCATTTGCATGAAAACTTGGGTAATTGAAAGCGCATATCGAGTTGCATGTGTGTTGGAGCTCGTCGTTGTTGTAAACAAAGTAACTCATGAGGAGCCATAGCTAAATCCTGGACCGGTGGATACATATTGGACGTTGATTCCTCTGTGGAAGGTTCTTTACGAGGCAACATTATTTTCATCCACCAACTGGGTCGCTTTGAGCTTGCGCACTGGAAAGGGAGGACGAGAGATCCAATATGCATCAAATACTGAGAACTAGGGCCAACATAGATAGACACCCTCTAGATCTGAAGTATGCAGTGCACACTGACGCCAAAGGGACCAGGCGCACCCCAAATATGAAACATGCAGAGAGAAGCGAGAGTGAATATACCAGTTACTGCATCTCGAATGCCATTCACACTGCCTGAAATCCTCACGTTATGCCTGAAAAAAAACCCAGAAGAGGACGCGTTGGAAAACTCTAAAGAGGGTACACTAGAAAACCTTGAGGAGAGCGCACTGGAAAACCCTGAGGAGGGCGTGGAAAGAAACACTAAAGAGGGCGCACTAAAAATCCCTGTGAAAAGGGTGCATTGAAACCCCGTGAAGAGGGCGCACTAAGACCCTGTGAAGAGGGTGCACTTGAAAAACCTGAGAAGGGCGCACTGAGACCCTATGAAGAGGGTGCATTGGGGAACCCTGTGAAGAGGGTGCACTGGAAAACCTTGAGAAGGGCGTGCAGACAAACGCGTACGAAAACCCTATGATAAACATTTGCAATCTAAGCACACGAACCCACAAAAAAATTAATTTTGAATTGGTGGAAGGCTTCCTATCTAATTCTTGTTGACATCGAAAAGAATCTTGTTGAGATCCAAGCATTGATACCAATTGATCTGCATGCAAATCTGAAAACTCACCAGCAAACTCAATGCATATTGAAGAATGGAGATAAAATGTTGTAGAACAAAGGAAAAATAGAATATAAACGATAATAGAGAGACAGCGTAGACCAGAAAATAACCATCTTGTTTATTAAGAGAGAAAGGAGAGCCTTTTTATAAGGCGACTTATATAAACGATAATAGAGAGACAGCGTAGACCAGAAAATAACCATCTCGTTTATTAAGAGAGAAAGGAGAGCCTTTTTATAAGGCTACTCTATCCTTTAGTATACTCTATCCTTTAGCTTACTAGTTATTTACAAAAACGAACGTTTTTTCAGAAAAAATTGTTCAATTATATTTTAAATATAATGTGTTTTCTCATTAGGTTACAACAGTAAGATAGATAGTTCTCGGGGGCAAATCTTTCACTTGTAGTGGGGCTAATTACCAATTAGAAGAAGGTAAGAGAAGTTGCTGCAACAAGTATTCTAGAGGAGAAATGTTATCATAATGAACTCTCCCAAAACACTAAGACAAGGAGCTAAGAAGAACAGTCCTAGAAAATTTTTGTGGTGAGAGTGGGGCCCTCATGACCATCCAACCAATGGGTATAAGTGATCAGACCTGCTTTCCCTTGTAATGTTGTCTTTGATAGGAGGTCGGCTTCCATGTTGTACTCTTGAGATGTATGAGTGTAGGTGAGCTTCTTAAAATGGCATTGTAGTGATCTTATTCTGTCCTTCCAGGCCAATAGTGTGATAGTATGCAGCTTGCCTTTATGGTTTAGCCAGTCGATGATCACTCTTGAGTCCCCGATCAATTGTAGATGTTCGATATGTAGTCTAGAAGACAAATGAAGTGTAGCTCAGGCACCCAGTAGTTATGCCCTTGTGTTGGTGCCCGGGCCGCAACAAAAAGTTCATCTATAAAAAGAGTTTTTGTTGATTCTAATCAATCCACCTGCACCACTTAAAGAACCACTAAGTTGTGCTGCTCCATCAAACCAGCGCGTCGGAGTATCCTCAGTAAGAATAGGTCTGACTAATGTCTTTTTTTTTCCAAAATCTGGATGAAAATTTTCCCAACTTTGGTATAGTCCAAGAGCTTTATAGACTACAGTGTTGATAGAGGGTGGCTTATTTTCAAAGATTTTTAAATTTCTAGTCAGCCAGATAAACCAATTAACTATCGGAGGGAGAAGCTTGAAGTTGTGCTCGCTGGAAAACCCATGTTCAAAGCAAGCAGTGATGGAGATCCCATTCTAGGCAGTGTTGATGTTGTTGACCTGTACAATCCTGTCCCAGACAAGGCGAGTAAAAATGCACTGAGTAAAAAGGTGATTTATTGATTCTTCATCCTTGTAGCAGAGTTGACAGAGATTGGGGCCAGCCTAGCCTTTTCTTTGGAGGTTATCCTAGGTGGGGGTTTTATTTTCAACTGAAATCCAAGTAAATAGCTTAATTTTAAGTGGGATTTTCCAAATCCAGATTTGCTTACGCCATCCAATGATGTTTGATTGCCAGACAGAATTTGCAATGGCGGTGTATATTTTGTTAACTGAGATGAGGCCAGAGTTATCCCCTTCGTCCCACAGGAAGTAGTCCTCTACGTTGTGAAGAAAAATACCCGTGTGTGTGAGCTCCAGGCGATACAAATTCCACTCAGCATCCAAGCCTATAGGTAGATCCATTTAAGAACTAGTTTTCCAACTTGCGGTCGGGAGCCTGTGAACAGAGTAAGTCGCAACTTGAAATAGATAACATATGAGTTTTGTATTTAATTGAGTGATTAGTTGTGGAGACAAGAAAGAATTCTGGATGAGCCCAGTAATGCGGTCCTGTCTAGTTAATATAGAATGACCAGAGCCCGGCTTCCAGATAAGCCCATTCATAATCCAGTGCGTCAAGGTCGCTAAATTCCTCCATAACTGTGAGGCAGCTCGCGTATAAGGGGAGCCAATACAGAGCAAGGATGCAACAAAGGTATAAGGCAGGTATTTGTCCTTAATTACAGAACTCCAGATGCCCCTTGAGGTCAAGACACGCTAGAGAGAGTTGGCAGCTAAAGCGTTGTTGAACTTGAAAATATTTTTGAACCCCCATCCACCCTTGATTTTCAATTTTGCCAGCGATTCTCAATTGCAGAGATGTAATTTGTGGTGTTCATTTCTGCCCGACCAGAGGAAATTGTAGGCAGTTTTTCTTAATTTTCCCAGGACTGAGGTGGGTATAGCTGCAAGTGCCATCCAGTAAATCGGTTTTCCTTCGAGGGCGGATTTTATGAGGGTGTAGCGGCCTCCTATGTAGAGCCATCTATTACACCAGTGGCCAACTTTTTTTTCCACCTTGGCAATGAGCCAGTCCTAGTCTAAAGCCTTATAGTGGTCTTCTTTTAATGAATACCCAAGGTACTTGAAGCCGAGAGAGATATGGACAAAGTTATGAGGGAAGAGGTCCTTCAGTTGATCCAAGTCATGATCTTGTATGTTGGCGAAGTGGAAAGTGGATTTAGACCAATTGATATGTAATCTCGAGGCGCTACAAAAAATATTTAAGAGACGATATATCTCCCTCCATTCAAGTAAGTTGGCATTGGTCATTATAAGAACGTCACCAACGAAGAGTAGATGTAGAATTTTAACTAACCTTGATACCTTGATCCATGTGATCCTACCCTCTGCTTGGATTTTTTTAGCAGGAGACTTAAACCTTCCATGACCAAAATGAACAGGAGCGGAGATAGAGGGCATCCCTTTCGAAGGCCTCTGCCACTATGGAAGAAAGAAGAAGGTTCTCCATTAACTAGCACAACAAAATTTGCACTTGTGACACAACTCGTAATCCAGTTTAAAGTGGTTTGGTTGAAACCGCTCTGGATTAATATCAGTCTAAGGAAGTCCCAGTCTACACAGTCAAAGGATTTTTTTAGATCAAGCTTGAGGATAAGAGCACGCAATTTTTTGTGGTGAATGTTGTGTAAGCATTCATGAGCAGTACCAATGGCATCTAATATTTGTCGGCCCTTTAAAAATCCCAACTGTTCACCTGACAATGAGCACAAAAGGATGGGTTTGAGTCTGTTGGCAATGATTTTTTATATGAGCTTTTAGCAGAGATTGTAGAGAGAAATCGGTTTGTAGTCACCGAAGGTAGTTGGGTGATTTTCTTTTGGGATAAGTGTCAAGAAAGTAGAGTTTATAGCTCCATAAATATTACCATGTAGCCTGGTGTCTTCCACAAGATTCAGGAGCTCCATCCCAACCAAATCGAAGAAATGTAAATAGAACTCAATGGTCTAGACGTCTGGGCTCGGGATTTTATCCGTAGAGAAGGATTTAAAAGCGTCCATAACCTCATGTAGTGTGCAAGGGTTTTCCATGATCGTGGAGTCCTCATCTGTAACCGAGTGGGGGAAGAGACGAGTCACAATGATATGGTCTTGTAGAGTGACTAGAGGCCTTGCCTCATAGAGAGTATTAAAAAATTTGGAAGCTGCAGCCTTTATGTCTTGCTATCCTCTATGAATGGTTCCTACATCATCAGTGATATCCCAAATGTGTTTTTTATTCCTGGAGGATCTAGTGAAGCGATGGAAGAATTTGTTGTTAAGATCACCACATTTTATCCAATTAATTTTGCTTCATTGCCTCCAAAGTGCTTCATCGGAAAGCAAGGGCTTGCTCCTCTCTGTTTCAAGTAGATTAAACTTTTGGTACATGTCCCCATCGTAACCAGCCTGTGTGTCAAGTTTAAGTAGCTCTTTAATGTTTAGTTCTAGGGATTGCAGCCTGTGTAGTGATTGTCTTCAGTGGTGGGAGACCCACTTTTTTATGCAGGTTTTTAAATGCTTAAGTTTCCAAGCAAATCGTTGTTGTATTCCAGTTTCTCTCTAGAATATGGGATATGTATAAACTATAAATACAGTAGCAATGAATTCATGCTCCACGAGCCAACAAGAATTTAGCTTGAAAGGATAGTGGATACGCGCAGTCGGAGATCAGAATTGAAGCATGATCGGTGTGTGGTCTGAAAGGAAAGGTGAGTCCACCCAAGTTCTAATTCTATCATTAGTTGTAGCAATATTAACTAAGATATAGAAGCGGTATAATCGCTTGGTGATGGAATCCTAACCCACACTACCATTTCTCCATGTTGGAGCCAAGACGTCTGATGGGTAGTCTACTAATCCATGAGTCGAAAAAAGAGTTTTGAAAAAATCAGCCAATGGGTCATGTGTAGCGGCGGCACCCCAAACTTCACCCAAGCTAGTGGTGAAGTTCAAATCACCGGCAATTATTAAGTTTACAAGATCGAGCAGGCCACTGGACTCCACTTTTTCCCATAATATCTTTCTGTGTGAGCAAGGACCATAGGAGTTGAGAAGGTTTATCTGTTGGTTGTTCCACCGACAGGATCCAATTAAAAGGATGCCACCGCAGCTTAGAAAAGGATTTAAATTGAATAAAGAAGGATCCCAAGTGGCAGCTAGACCTCCAAATTTTCCCAGCAAGTTTACAGAGCAAGTGTGCCAGTCTGGGCGGAATTTGTTAAGAAAAGTTCTATCTTTTTGCCCATCAACCAAAGTTTCATGTAGGAAAATAATATATGGGGAAGACCGAGAGAGTAGTCTTTTGAACATGGAGGATTTAAGGGGGGGGGTCCACCCCTTTGATATTGAGGGAGAGAAAGATCATTATTTGGTTCTCACTAGGGCTTTCATGCCTCTAAGCGGCCCAATATTAGTGTGTTGAGAATAAAATTTTGTGGTGATAGAAAGAATGGGCCCCTCTTTGCAACGAGCACTTCTTGTTTTGATTGGTGAGTGTTCATACCCAATTCCTCTTGACCAAGTGTGAGCTTTTCCAAGATCCAATCCATAGGGTACCATGTGTCCTGAGCTCCCCTCCTCGATAGATGGCTTGATAACCGACTTCCCCAGGAAGGTGGGTAAAGGGGCTGGTGAGAGGACTTCTTTGTAGGATGGGAGCAGTGAGTCCAGGATATTATTAAGTGTGTTATCCTATAACTGAGATCCATTGGTGCCTGGAAGTGACTGAACCGTCCTTTGTGTAGGCGTAGTTGTTTCATTGCTCACGGGTTCCAAATGAGTAACGAGTAAACAGGCAGGGAGAGTAACCCTCGGGGAGAAGGCCCAAGGTTGGTCAGTGGTCGAGGGCACAAAGGGAAAAGGCGTCGAGCAGGAGGTTAAGGTAGTAGGGGGCGTGGATTGTGGGGGAATCGGTTGGGGAGGGTCAAGAGTAGTAGTGTAGGAGGAGGAGGAGGTAATAGGATGGGATAGATGAATGTCTAACAGAAAGGAGGAGGTGTGTAAGGAGGAGGCATCTAGAGGGAGTTATGTTTGAGTTGGATTTGGTTGAGAGGGGGTAGCGCCCAGTATCCGAGCAGATGCATTGTCCAGAAGATCTTTTCCCAAGAGGTAAGTAAGAAGAAAAAAAATGGGCAAATGGACTTAAGCATACCATTGATCGAGTCTGGGACGACTGGCTCTTCGAAGTCTGGCTGGTCCGGAAAGGTAGGTTGGGTGTTCACATCAGGGGAATCCATCCTAGAGGATAGTTCAAGCATTGTTTCCTCCGACTGTTCCACATCCAGTCGACCCAGGCAGGCATTTCTAAGGTGGCATGTATGTCTACAGAGTGTACACCTGAAGGGAATCCCAAGACAATCCAGAGTCTGTCGTAAGTGTTATCCATGCCATTCAATGTCGATGGTTTCCGACAATCCATCGTGTATGTCTATCTCCACCATGAATTTTTTCATCTTCTTTGTCAAGACTGAGAGAAACAGTGGGTCTATGTAGATGAAGCGACCTAGAGCGTTACCTATGTCCTTAAGGGATTTCAAGTTCCAGAGGTGTAGTGGCAGTTCTGGGAGGAGAACCCAGAAATTTCTCAGGTGAAAATAGTCCTAAGAAGGATCGAAGTTGATGCGCCAGCGCTTGAGCGTGAGGCTATCGTCATCTAGGGTCCAGAGATGATCCGATATGGAGGTATATTCCTCCGGTGTTTTAAACCAGAAGCAAATACAACCTTGAGATAGGTAGGATATCTCTGGAGTATAAACTAGTAGAGGTCACCAGGTTGTTTACACCCAATCCGAAAGGTTAAGTTGACAAAGGTGTTTGTATGATATCCTGCCCACAAGTGCACAGAGGCTTAAGGAGACCGAGCCCTTAAGGCCAATATCTTGTCCAAGAACCATTTTCCTCTTTGTTTTTTTTTTAGCACCAGGGTCTGGCCTATGTTTTTAAGCAGTTGCTTGTGGTTGTTCCAGACTGAGAAGTGTGCATGGATGGGCATGCGGGTTTCCACTGAGCCGGGTTAGTATTAGATCCACGGAGGGTTGAGGTAACAGGAGGGTCTATTGGTCTAGTGTCGGGGAGAGTGGAAGGGGGGAGGGAGACTAAAGGATTTTGTGACAAGAAGGGAGACAGACGAGGTTGTAGTACCATAGAGGAGGGGAGAGTGTAGAGTGCAGTCGGTAGAGATATCGGGGGGTGTGAAGGGTAGTTAGGTGGGGTCGGTGTGCAAGTTATGGGATCAAAGGAGGAACAACATGGGTAAGAGGTCCCCGAACTAAGGGTGGTAGTTTGAGCGAGTTTGACTAGTTCATCCGTCGAGGCGTAGAGAGCCTCATTTTTCAAGAGGGCATCGTTAGCCATTAGTGCACTGACATCCCTCTCCATCGGAGTGGATCTCGAGGTTGGTTGGTTCCACTGAGTTGTGATGACAGTATTTGGCAGAGTGATTAATATGGTCAGTAATGCCAGTCTAACGATGTGTAGGAAGATGGTGGGCAGAGTGAGCTGAATGTGAAGCTGAGATGTGTGGAGAGACAGAGGCAAGGTTGTGTAGTAGGTGACCAGATGTGTGGAGAGACAGAGGCAAGGATGTGTAGTAGGTGACCAGTCTGATCGATCCAAAGTCCTCAAGGTCCAAACAAGAGTTAAACTGGATAGGTGAGGAGAAGCTCAGTATAGCGAAGCTTATTTGTGACAGGAAAGCCTAAGGCTGCCAAGGTAGCTGAAAATTCCATGTTGTTCTAGCTCAAAATTAATGGAAGTCGATATTCTCATACAACATGAGTATGAGCTAAGCTGGAAGGGTAGGTAGTTGTTCAGAGGAGTAGAGCTTGCTTGTACCATGAGTGTCCATGGTCACCTAGGTTACAAGTTCCCAGCTTGCTTGTGCCATAACAGTGACCCCCTATTTACAAAAACGTTTGTTGTAGCAAAAATGAAAATACGAAATAATTATGATGAATCCTTATGCTTATTAGCTATTTACAAAAATGTTTGTTGCAACAAAAGCAAAATATTAATTAATTATTATGAGCACCTTTCTCATAATGAGTGCGCCCTTCCTAGTGGTTCATTAGAATATCTCATGTGTTGATGGTGTATTTATTTCTATGCAATTACTTTAATGTATGTCGTGTATGAGGATCACAGGGATGAAGATGGGTTTCTTTATTTTACATATAATAGTGAAAAAAAAATGGCCAAAACATTGAGACTTATTTGAATATTTGAGACACTCATGATTTGTCCTCATTTGAATACAATCATAAATGGGGTTTAAAGAGAATTTTTGTGTATTGAAATACACAAGTAAATATGTATTCCGAAAATATACCATCCTATCTTACATGTCACATGTAATATAAAATATACATTACTATTTTACATGTTCCCATTTATTAAATGGGATTCTAAATCTAGGATATCTTACATGTCACATGTAATATAAAATATACATTACTATTTTACATGTTCAGATTTATTAAATGGGATTCTAAATCTAAGATATTGTTCACATTAAAAAAATGTTAGAGGCCATCTAGAGTTGTTCCTATTGATTTATATGTTTATAATAGGGATGGATAAATTTAACTATAAAAAAATGTTTTAAGAAGTCTTTTATATATATACTACTAAAGAATGAAAACGATTTGATGTTAATTTTAGACATGAATTTGCATATATTTGGTTTAATTCAATAAT
The DNA here is from genome assembly GCA_009831015.1 of Picea engelmannii. Classification (NCBI taxonomy): domain Eukaryota; kingdom Viridiplantae; phylum Streptophyta; class Pinopsida; order Pinales; family Pinaceae; genus Picea; species Picea engelmannii. The sequence goes on along the minus strand of ML781548.1, from coordinate 423,855 downwards.
CATATTATGTTCGTTGTAAAATGGAATGAGAAGAGGGAACATATTGCAATGGTTAAAGAAGCTTTCATGTGTAAGGTTTATTGTAGAAAGGTAATGAGAGGAGGAAACAAATGGTTTGGTTTTAGAGTATATTTTCTTAGTTAATGATTTATATTCTATTCGCCATACATACATCAATGTTGTTAACAAGTAGCATTTGGGGTATAGTGATATCAAATATACATTATATTATCAGTGTTATTTTTATTAATACAAATAAATGGTGTTTTGTCTAGTTACTTTGTAAATTTTAATGTATAGAAGCTAGTAATACAAAATATATATTTGAATGAGTATAAATAACACAAATTTTGGCTCAATTAATGGGTATATAAACATATCAACATAAAAAACAAGTACATACATTATACAATCAGTGTTATTTTTATTAATACAAATATATGGTGTTTTTGTCTAGTTACTTTGTCAATTTTAATGTATAAAAGTTAGTAATACAAAATATATATTTGAATGAATATAAATAACACAAATTTTGGCTCAATCAATGGGTATATAGACATATAACATAAAAAACAATTACAGTAAAATGATAAAAAACATTAAATCTTCAATTAATTATTAAATTTAATTACGCATTCACATGATCTCTTTGCTATTGGTCTATTTCAATTCATGTTTTCTTAGGTCCAAAGCATTTTTTCGGACTTTATTCACAATTATATGTGGATTCTACGTGTGCTTAGTATTTCATGCATATGGTAATGATTTGTTTGTGACTTTCATCTTTACTTTCATTGTTCGTGTGGTACTTTTATCTAGTAATCATGAAGATGACATTTCTACACCAAATTCCTTTTGTATAGTTTTATGAATAGCTAGGTTAAGATCTCTATCAGTTGGCTATTCCTACTTGTTGGGTTATTTGTTTAAGGCGGGAAACATCAATATCATGTATGAATCTATCTAATGGGTCAGAAAATTGTGAACAAAAGTAAGGAATTGTTGGTGTATGAGAGTTAGTTTCCATTTTTTTTCTTTGCTTAATAGAATCATTATAGGTAATGTTATTTTCATGGGCCGAGTAATAGGTATATACTTGTGATTTGTGAATGGGGGAGGAGGGGGGGCAGTTCAGTGGGTGGTGCGAGAAGAGGATGTCACGAATATATCAATACCTATTTATGTGTCATTTTCAGCAACTTCATTTGATGCAAATTTGATGTAAATGATGATGCAAGGAATGATGAAGTGCAAGAGAAAATGCCTCTGGGATAATATTGAAAAGGCATTTGTTAGTAAAATGTAGAATTCTATAAACCTTTACAACTCTACAAAATTTTATAAGGAAACACCATTGAGGGGTTGCGTGGGTGATGGGGGAATGCAAACTAAAAAATGGATTCCATTCAATATTTCAAGAGTTTATGTGATCAAATTTAGTGAGCAAGGGAGTCCATTGAATATGTAATGGGTGGTCCTAACATTAAGAATGTACCTTTCTTTATTAAAAGTCACATATTAACTTAAAAAAAATATTTAATAATTTTTTTATTAATTTTTTATACATTTTGTATGCAATAAGACAAAAATAGAATTTATAACATTTTTTTCATGTATGGTTTCCTTTTCACTTTCATGTATGGTAGTAAGTTTGGTTGAATTGGAACATGCAAGTGAATTGAATGTAGGTAACTTCAACCATGAATTAGTTAGGGAGAAATAGAGGTTTCGAGAGGGAGATAAGATTGAAACAACCCACCGACCTGGAGTAGTTTTATAAAATATTTTTCATTGGCTATTAGGTTTATTAGGATCCCCAAAAGTTCAAGAGAAGTTATCCATCTGGTAGGAGTGGTATCCTACCTAGGGATATGAACATCTCTAGAATAAACATTGATAACCCTTTTTAGGAACTCCCATAAGTTCTCAAACTATTACTTCAAATAGAGTCTTCTATAAATGAAATGGGATGTAAATGATCTTCTCGTGATTATATATATATATATATATATATATATATATAT
>ML781548.1:403837-421731 GCA_009831015.1 Picea engelmannii | reverse complement strand
TGGATTTGATGGATTCAACTCTAACAACCGATGGTTCTACATGGTCAAGATCATGTCGATTTCATGGAAGTTGGTTAGATATTGAAGCTATAAATAGAAAACCCTATGGGTTATTATCACTAAAAGATCAAGTGATATCATTGTTGTGTACAATATGTCCAATATGAATTGTGATGTTCTAATCATAGTTTGTTGTGCTTAAGTGTTGTAATGGTGTCTTTAGACACCACCTATTTTCCTTCGAAATAGTGTTTTATCTTTGATTATTTGTAGTACTATTTGTCTGTTTTGTATCAGATTACACCCCCTCCCTAGAATGGTATCAAATTCGATGGTTGGAAACCTCACGTGTTATTCGTGAACCTTGTTGAGTCTTATTTGATTGACTCTGGGTCAATGGTTTATCGATTGTAACTTCGAAGATAGATATCGTAATTCTGAACGGATCAAATTATGCAGTATGGGGCACCAGACATGGAAACCCTGATGAAGAGAAAATGATTGTGGAAATATACAAAGAATGGGATACCATATCCAACAGACGATCAAGAAAAGTGCATTGTTGATGGAAAAAAGGATGAGGGTGTGGGAGTAATCACAACCTATATCTCATGGGAGATTCATTTTCACGTTAGTGGAATCAACTACCTATTCGAACCAAATATTTATACCTGCAACAAGTTCTCAACAAACAAGCTGAGTAAGCATGTAGTGATAATATAAAAGGTCAGCACATTAGATAGCATAATCCATTAATATACAAAACAAACATGCCCATGGATCATAATACATATATTCGCAAGATATCAATTGGACAGGAAAGGAGTATTTCTATTAATAAATGATCAGCAGAAGTGAAAACATTATAGACTTCCGTGTCGACACGGTTTGGAACCAATAAAACGAGTTCCTTCCAACTGGGCCTCCACCACTTCAATCCTCCACCAAAGGCAAGCTCATATAAGGGAGACAAAGAGGTTCTCCATCAATAAGGGAAGAGCTTGAGGGATGAATACTGTGTCCAGACTTAAAGGACAAAGGGATGCAGACTCAATAATGAAGTAATAATTTCTCCAGAATAAATTTGCTCTCAAAGTTGAATTCTCTCCTCTTTTCCATAGCTCGGAATTGGCTTCTTTATAGCCTTCAAAATGCAACTGAAGGGCCAAGTCGGGACGTTTCTAGTATGTGGAAGGCCAAGGATCGGAGATCTCATGTCGTGACATGGAAACCCGACATTTAATTTTGATTTTCTGGCACAAATCCTGATGTACGCGGGCTGTAGAGGGGCAGCCAGCATATACGCATGTTGTATCGCTTGCAAGGTGCGTACAAGTGGAAAAATATTTATTTTTTTCTCTGGATTCATCAATCAGGGAAAGTAAGTCTACATAGGGAAATGGAGTAAGTCCCTCTCTGCAAGATTGCATAGGGTGAGGCAAATCTTGCTCTAACAGATTCCCCCTAATGTGTGAGGTCGAAGGAGTATCTACGATGGCTGAAATAAATTATAAATAACCCAGAAGTGGAGTGGTAGAGAACCAGCTGGACGAACTCAATTGTTCATTACATTCTACACTGACTTTGCATACATGGCTTCCAGAAATACACTACAGATCCATGTGAAAAATATACCATATAAATGCCTGTGGCCATGAATAGGCAAATAAAAATGCGGTCATATGCCTATAGTTGTCATAGTCATGAACAAGGCCCAGTAGAAACAGTCTCAAAACCAAACTGAAGATATCTGTATACCATGGAGTACAATCTAATCTCCCATGATCACTAAAGTCATATAGGTATTGGTCCAATGAAAAGGAAGCAATAGCTCAGGAAAGTTGCGACCACATAGTGATTTCTTCAAGTTTTCTACACAATCCACTGAAGGTGCAAGTCTACATCATGTGAATAAAGGAGTTGAGATCGAACACAATGAGACATCGTTTGATTATTGGTCATTGATATATATCATTAACAAATGCGAGACAACCTACCGATAATGAAAGTAGGTATCAAGGCACCGAGTACATTCTTACAAGTGTGAATAGAGGAGTCGATGTCGAACACCTGAAGAATCCATCGATCAGAAGACATTGATGTATTCCCAACTGTCGATGGCGAGAGAGTCTGCCACTGATGAATGCAAGCCTCAAGGTACTCATAAGACTCTAAGTCTCGTTTCTAGATAGTGGGTTGATGTCGATGGAAAGAGACCCGCTGAAAGGAGAGAATTAAGGAATCTATCATCAGTCAGCATGAGGTACAAAGCAGAAGCTTCATGATTTGGTGGGAATAGGATGAAGAACAAGTTCAGGAACCCACGACCCTATGCATATTTTGTGTGTTCCAAGTGCAAGCAGTACACGAAAAAGACCCTATGAATAGCAACCAATGATGAAAATTGTTGACAAAGGCGAGGAAACGACCAATAAGGCTAATGGAATCTAAGACACTGCATGAATCCCAATGTGTGAATAGATGTCTTTCCATCGAACACAAGAGAAACCACCCAGTCAACGACCGATGATGAAATGTCAATTGTTAGGTTCAAGGTTACCTACCAATGATGAAAGTAGGGCCAGGGTGCATGATAGAACTAAAGTATCATGTGATTCTGATACAAACTGAGGGTATGGCTGACATGCAAAGTCAAGAGTTCTGAGGAGTGGCTAACACAGGTTGATAGACTTCCTTTGAACAATATCATGACACATATGGTGGACTCTGGAAGCATAGATCCAATGATAAAATCATGAGATGCAGGAGGCATCAATGGAGTTCTCTGTAGGGACTGGAAGAGTAACCAGTCGGTAGAGAAGACTCAGTAACGAGCTCAGATTCCTAAGGCCATGCTAATCCCAAAATTATGATGACAAATGGACTCAATAACTTTGTGCTTTGTTCAAAGGCAACACGACTGATGCCGATATAAGATAATACTCCCTTCCCGCCCGTCTTTTTTTGTTTTTTTCATAACAAATGAATGCTATGATACAGAGGAGGAAACGAGTATCGCAAGTAAGAAAAACTAGTTCCAGCAGTGGAACATACCTATGCTCAATGCAGGGAAGTGCATGCAGGAGATGGACACTCGGGGGATGTTCCCTCCTAGGTATAGGATGTCAAATCGAGAAGGATATAAACAAGGCTCTGCTTGGTTGAGGATGCAAAATTGCTGAGGCAAATGGTTTATAACACAAAGAGAGAACCAACTATAGGATCAATACTGCAATCAGGGGCATGAGATGAAATCACAACTTAACGCCAAAAAATGTCCTTTTTTATGTCTTTTAGTCTACTTGGTGTAAAAAAGGGGTAAACTTGTGCCAAATAGACGTATTTTCAAAACCAATTTACAAGTGTGAAAAAGACAAGTTCACTTGGAGATCTTTTCACTTTTTGATAACGAGTAAAAAAAGAGCTTAACTAAAATCACGATCTTTCAAATCCAATTTAACGAGTGTGAAAGGCACAAATCACTCGGCAATATTTTCTCTTTTTAGACGAGTCGGAAAAGATCTTAACTAAGACTCGGGGATGTTGTTCTAAGAAGCATATAATGAGGGAGGCCAAGGCTCCCGTGCAGGACTTCTGTGAAAGGTAAACAACTTATGAAGAGCTGACACAAGCTTGGGAAAACCCAAAGCTTTCCAAGTCAAGGAGGATAAACTACTTGCAAAGGTTACCTTATCTACAATATATCGAAGAATGCCCCTTATCTTGAAGGGTGTAGAAGAAGGAAGTTGAGGCTCTACAAGATTGTTCCAATCAAAGGAAAACACCCTAGGACTCAGAGGGAGCATACTCAAAGAGAGTGGAATTCTCCCTAGTGAAGAAGGTGCAAAACTAGAAATGCTAAGGACATGGTCGAAGGACGCATCACCCTCCAAAAGAAGAGTGGGATTGACAGAAGATTGCATCGGCAATTTCACTTCCTTAGGCTTGTCACTTTCCAAGAGAAGAGTGGGATTGGCCGAAGATTTCATCGGCATGACCACTCCTTCAACATTTGGTTGAATAGGATACGAGACAACAAGGTCAAGAGATGCATCAGCCCCTAAAGGAAGAGGGGTGTCAGTCGAATATTGCATCAGCATGACTGTTGTATCAACCAAAGAAGGTTGGGAAGCCAAAGACGACTCAGAACCTGAAGGGTCCCTAGGAACGGACCATGCTTCTTGTACCACATCAGTAGCAGGGAACAAATGAGTAAGGTGATCTCCTTTGAAAATCCTACAAAGGAACTTGGGCTTACGTTGTACACGTCTAGGCTTCTCAATCGTATAAATTCCCCCAACATGACTTTCAATGGCTAGTGACATGACTTGCAGAGGCTAGTAGAAAATCCCCAACATGACTGATAGAGTTTGGTGATGTATGTGCAGTGTGACTAGCAATGATTGGACTTGTGCCCCCAGCATGACTTGCAACGGTTGGTTGCTGGTCTCCAACGTGACTAGAAAAGGTTGTCGACCCATATCCAACATGACTAATAGAGGTTGGTGATATAATTCCAGTATGTGGCCGACCTTCAAAAGATGAAGTCGAGGAAGGTAGGGTCCAAGGATCACTAAAATAAGAAGTGCGAAAAGGAATGGACCTCCCTATCGAAACGGGCCTACTGGACATGGCATAAACATGATGGTTCGATGTCGGGAAGTCGAAAGTACCCATAAGGGAAGAATACATTCCAACACCGATATTATCAGTTGTCGGATGAGAATTGTCGATCACAGGGATTTACGGTCCAAGAGATGCATTAGGACTAGAGCACACAAAGGATAATTGATCGATTGTCACAATCTTCCCTTTATGAGGAAAACAAAGGATACAAAAGACAGACAACACGACGGAGATCATAGCATAATTCCAATTGCGACCTAGTAACAGGTTATAACTAAGAGGTGCATCAACTACCTCTACTTCCACCTCTACTGTCTCCCACCTAACTGGACTGGAAAGGTGGGGAGAATAACGTGAGGGTGGAAGGAATGACCGTCGAAAGAAATCAACATGTTCGATGACTTGGAAAGAGTCAGAGAACCAAGATCTTTCCAACATGCCAGGGACATCACACACATAGCAACGCCTTCATCAACAACCACACGTTTGATGGTATACTTTGAATACTCCACATGGACTTGGAAAGCCACATGGTAAGGTAAGAGAGGCTCAACATCTGTGACGTCAAACTTGATAACCTTTGAGCCACTGGGTTCTAGAGCTCCTAGAGAAGAGAGTAAGGAATTCGTCTGTGAAGGACACGTCTGGAGTACCTCCAAAGCCGACATAGCACAAGGGGTTTAGCCCAGGTCCTCAACAATAGAGTAGTTATGGGCAGCTCTAGCATTTGGATTATGGGTAGAGTGCTTGAGTACTCCTTTTGGAATACGAGGTTGTGGCTCTGGTTTCTCAATCTGTAAAGTCATCTATGGAGGAGGAGGAGATTCTAGACCAGGAATAGTTTGTTTAGAACTATAGTCTTGAGATCGAGTGGCTACATTGATTTTCGCATCGACCATATTGATACATAAACGGTCACCATCTTGCGACTACCGGTTTTGACCTCCACTAGCCGCATTTACGGTGTTTGAGGAGCTCAAGGCTAAGTGTTGATTATGTGGGAATGCATTCGTTAGCATGGCGGGCGATTGATCTAAAAGCCTTGCAGCTTCTGCAAGTTTGGGGCACAAATAGGTAAGGTGATCATCTGTGCAAAGCTTACAAGGAAACTTCACCTTACATTTTTCTCATCTTCCCTCTCCATCATTACTACCTGTCTTCTCATTATTGTCCTTGGTTTTATTACCATTTTTCCCACCCTTACGATTATTACATCATTTCTTCTTATTCCCTCCTCATTTCTAGTTACCATTCAGGTTGGTTGATGATTGCACTGAATGTATATCCGTCGACTGAGTGGGGTTGGAAGACATAGATGAGGTTGGTCCTCCTGCAAACTGGCTTAAAGAAAACTCTTTCAACTAGTTTGTCACCGATTCTTTGGACTTTACATTGGCAGAACCTACAATTCCATTGACATGAAGTCCGGGCTTTTTCCTAGGGTCGTAAGTAGACCATGGTGCGTCAAGAAGGAGGTGGTATAACATCCCAGACTGAGCATATATCAAATCTAACTACTGGGATCTAAAGACATTTTCTTCCTCAGTGGTAACCCCGAAAGTAGCCACGTCCTTTGAGATAGGAGTGTGCAAAAACTTAAGAAACCATTCTAAAATAAAGGTAGGGGGTATAGGGGTCTTAATCAACCTCTTCCATCTACACCACTCCTGGATATGGTCTGAGATATGAGTGGCGGTATCCTGGCGTAAAGTAGATAACAATTCTAAACCAGCATCAGAACGAATGGGCAACTAGAAGTGGTTAAGAAAGACCATTACCAACTGACTAAAAGTCCCATATGCCCCCCTTGGTAGCTTAATATATCATTTCGTAGCAACTCCAATAAGGGTGCATTGAAATAATCTCAAACGAATAGAATCGTCATTAAGGGAATTTGATGAGCACCAAAGGTGAAAGGTAGTGACATGATCACCAGGATCCTCTCCATTCTTACCCTCAAAATTTGGGATGTTTGAAGGAATTTTGGTGGGGACCGAGGGCCATGTAGGATCGTGAGTCATAGGGTCATTCATTAACTTAGAAAAATCTGGTAGATTAAGCATGGGAAAAAAAGGGAGACAGGGTTGTGACATCTGGCCCCAACCTCCCGGGAAAGATTATGCTTGTGGATTCGAAGGCCATCCAGGGTTCTGGTAAACACCATGGCCCTATTCGGCATTATAAGGACCTCCTCCAGGCTAATTCATATAAGGTTGGTTGGGCATCATTCCTGCTGGAATGTTCTATTGAGGATTATAGAAACTTCTCCCAGCCGGATTAGATCCAGGTTGGGGGTTTCCCAAAGTGTGAAATTGAACTCCCCCAGGTTGGAAACCGAAGGATAGAGGCAGATTCTTCATGCCAAATGTATTGGTCAGAATCTGCACCAAAGAGGTAGGATTGTAGGATGGAACTTGAGCCGAAGCTTGTCCGCCAGGTTGACTATTCCACCTAGAAGTAGGAGGATTGGACCCAGGGTTAAAAGTAGGAATACCTCCCATATTAGGAGTCATTTGAGGGATTTGAGATCCACCAAATGAAAAGGAGTGTAAGGAGGTGTACTTCCCCCAATCCCAACGCTAGCATTGGGGCCAACCGTTGGGATGGAGTTCAAAAATTACGAGGTGAAGTTAGGCATACCACAAGAAAATGGACTAGACTCCATAGGGATAGACTGAACATTGTAACCCGATAAGTGGTACTACAACCATGGAGGTTGCATGAATCGAAGGGGTGCCATTTACTATAGTGGGTATGGGATTCGAAGGGCTCCCAGAATTTTGAAGACCAGGTTCAATACTCATCCTTGTAGAATCACAAGTCTGAGCGGTGGATGTGTGTGTACCACGTGTAATGACTCTACGCCTTTTAGAAGGAAAGGACACGAAATTCGGTGGTAACCGTAACAAATGACGGGACCGACAGGGTGGATGGTTCGAATCCATGATGACTTAAGACTCTAAAGATAAAAAAATATATCCTAAGGCCAACTAGTAAGCAAAGAGCACACCAAAAGTCAAACGGCCAATATGCATGCAAACGGGCTAAAGTGGCTGAGTGGCCTCCCTCCCTAAAGAAGGTATGTCTCGTCCAAAATGGACTTGAGACTCCCTGCTAAAGATCTAAGGTAACAAAATCAGTTATAGGGGCCCTTGTGGGCTTAACAACCAGTCGGTCAGACCCCCCAGGAGAGGTAATCCTCCATAAAGGTTGTGTGTTGTCTGACCCCTATCTGACCCAAGGTACTTGCAGAATAACCATTGCAAGTAACCTATGAGATACATAAGTCAAGCAACTAATAAACCATTGTATAATTGATGCACAAGAAAGCAATCGTAAGTCCAGATCACCGTATGAGCAGGGTAGCAAAGCCAGAAACCTTGAAAGCACTTCCTCTCATGGAGGTATGGGCACTAGGAAGATCCCCAAATACGAATAAATCCACAAAAATATCTCTAACGCTAGGAAAGTATCCGGGGGATATCTCTTCAACCAACTTTGTGCGACCTCGTGATTAACTTTGGTGTGAGTGGAGCCTCCTGATCTTACCAATTATACAACGGATTTCTCCACTCCCTGACTCAGACACATATGTTGATTTAATTGCCTTGGAGAAGTTTACTCACAAAATCCTATTCCAAGGCACTAAATCCTAGGCTAGTTTTTTCACCCTAGAAAATAAAATTGTTACTAATAAATTTTAAATTATAATGTTGATTTTATTGCCATGATTTCTCAAAAAGGTATATGGTGATGAAACCAATGATGTTATGACTCTGCAAGAAAATTAAATATGAAAGTAATGCAAAGTCCTAACTTTAACTTTTTATGAATGATATGCTCCTAAAAAATGATGCAATTTTCAAATTCAGATCTGCGATTCATAAGAAAAGATGCAATCTTTCACTGTATGCACTAAGCTAATGATAAAAAACTCAAAAGACAAAAATGCAAAGCAATGCAAAATGCCTATTTTTTTTGTATTTTCGATATATCAAAACTGAAAATGCATGGACTGAAAAGTAACTTGATATATAAACCTACTGTGTATAAAATAACGATAACTCAAGCAGGATATCAAGCAGCAAAGCACCCATCCTAATGTACAAGGACAATAAAAATGAAAAGATGAAGAGAAAAACTTCGCCCAAAAATTCAACCAAAAGAGGGTTTCCTGTCATCCCACAAGCACTCAATAGGCACTACAAAGACCTAAGAAGGGTCAACAAGCATCAAATCCCACCCACCAAACACCAGACCAAGCAAACAGGAAATTAAAAAGGTGTACGTCACTGTTTGGGCAAACATAGCGTATATACGCAGCTTTTAGTGAGACATCATGCATGTGTACGCGACTTTCAAGCACAAAGGCACGTATATGCTTTGAAACAAGGCCAAGAAAGGGAGAAAGGATGAAAAATTAGACCCAGAGTGAACAAGAGTTGTCAAGCAATGACACGACAAGAACCACAATAGAAATGAGAGCAGTTTAAGGAGAAAAGTACTTCAAACCCTAAGAAAGAAGATTCATCCCCAGTATGGTCACCAATTTTTTTACGAGGAAAATCTCTCTATGGCTAGGGTGAACCACAACAGACAGAAGTGACTGTAGAAATCGATTCAATTCCAGCATATGCTATATAAACTAATGTGCAAAGGAGGTAAGAAAGAGGCCTACCTCGTCCAAACGTTTGATGATGTCCACTGTTGAGCACTTCGACCCAAAGCTTTATACCTGCAACAAGTTCTCAACAAACAAGCAGAGCAAGCATGTAGCGATAATATAAAAGGTCAGCACATTAGATAGCATAATCCATTAATATACAAAACAAACATGTCCATGGATCATAATACATATATTCGCAAGATATCAATTGGATGGGAAAGGAGTATTCCTATTAATAAATGATCAGCAAAAGTGAAAACATTATAGACTTTTGTGTCGGCATGGTTCGGAACTAAGAAACCGAGTTCCTTCCAACTGGGCCTCCACCACTTCAATCCACCACCAAAGGCAAGCTCATATAAGGGAGACAAATAGGTTCTCCATCAATAAGGGAAGAGCTTGGGGGTTGAACAAGGTGTTCAGACTTAAAGGACAAAGGGATGCAGACTCAATAATGAAGTAATAATTTCTCCAGAGTAACTTTTCTCTCAAAGTTGAATTCTCTCCTCTTTTCCATAGCTCGGAATCAGCTTCTTTATAGCCTTCAAAATGAAACTGAAGGGTCAAGTTGGGACATTTCCAGTATGAGGAAGGCCAAGGATCAGAGATCTCCTATCGTGACATGGAAACCTGACATTTAATTTTGATTTTCTGGCACAAATCTCGATGTACGCGGGATGTAGTGGGGCAGCCAGCGTATACTCATGTTGTATATCTTGCAAGGTGTGCACAAGTGGAAAACTATTTATTTTTGTCTCTGAATTCATCAATCAGGGAAAGTAAGTCTGCATAGGAAAATGGAGTAAGGCCCTCTCTACAAGATTGCATAGGGTGACGCAAATCTTACTCTAACACTACCACCATCAAGTCTAGAAGAAGTTAAAGTCATTGTTCGATAGAGTCGATGAAAGTCGCGTCATGTAGTTGGAGAAAGCATTGATCTCTCTCGATCCTCATTATTTTGATAGAATAGAGGATTATTTGGCACGTATAAAGGAACTCCAGTTGAAATTGGGTGAATGTGGAAAGAATTATCAAAATAAAGATGGAAAACTCATTGAGCTACTCCTGATGAATTTGAGAACACCATTCGACGTGTTTGTTTCAAATTTATGCACAAATTGGCAGGCATGCAAGTCAGATAGTAAGGATTACACCTTTGAATTTTTTTGTGGTATTTTGATTATTGATCAACACATACTGCTTGAAGAAGGAAATCTTGGTGGTAAGCATCAATCCCACTTTATCAAGGGAAAGGGAAAGTCGAATCATAGGGAAATAGGATGGTTTGATACCCCTACAAAGAGACCTCGATGCACCCCATCAAAGTCAAAAGAAGAATACATGTCAATATTGTGGAAATATTGGACATGTGTAGAAGGTTTGTTATAAGAAGAGAGATGATTTAGATGAGAAGGTTAAACTACTTGAAGGAGATGTGTTTGTTGTTCATCGATCCGTTAATAATTTCACCTTCCAAGTCAAAAAATTTGAAGCCTTGTTGTCTCATTCTATGCAAAATGAATGGGTATTCAACTCTAGGTGCACTCGTTGTATGGCCAAGGATGCCTCCTTTTTCACGTTCATGAAGGAAACCGAAGAGAGGAATATCTATGTTGCATATGATTTTGCTCTCAATATTGTTGGTCAGAGTGATTTTTCTTGTTGACACGGTAGAATCGTTGACATTTATCATGTGCCAAATCTTAGTGCCAATCTATTGTCTATTACTTAGTTAATACAAACAAGTATGATTGTTGAATTTTGGCTAGATTGGTTCTTTGTTTGAGATTTGAAGAAAGGTCAGGAAATTGTGACACGAATTGACCCAACACCGAACCGACTGCTCTTGTTGCTCACACTGATGAGTGAAGTCAAACTTGGCATGAACGACTCAGACACTTAAATCTTTGAAGTCTGCAGTCGATGGCAACTCCGAAATTGGTTTTTGGTCTACCTATTGTTTCCCCCTAAAGGAGTCTGTAAAGGTTGTGTGCTTGGCAAGCATCATTAGGCACCTTTTGACTATGGTAAAGCGTGGCAAGCATAGAACCTCCTAGAATTGGTTCACAGTGATGTTCGTTGCATCAATCTACCTTCTTTGGTAGATGCAAGGTATATCTTGACTTTCATTGGTGATCTCTCTTGTTTCACTTGGGTTTACTTTTTGAAGAACGAGAACCTTGTCTTTGAAAAGTTCAAATAATTCAGAGTCTTTGCTAAAAAATAATGTGGCCAACCCATCAAGTGCTCGAGATCATACAATGGTGGTGAGTAACAAAGTTACCAACTTAACAAGAACTCTCTATAGTTATCATTTTTTCAGAGTGGCTATTTTTACCCCTAAATCAAAAAGTGGCACTACCGGTAGCACCCTTATTTTTACGAAGGTTAAAATTCATACTCATCACAGTGACCACTGATGTCATTGTGATGTCATTATGGACAAAGACTTTAAAATTTACCCGCAAATCAAAAAGTGATGCTACCAGTAGCACTGTTTTTGTTTGGAGTTAAAAATATAACTCAACTGAAACCATGCACTCGACAACTGGTACCATTGTCGATAAACAACTCAAAATTAGCTCCTAAATCATTGATTAGATTTTTATTTTTTATTTTTTTTTAAATTTACATTAAATAAATAAATAAACTTCACAAGTTTTTTTTTTTTTTTTTTTAACATCAATTTTAAAAACAAAAACTCTATCTCGGATTTATTTTTTTAGAAAAATTAAAAACCAAAAAACCGAAGAAAAAGAAAAGAATTGAAATTAAAAAAATTAAAATTAAAATTAAAAAGAAAATTTCATAGTTGCACCAGAATCGCTCCTGACATTTCCAACATCTCTGAAACTCATTCTCGAAGTTCTGGGAGCTTAGGAACTGGTTGGGAACGTCCCCAATTCACTGGGAACTTGGGAGCTTCAACATCAAGGAAATGGGAGTTTGGGAACCAGTTTCCTAAAAGAAGAGATTTAAATTAGAATTATATTAAATTAAAATGTAAATATATTTATTCCATTAGTAAAAATACATAATTTCTTACAAATATTTTCATTATATTTATTCAAAATATCACTATAAAACTAAAACTAAACTACAGTTAAATATTATTTCAAAATTTAGTTAAGTAAAAAAACTTAATAATACTCACTTTATAGTTGTGGATGTGAAATTTTTTTAATGCATGTATGTTTTCCTTCCAGCCCAAACTAAACATGGAAGTCGAATAAATCAATACCCTACCCTATCCACGACAAACATTTGCTCCACTCTCTAGTTGATATCAACCAACCATATCATTGACTTTTATTGTATTTTCATATTAGAAGATTAGTACTATTTTGTTTTTTCTAATAAAAAAAGAATAATGCTTCAAATTTACAAAGATGTTTAAAGTTTATATATGTAAAGTTTAATTTTAAAAAGATGTTAAAATTGTATAGATGTATTTTCAATTTGGTTTCTCATTTTCTAATTTTGATTTGGGGGTTGATTTTTGTGTTTTTTACCCAAAAATATGATATTTTGGGGCTAGAGTTCTCATTTTGAGGTCGCAGTTCTCGTTAAGTTGGTAAATTTGTTGAGTATGTAAATCGACCTTTTGAAGAATACCTGGTTCAATTCAATATTGACTGGTTGTGATTGGTTCCTCACACACCTTAGCATAATGGCGTCACAAAACGCAAGAATCGGACGTTAGTCGAAATGGTCGGATGTCTTTTGCAAGACAAAGGTTTGTCTCTACGCTTATGGGTTGAAGGATTATATTATGTAAACTATCTACTCAATTGCATCTCGACTTGAGTTGTTCCTTAGATGACTCCAGTCGAACGATGGTGTGGAAAGAAACCTTCAAACGACCACCTTCATGTGTTTGGTTGTATGGTGTGGGCTCACATCTTTTATGATTGCAGAAACAAGTTTGATGCAAAGATTCATGCTTGCATCATCATGGGCTACTCTAAAGAGTCTAAATCCTATCGACTATGTGATATCGTCAAACCACAAATCGCTATCAGAAGAAATGTATGGTTTGATGACAATTCTTCTCACCTCAAGTTGTTGAATGCCTCCTCTAGATCATTACATGATGATCCCATTGATGTTGTTTCTGACACTAGTTCCCCTATTCCATTTTTCATTCCTTCGAATGGATAGTCGAACTATGTTCCTATTTCGACTAGACCATTGACATTTGAGTTGATTTTTCCATCAATGTTTATTTTGACTGGCCTGCCATCTCCATCAACTAAAATTCTTCTGACTTATGATCGACCTTCTGTAGTGTAAAACATTTCACTTGTTTCTTGTCTACCCCGATGAGATGCCAAGACAATTGAAACTCCTAGACCTGATGTCAGTGATTTTTCCTCCAGACAACAAACTTGAAGTCAAAATAAACACAACATTACATTGATGACTCATGTACTTTAAACTTCTAATCATGTTGCCTACTCTGATGCTCAAGGATGGCCTAAATGGGAACAATCTATGCAAACAAAAAATGATTCTTTTTCGAAGAATCACACATGGGAATTAGTTCCCCAACCACAAGAAAAGAATGTTGTGAAGTGTCGATGGGTCTACCAATCCAAATTTACCTTTTAAGGTGTTATTGGGAGACATAAATCTTGCTTGGTTACAAAGGTACTTTCTCAACAAGAAGGTATTGAATACATTGAGCCTTTTCCCCTATAGAAAATATGAACTTTGTTTGATTGATTCTTCCCCTTACTGCTCATTTTGGAGGGAAAATCCATCAGATGGATGTTAAGAGTGCCTTTCTTCATGGAGACTTATCTGAAGAAATTTGCATGGAACAACCACCTAATTCTGTGATAGATTCTAACCTCGTTTGTCATCTCAATAAGTCTCTTTATAGTTTGAACCAGGCTCCCTAAGCTTGGTATGCTAATATTGATAGTTTAATTCTTCGACTTGGTTTCAAACATTGTGAATCTGATCACAACTTGTATGTACTCCATCCCAATGGAGACACTTTGATTGTTGTATATTTTCATGACCTTTTCATTATTGGAAATTACATTGATCTCATTCTCAGATTGAAGAAACAACGTGTTGACTCCTTTGACATGACAAAGCTTGGTATTCTACATTATTTTTTGGGTCTTCATGTATTACCACTATGTGATGGTTTTTTAATTTCTTAGTCTAAATATGTAATGGATATTTTGACACGTTTTAATATGGTTGATTGTAAGCTCTTTGCTACTCTGGATTGAAAATTTGGAGTCAATCTCCCCAAAGCTTGTCAAACTCCCTAAGTCAATGTTACACTTTATCGACAACTCATTGGTAGTCTCATTCATCTTACTCATAGTTGACCTTACATTTCCTTTGTTGTTAGTGTGGTTTCTCAATTTATGCAGTACCCCAGAGAAATCCATTGGAAATTATTCAAATGAATTGTCTGTTATCTCAAGGGTACCACTCATTTTGGTATCAAGTATTGTTGAAGTTAAAATTCACTAGTCAGCTTCACTGACTTCAACTGGGCTGGAAACAGTGATGATTAGAAGTCCACCTCTGACTATGTGTTTATTTTCATCACTAGACTATTGGTGTGATTGTGCAAGAAATAGAAGGTAGTCTCCTTATCGACTAAAGAAGTCAAATATCATGGCATTGTCCATGCAGGTACAGAGGCAATATAGATCCACCAAATTTTGGGTGAACTTGGCTTCCCTTTTCAGAGATCGACTACAATCTATTGTGACAATCAGAGTTCCATAGAGGCTGTTGAAAATCATGTTTCCCATTGTAAGATGAAGCATGTTGAGCTCCATGCTCACTATTTGAGACAATTGGTTCATGAGAATATTGTAGCTCTTGCATATTGCAGAACATATGATAAAGTTGTTGATATCTTCACTAAGTCTTTATCTGAAACTAGATTTATCAAGCTCCAAATGATGTTTGGGCTTTAGGAAGCTACAATTATGGGGGGTGTCATGATGACATAATTTCACCTCTTGATTTTATAGAGTTGTGTGATGATGGGGGCTATTGGAACATCAATCTGTGATGGTTCATCACACTTCTCCTGAAATAATTTGGTCAGGTGATCAACCTACTTCTTGAAAAAATCGGTCGAGTAGTGGAAAACTCTATTGGTTCGATCGACGAGTTGCAAAATCGACTACGATTTAGATGCATGGACGGTCGAGTCAAGAATATGTGTTGAGACGACTATATAGAATGGATTTGCAGAATCAAATCTAACAACTGATGGTTCTATGTTGACAAGATCCTCCTAATTTTCATGGAAATTGGTTATATCTTGAAGCTATAAATATAAAATCCTTTGGGTTATTATCATAAAGTGATCAAGTGACATCATTTTTGTGTACAAGATGTCCAATATGCACTATGATGTTTTTATCATAGTGCATTGTGCTTAAGTGTTGTAACAGTATCTTTAGGCACCATGTAACACCCCAAGTTTCGAACCCCCATTTAAAATAATGTATTGTTACAATGCTAAGAGGCATGAGTGCCCAAATAATTATTAAAGGGCCAGTATGCCCAAGAAATGTAATGTTTAGATCATTATTAATAATAAACACATCGTTGACTGCTAGACGGACAAGGACTAGAGTTATAGGGGGTTATGACTCCACAAGAGAGGGGGCTTGAGGGGATAAGTGCTTACTCCTATTTTAATTGCCCTTTTGTCTAAGGAAGGGGATTGGTTATGTGAGATTCTTGGGGAAGGCCAGGAGGTTCTTGATTCCCCACGAGAGATACTTAAACCCATCCCTGGTCTAATTGTGGGGTTATTCGTTGGATCATCTGCTCTGTCACCTCTGAGTTATCCCATTCTTTCCCTCACGCCCTTCCATGCACTCACTTACCCATCCATTGATCCATCCTCACCTGCGTCTTGGCCTGGTAAAGGGAAAGGAACTGTTGAGAATTATCCATGAGATAGTTGGATGTAATGGTCGTTGGTGCAATCCAACCATGACTTGGGGCCTGCATGTCTGAGATGCGTTGGCCTGTGTGTTGTTTTTCTCACAACTTCGAGTCCTGAGAGTTCCAGCATTGAGATTCTGGACCATCTGTGTTGGAGGCCCTAGTAAAAAGGAGAAGGATTGCTTGAGGGATTGCATGGCAGAGAAGGGTGGAGGTCCATTCTCTTGGGTGGTACAGGCTGGGTAGAAGAGAGATGGGTACTTGGATTGTTGTGGGTGTTGGGAAACCTATGAGAGTTTGAGAGCTGACTGGTTTGGGAACCCAAGTACACTCTAGAACTGTCCTTGTCGATTCATAGCCCTGGCTCGGGGGTGACACTGCTGTTGAGATTTGGAGCAATGGTGTCTACGGTTGGGTGGAACGTCCTTGGTCTGCAGCGAGTTGGTGTCACATTTTTATAAAGATAAGTGCTCTTTGTTGTGATATTATTATTTGTGTATGAATGTATTCCCTTGTGTATTTTAATTATCATTTAACTAAATCTTAGATTATGTATGTTTGTTGGATATTGTTGTGCATGTCGTTAAATCTTGTATCTTATGCGTGCTTATTAACAAAAGAAGGTATCAGTAAGAGTACGAAGTCCAAGGGCGGTCTTGAAGGTGTCATGCCCCGACCTGTGGGTGGTTGGGAATGTTACAAATTGCTATCAGAGCTTCTGGTTGAAACATCGGGCCGGTATGGGTTAGGTCTATTGGTCAGAGTCTCGTGGTCGATATCGAACTCTGGCTGTGAAGTTGAAAAGCTTGGGAGGAATGGCATTGTAGAATCTACGCAGGAGATATAACGTCGGAGATATATTGTAAGGGGTTCGAAGAATCGTGACCATCCCCTTCAAATTCGGGAGCGATTGCCACTATAGGATCAGGAGAGATCCGGGATCGTTGGATCGGAGGACAAGTGAACATGGGTCATCTGATGAAAAGGAAGCAAAGGTTAAGGTCACAATCATCAGATATCATTGGAGAGGGATATCAACGGCTAGAAGGAATTACAGGGAACCAAGTTGCATGGGAGTTAATTCCTCAAGGAGGTCCCGCAATCCAAACCACGGTTTCACCAAGGGGGTTATGTGTCAGCGTCAGGAGAATTGCGAGGCAAAAAGAGGGTTACTCCAAATCGTCAATGTGCACCCCCGCAAATGGAAAGGCAGCAAGTGATGTGCCATGTTGGTGCTCGAACATCAAAACTTTGTATAGCTAAAGTAGTTGGGAACCATCGATCTGTAGGAGGACACACGTCAACCGATCGTGTGCTCCGGATAAAACACTCCCAGAAAAAGTGAGCGAGGAGGAGGTTTGAAGTTTGATACTTCTGAAACCCAAAGACCCAAAAGGATCTCATCCATTGATCTGTTGAGAGCCACGCATCGCCAGATCCAGGGCTTCGGATAAAATCCAGTGGGGCCAAATAATTTTTGAAGTTTGAGATTTCCGAAGTCCGGAGTCCCAAAGAAATCATAGTTGTCGATCCATGGGAGACACACGTCAGTAGATCGTGAACTTCGGATAAAAACATTTAAAAAAAAAAGGTTGAGGTTTGAGATTTCCGAAGTCCCGAAGTAAAACATAGTTGTCAGATTAAGGAAGACACGTGGTGT